>OY282449.1:96360059-96714389 GCA_958295655.1 Palloptera scutellata | reverse complement strand
CCCCTCTTTGTTAGTTTGTTAGTGGCAGTTTAACAAGAAAACCCTAAAGCTACTTGGTTGAGATTTACACTTCGTAAAAGTCAATGATAAGCGAATACTGAAATGCGCCTGATCTCTCGGTTAAAACAAACTTTCATTTCCTTGAGGCAAATTATATTTTTCAAGCATATAAATGAACTTTGGAATTTATTAAAAATGAAAAGAAAAACAGACAAAATAAAAACAAACTACATTCCTACAAAAAGACAGTTACAGGAACGCATTCTCGCACATACATACATACATACATAGGTGAGAAGAGTCTAATATATAGGCGCCTAAAATCCCGCTAGCAAAATTGTGATACATCACGTTCGAGAAACATTCACACTGTGTATATAAAATAAAAAGTTTTTTATAAAAGAACAGACAAATATTTTTAGATAAAGATAGAAACTAGAAGGCAGGTATGGAAATACACACATACATACATACGAGTACATAGTCGTATGTATGTAAGTATGTATGTATAAAGGCACGTAAAATGGTATGAAAAATTCTCGTATTTGTACAGAAGAAAACAAACAAAAATAATAATGTAGATAAACAAAGAACGCTCTATTCGGCATGGGTGTGCGTCTACGTGTGTGTGTGTTTGTGCTTGTGTTTGTGTATGTGTGTTAAAGTTTTGTTTGCCTTACTGCCACATATTTGCGACTAATAACTACAATGGCAATGTATATCAAATTATCTAGATTAACCTAAATCATGTCGCAAATAATAATAACAACAACAAAAATAGCTATAATAAAAAATAAAACCAAAATGCATACATAAGTAATAACGAAAATATATTCGTATGCGCGTACGTGTATGTATGTGTGTGTGCAAGTATAAAGTATGTTAGACATTCACAGTGATAAAAGAACGAAGGCGCGTTAAAAAAGAAAGAATTTATTTAGCGCTTGCTTGACACAAAGCAGCTCATAAATTGGGCAAGTTAAGGTAACCAGATTATGAAGTGACATGATAAATTACCTTTGTAATCGAAACGAAATGAAATTTCTGCTCAACAAATTACTTATTTAGTATGCGCCTAAAAGTAGATATGCAATAAAATTCTAATGCTTTTTCACTAAAAGCAGCAGCGCAAATTAAATTTTAATAAGAAATCAAAATCAATGTCAATATCCACAACACACAACACAAAGCAGAAGAGACTATGCCAAAAAAAAAAAAATAAATAGCGAAACAAAAATAAATATATGAGTATATATATGTATGTATGTATAAATAACAAAGACAAAAAAAAAAAAGTAAATAATAAAAACAAAAGAGAGAAGTGAAATCATTTATCAGTGGCCCTAAAAGGTCACACAAACTATTATCCTTCAGCTATCAGCGTATTATAAATATGCTATAACTAAGAGTTGGTGGTAGCTGGTATGTGGAATATACTGAAAGATAGACAGTCATGCCAGCTGCGTTGGCATATGTAGCCTTGGAATATGCTACACATGCAAACTCGTGCATGCATGTGTGTGGTAAGTGTGTACATATGTTCCATATGTATTTACAATATGAATGAATGTTTAAGGATCTAGCTTAAATGCCCTGGATTTGCAGAAAATTAGTGGGTGAAGAAAAAGTATCATCCACAAAAAAAAGAAACAAAAACAATCAAAAAAGCAAAAAAGCAAAACAAAACCATAACTGAGAAACAGCAGACAACAAATAAATGAATAAATGACAGACAACAAACAGCACACAAGAATATTAAAGAAAATGAAAAATGTTTATGAAATGATAAAATATGTAATGGCCCACAACAGCCATGGCCCACAATGTATGTATGTACCATATATTCATTATTAAATATATAATAATAATAAATATGAATTACGCATTTTCATTTATAGTTTTTACACATTATTAAAGAAAAACTTGTGTCTGTATACGAGTGTGCTTGTGTGTGTGTGTGTGTATGTTTCGATGGTCGAACAAAGTAATTTCGCATTTCCGTTTACATGCTTAATTGCCAGCTTCGTGTGGCCCTAGCTTTTATACAGGGTGAGGCAGGTATTCGACGACATATGTATGTGACTGGCACTTCTGTGCATATTCTTTTCTTTTAATGGCACAACGGCCCATCTCCTAGGACAAGCTTTCGCATCCACTCATGTTGGCCGGCGACCTACAGTTTTATGCCAAATGAGAAGGGCGATTTGAAAAAGCTTCCCTTATGCAATTTTTACTCTTGTGGGTTTGCAATTGTCCCTGCCAAGATGTTGGGCGCCGTGTAGAAAATATTTTTTTTAGTTTTTGATTTTACCTGTGCCGAGATTTGAAGTCCGGAAACTCTGCGTAGCAGGCCAGCACCTTGCCAACTATGGCACGGTGACTACTGACACGTTTTTATCTTTTTCTTCTTTTCAGTTCATACACGGATGACTCAGGAAATGAAAAGATACGCTGTTATCGCCGCTATAAATGCGATTCACGGCGAACTTGAAATCTTCCAACTGTTGAATGTTGTCTGATCGTTTATTCACAACGTACGTCGATAGCTGGAAGCATCTGATGGCAATGTGGAAAGTGTTGTCAAGCGCAAAAAAAACATGAGACGCATTCAGATAATCCTAAAACATAACAATTTGTGCAGTAAATCCAGGACATTATTGACGAAGACCCTTCAAAGTCCATAAGGGTCATATCGAGAGACCTTCAAGTTTCTGAACGCACAATCAGTTGCATTGTACACGACGACATCAAGTATGCGCAGAGGAGAGTTTATGTCGGCACAAACTGGACTAAAGCACAACGATTCATCCGGGTACAACGTCTTTTATACAAGTTAAAACATCCTGAAATCACAGGATATACTCTGGTTTTATTGTGATGAAAAACATTTTGATCAATACGAAATAAGAAAACAGACGAAATAATAGGAGGCTATGTTCGAATCCTTCAGATGTTCCCCGTGTTATGCACACAAAATTTGTGGCAACTGTCCTGGTTTTGGGTGTAGTGAAGGACACTTCATGCCACTCCATCCTACGTCTTTCCTCAATTACTTAAGGTGAATGCTGTTGCCGACATTGAGGTTTTAGAAACAGTTGTGAGTGAAACCTTGGATGGATATCGTTCGTGGTGAGAGGCCATACGTATTCCAGCAGAACTCTGCTGCATCTCACAAAACAACGACTACGCGTTGATTTGATGTCCGAGAATCTGCATGATCACCTAGCTTCCCTGACCTTAATCTCTTGGACTACTACACATCGAACTTTGTTGAACAGGAGACCAATAAACATCTCCATAGCACTTTTGAGCTATTACCAGAGTAATGACGGATGTGGATGAGGATCATTTGATTTGGGCTGGAAAATGTTTTCGGCAAAAAATTTAAGCCTTGCAAAATTGCATTGAAGAATTGTATAGTCTAAGTGTCACGCAGTCTACTTTAGAAATTTCATTAGAATACCTGTTGCACCCTGTACATACTTAACATATACATACACATGTAACTATATATGTACATATCACTATGCATATACAAACATATCCTCATACATAGATTTTTATGTGTCTGCTTGTCGTAAAATAAAGCAATAAAATAAATCGAATACATATATCTTGCGTGTTTGTGTGGGTGTGTGTGTGTGTGTTGAATGAAATAATTTCGTAAATAATTATTAAATTGCCTCTCTTGAATGGAATAATTATTGATTTTATGGTTGAAACAGTTAATAGAAGAAGAAGAAGAAGAAGAACAAACTTCAATCCACAATCATTTGGTTTAACAAAAATAGACAACTGTAGGGGAGCGGAACTTCCCTAAAGTGGGAGTTGCGTTCGATTACACTAGCCGCAAGAGCCAAAAAGTCTACAAGCGTCTAAGCGTAAAGGAACGCTTCGATGATATTAAATAAACACGCGAAAGTTTGATTTTAAGCGTTTGCTTTCTTTAATAGTTGAGTATCGAATGACCAAATAATAATTATGATAGTTGTTCTGAACAAGTAGTGAGCGATAAAGGGAGATTACCGTTAAATGAGTGATAAAGTAAATGAAATTGAGTGAGTGATCTCTCTTTATGCATTTCAGTGATGGCAAAAATATAGTTAAAGTAAATAAATGCGTTTTTCACACAATATAAAAGAAGAAAAAGATTATTAACAATAACATAGAATGAAAAGTGATAAGCATATATGTATTTTGTAAATAATCATAATATTGATAATCAGCGCCGTTACACAACTACAACAACAAAATTTCCTTACAGAAATTTACTTCTTTAGAACGTTTGGGTTTTGGGCTTTCATGTTAGGCTTAGTAATCTTTAAAAAACCAGAGTCTATCGCAGACATTCCAAGTTTATGTGATGATTTATGCAATCGATAAACCTTGTGTAGTTTAGTTTGATAATTCTCTGATCCCAGGTGTGCCACATCTGGCTTAACTTCATTTTTCGTTTTCATTTCCAATGCATGCCCTCTTCAAAATCATCATCTTCACCATAATATTCATACTCAAAGCATTTGAATTATCATTACAATTATAATCTTATTATCATCACCATTATATAAATATTAGTCATCATCATCATCTTAAAAATATTCAGGTTGTATGATCTCACCAAGTGGAAAATTTGCCGATCTGAGAACTCGACGAAGACTGACCAGAAGCTTGTCAAATCTCGTCTATGTTTTGTTGTGCTCAAGCATGTTATTTTCTTTCCACGGGGGAAAGATTTTCAGACAAATTTTCAAGAAAATCTCTTGTCCTTCCCTTTCGTTGAGAGGCTGGCAATTTGGCCACTTCAAGGACTGCCTGGTGCTATATAATCTGAGGACCATCGTCGGGCCGCAATAACATGAGTGTTGATGAAATTATTGACTCTAATGAACTCATTTGCTATTTATGCTGTCTCTCCGCATTGAATTCAGTTGTGTCTCAAGTTGCTTGGGAAGTCTACACTCTCGTGATTTCTCGGTGTTGGTTTTTGGGTTCTTTTACGATTGTTCAATCTGAATTGCCAACAGGTGTTTGAGAAGTAGAGCCCTCTCTCGACCCACGAAAACAACGCTCTTATAAATCCCTCATCCTTCCCGTCTTAATGTATGGCGCAGAGACGTGGACATTGACCATCAATGATAAGAGGCTATTAGGAGCGTTCGAGAGGAAGATACTCCGTTAGATCTACGGTCCAGTATGCATGGACGACGTGTATCGAATAAGATGGAACGATGAGCTGTATGAGCTGTACACCGACACTGACATAGTCAAGTGTATAAAACTCCAACGGCTTCGCTGGCTGGGTCATGTTGAGCGAATGGAAGAAAGCGCTCCGGCTAGAAGGGTGTTTTATTCGAACAACGGTGGAGGAACACGCAGAAGGGGACGTCCTAATCTCCGTTGGAAAGACCAGGTAGAGGGTGACCTGACTGCACTTGGCCTTATCAACTGGCGCCAGCGCGCGCATAGCAGAGGCGACTGGCAAAGCTTTGTAGAGGCGGCCAAGACCGATCATCGGTTGTAGTGCCAGTTAAGTAAGTAAGTAAGTACAATCTGAATTTTGTTGGGCCTCCATTCTTCGACGAAGTCTACATATTCGCTGTTTTTCAGCTGCAGTTTTTGGTGCTGGAGATTTCATCGTAACACAATTGCCATTTGATTGTGCCTCGCGTTTGTTTTTTTTTCAGTCTATTTTGGCTCATTCTTTCAGCTCTAGAAATTTCTAACGATTTTTGTTTGAAATGTCAAATTTTACAGGAGTATGAAAGAAATTTGACAAGAAACTGATGGCCAGTGTGGGCTCAATCAATCAAGTTTTTTCATACTCGATTGATAGAGATCGCTGCCCATCATTTTCGTAATAATTTTCGCAGCGACGATCATCTTTTACTCCCATCGTAAATATGAAAAACGATTCTAACGAAGTAAACTTCAAAAAACAACCTTAGAAAAGAGAATTAGAAAAGTAGAGGATATTAAAAACAGCAACGACCACCTTAAATCTTAAAAATCTAATCTACTGCTGCTCAACTATTTTGTGCTTTCTTTTACTTATGCCTACTTATTATAAAGTTATTAATAAAACAAAAAACAAAAAGTTACTCATACGCCACCGATGTAGTACACCACCCAGTAAACAAACGAGTACAAACTAATAAAAATGATACAATCACTTCTTCTTTTCTTCTTTTTCATCAGCAAGTCTATAATATAATATAAATCTTTAGTTTTTATTACACTTTCTCATTTGCTTTACTTGTCATTCTTAACGCTTGCAACAATTGTTGGCACTTTTGTTTATTTTCCTTTTGCAGATTTTTCTTTTTTTATTTTGCTTACAGCTAAAACAACAGCAAGTGTAGCAACAAAAGCCCACAAAGTGCACTTTACATATGTTCACTTTACGTGAACCGTTTGCGTTGTTGTCGTTTCAATTCGTTGCTTCTCTTACACATTTACTTATGTATTAAATATTCTTCTTTTAAACATTTTATTTTAATTTCTTTTAACCTTTGTTGTCACTTGAGTTGACTTTCAGCATATGATGGTCACGAGAAGAACAATGCGGCAGTAACATCGTGTGACCCACTAACAAAGCATACAGCCCATGCGGTCCAGCAATCCCAACCGACTTGCAGACAAGCATACACACATATTCGCACTCACACACACATACGAGTATGTGCTTGCATATACATGGTGAGTGAAAGTACCCACACTGACACCGGTCTTCACACTTTACCTCTTGCAAATAAGTAGCTACTATGGTAAGTATATGTATGTATGTAAATAAAATGGAAAGTATATAAACAATGAAGGAAAGAAAAACAAAAACAAAAGAAGGTTCGAAAAGAGAAAGAATGCGTACTTTCCTTTATAGCATATTATAAAAGTGCATAAAAAGTGCAAGTGCACAAGTTTAATTTTGTCTCTTGTTATTGTTCTGGTGTAGATTTCTTGTTTTTATAGTGTGCGCTACACCTAATTTTTAAGGGTATATTCACTTGGGTGTTGAGTTTGTAATTATTTTGGAAAGTTATTCGAGGTAAATAAAAGTTTGTATATCTGTGATTGTTGACATCTTTATACAGATACTTATTCAGTTACTGATTAAGTTCCTCCTTTTTGAATTCATTTCTTTAATCTTAAGTTTTGAGATCAGTTTGCCTTCAATTCCAAAGCATTTACTTACTTAGCTGGCACTACAAACGATGATCGGTCTTGGCCACCTCGATAAAGCTAAGCCAGCCGCCTCTGATATGCGCGCGCTGCCGTCAGTTGATAAGGTCACGAGCAGTCAGGTCGCCTTGTACCTAGTCTTTCCAACGGAGATTACGATGCCTTCTTCTGCTTGTTCCTCCACCGTGGCTCGAATAAAACACCCACCCTCCTAGCCGGAGCGCTTTCTTCCATTCGCTCAACATGACCCAGCTAACAAAGTCGTTGGATTTTTATACGCTTGACTATGAGTATGTCTGTGCCCGCGTACAGCTCGTACAGCTCATTGTTCCATCTTATTCGATACACGTCGTCCACACATATTGGACCATAGATCTTACGAAGCATCTTCCTCTCGAACGCTCCTAACAGCCACGCATCAGCATAATGATGAGAAGCCCATCCTTAGCATGATGAGAGTATGTTAGAATGGTCAATGTCCACGTCTCGACTGAAAAGATGAGGGATTTATAGAGCGTTCTTTTCGTCTGTCGAGAGAGGTCTCTGCTTCTCAATTCTCAACTAGACCCACTCGACGAGACTTCCCTTCCAGATTGAAGAATGCTGCACTAACTGCTCGTGTGTTGGTGCTAATGATGTCAATATCATCAACGTGTGCTACCAGCATGACACTTTTGTAAAAACTAGTGCCGGAGATGTCGATGTTCACAACTCGACTTATTTTGTAGAGCATAAGGTTAAAGAATTCGCAACATGGGGAGTCACCTTGTCTGAAAAGTAAAGTCGATCTAATTATGAATCATTTGCTGACTCCTTCAACATGTAACCTTCCATTTTAGATTATACAGGGTTATGCGGTTGAAGTGTTACCAACTTCACACCGGCATATCTGGCAACGCGATATTGCCAACTAAGTATGCCAAATTCATACCAATAACAGCTGTTTATATTGTTTGCAAGCTACCACAAACATTTTCGTCTAAGTTTTATAGAACAAAAGTTATTCGAAATGGAATTCAAACGTAATAGTGTGCTTGCGTTATATTTTTTAGTGATTAATCGCAACCAGCTCAGGCAAGTGAATAAAATGTTTGTATATCGCAACATAAATCATTATAATGATACAGGCAGCATTGCCAAACGCTATAGTGGTGGACGAAAAACACATCAGCAACATCACCCGAAGTGGTGCGGAAAGTCAAGGCTCGACTTGAACGAAATCCACATCTTAGTGGTAATCAAATGGCCAAAGAACTGAAAATATCTCAGCCGAACATCCGACTCATATTCCAAAATGAGATCAAGATAAAGCCTTACAAGTTCCAGAAGGCACACGATCTTACACCAAAGCAAAAAAAAGTTAGCCTCGAAAGAGCAAAGGAGTTGTTACGCTTGCACGAACGTGGCGAACATTGTGTTCTCTGATGAGAAAAATTTAGTTACAAGGGGACTTACTGACTGCTCGTGGCCTTATCAACTAACGGCAGCGAACGCATATCAGAGGCGGCTGGCGTAGCTTTATCGAGATGGCCAAGACCGATCATTGATTGAGCAGTTCATAAACTCTCAAAATGTTCGTGTTTACTTAAATGAACGCTGATCGCACTTACGAAAATTTGAGCCTACGAACGGCCACCCGAAGTAATTTTCCATCTCAAGTAATGGTATGGGCAGCTGTGACCTGTGACCGCCGATGGACGCTGTCCAATCGTTTACATCGAGCCTGGTATCAAAGTCAATGCAAACATTTCGGTCGTACACCATGGACGTTCCAACAAGATTCGGCACCGGCACCGGCACAGTCTTATAAAGCTCGTGTGAACCAAGAATGGTCGGGAAACCATGTTCCACACTCCAATTCGTCCACACAATGGCTTTCGAATTCGCCAGCTGCAAATCCGATGGAGTATTTCATCTGGCTCATTTTGAAGAGCAATTTGAGTGAAACTCATTTTGTAACCGTTTGAAGGCCATAGTAAAGGCACAAGGTGGTCACATCGAGCTGAAGTGAATGGATTCTAAAATTTTTATTATTTCCACACATTTTTGTAATTTGATCGTTTGAATAGGTAAAAAATTCAATCGCCTAACCCTGTATTCAACTTCAGTTTCATTTTCTCTTAAACAATTCTACATGAAAATTATACATAAAACGGCCGCGGGAGCCACTTCTTTCAAACTCCGTCTCTGGTCCGGGCAGGCTATAGGGTATAAATAAATCAGTCGAGACCGATTTAACTTGCAACTACTTGCCATTTTCTTTTATGCAATTCCTTCTCGTATAAAGTCCAAGCACACAATATTATTTATTTTTCAGCTTGTGCTTGTTTCTTGTTCTGTTTCCTCCTTTTTAGTCAGTCCTTCTTTCGTTGCTGCATCAGTGCAGTGCAGTGCATACATACTTAGTACATATTTACACTATGCAGATAGTTTTGCCTTTCATAATTTTTTATTATAATTTTAATGGCTTTCGGGTAAAGTGCACAGGCTGAAAAATAATTTTGGTGAATTTTACAGCATTTTATTGTTACCTTTTCTTTGTAAAAATAATGCAAATAATATACCATACACATTTTCCTTTCATGCAATATTTGCATCCTGTGTGTACCTCGAAACTAGGGTGGCAAAAGTTTAAGCCTAAAGATAAAGAAAGATTTTGTTGAAAATAAAAAAGAATTAATTTAATTTAACTTGCAGCAAAATATAAGTCGCTAAATACTGGAACATATTCATCGCTGCTTTTGTGTTTCATAAACAGAATTCAGAAAGTACATTCTGTAAATATCCTTAGGGATGTACAACAAGCAAATATACTCGTACGTTGCTACTATGGACATAAAGTTGAAACTTGAAAGATTTTATTGGATGATTTGCATACACGTTTACAATTACGAACGCTTGACTGCAGCAGCAAGAGCAGTTGATTTTATTAGATTTGCTGCAACGCAGGTGCATGCATACACTTGCTTAAGTGTGTATTTGACTTTCTGAAAAAGACCCCATTTGCGTTACCCCATTTGGTTGCTATCTTCTTTTGTTTTTTGTGTTAGTAAATATAAGGCGCTGTGGCATAGTGGTAATGCGTTGGAGTGGTTCCGGGGTTCGAATCTCGGCGCAGACAAAAAAGAAATAGAAAAAAAAATTGTCTACAGGGTGATCAGAGGAAGGTGAAACGTCTCTTCAGGCTCAAGACAAGAGAGATGCAGAAGAACGCGAGTTTAATGATATCGAAATGTTACGGGGCAAGAACGAGGTCCGAAAATTCTTGGAATAAGAATAAGATGCCTGATGACCGGGGCCTCTTCCTGCAAGGATGAAGATGGAAATCTGGTGACGGGAAATCAGATCAGGTGGCAGCACTTTTACCTACTGCTTAATGGCTATGATGCCAATAATCCCGCCACTGCGGAATTTACTCCGGAAACCCCAATCACTGACAGCGTTGAAGTACCGCCGCCCGACTATGAAGAGGTCTTAACAGCCATCGCTCGGCTGAACAACAATAAGGCTGCAGGGGAAGATGGCCTTGCCTTCTGAGTTGTTTAAGATTGGAGGCGAAGAGCTTACAAAACGCATGCATGAGCTTCTATGCAGAATATTGTCGAACGAGAGCATGAAAAGTGATTGGAACCTCAGCGTATTCTGCCCAATCCATAAGAAAGGTGATTCTACGATCTACGCCAACTACCGTAGGATAATCCTTCTTAATAGTGCATATAAGGTTCTATCGAGCGTACTGTGCGTAAAACTGAAGCCCATCGTGAACAAACTGATTGAAACTTACCAGTGTGGCTTCAAACGCCAAATCCTGGAAAAGACCAGAGAAAAACAGATCGACACCCACCATCTAGAGATTAACTCTTGGCAACACGTGTTACTACGGGCTCTGTATGCAATTAAAAAGCATAGCCTTCTTTCGACCAACGAAAGTAACGCTCTATAAGTCCCTCATCCTTCCCGTCCTAATGTATGGCGCAGAGACGTGGACATTGACCATCAATGATGAGAGGCTATTAGGAGCGTTCGAGAGGAAGATACTCCGTTAAATCTACGGTTCAGTATGCATGGACGACGTGTTTCGAATAAGATGGAACGATGAGCTGTATGAGCTGTACGCCGACACTGACATAGTCAAGCGTATAAAACTAAAGCGGCTTCGCTGGCCGGGTCATGTTGAGCGAAAGAAAGAAAACGTTCCTGCTAGAAGGGTGTTTTATTCGAACCACGGTGGAGGAACACGCAGAAGAGGACGTCCTAATCTGCATTGAATTGGCGCCAGCACGCGAATAGCAGAGGCGATTGGCGAGGCTTTATAGAGGCGGCCAAGCCCGATCATCGGTTTTATGTAGTGAAAGCTAAATTCTGTGTATTCTTCATCATTAGCTTTTCCCCCATAACTCGTAAGCTGTTCTATATTCCTTGATATGGTCACCAGGTAAATTGTGGCTAGTGTTCAGATAAAGAAATTCGGTGAACAAACTATAACGAAAAACACAAAAAGTGCTCGATTTTAGGCCATTAATGAAACCAAAATTACTACTTTTGACAATAGCAATGCTTTGTTTTATGAAAACACAAAAAATATTCATATAGTAAACTGAAAAACATATATTTTCAACACTGGTCTCCAAAACTCTAGCAAAGTACTTATAATATTTTAAATATTGTTTGTTTATAGACATTGTTTATCTGAACAGAAAATAATTAAATTTCTAATGAGTTAAGGGCGAAAAACTGATCATGAAAAATACACTGAAACAAACAAACTTTAAAAGGTTACACATATACTACAGTGGGCAAAAAGTAGTAAGACTTTTTAATTTAAATTTCGCGCGGATCAAAATATAATTATTTTAAGGTTGGTATGACTGTCGGTGACATCTGTGCCAAATGTCACATCAAAATAATCATTAGTGTTTAGTATACGCTTGTCTTTCTGAAGTTTCTGCACAAAAAGTGCATTCGGCGATTTTCACAATGAGTGAAATTATTCAACATAGAAGTTCGTTGCATTAAATTTTGTGTGCGGAATCAAATTTCTGGTGCCGAAACGTTCAGAATGTTGCAAAAGGCCTTCGGTGATAATTGTATGTCGGGAGCAAGTGTTTTTGATTGGTACAAATTGTTCAAAGATGGTCGAGGTCGAGAACGCGTTGACGACGAACCACGTCCAGGACGGCCACCAACATCAACTGATGATCAACACGTCTGGTCAATAAAATCAATGAATTGGTGCTCGAGAATCGACGATTAACAGTCAGAGACCTTACTGGCATCGTTGGAATATCGGAAGGATCAGTGAAAACCATTTTAAAACATCATTTGGGCCTAAGAAGAGTGAATGCACGATTGGTTTTACGATTCCAAAATCACTGCATTGGTTTTACGAGACCATTTTGCCAAAAATTCGACTGATATCGTTCCGCAACCACCCTACCACCCTATTCGCCTGACTTAGCACCAGCACGTGTGACTTTTGGCTATTTTCTAAACTCAAAAAACCGCTTCGTGGACACCGTTTTGAGTCAATTGAAGACATTAAACATGAATCGCTAAGCGCATTGAAGGCTATTCCGGAAATTGACTTTAGACTTTAACAACTGTTTCGAGAATTGGAAAAAACAAAAACGTTGGCACAAGTGTATTGGGGTCGGGGGGGATTACTTTGAAGGGGACGAAATAGATTTGGAAGAATGAATAAAAAAATTTGAAATTATGAACAAAGTCTTACTACTTTTTGCCCACAGTAGTATATCGTTTGAATATTTAACGGGCTTTGGACTTGCAATAGATGAATTTTTAACGAGCTCTAGGTTATGCATATCCTTTAAAAGTAAACTAGCTAACTCTGCAAAACCCAGCGAAAGTTTTCTTACCCTGTACTAATACTTCTTTCGACCTATTTCTGCCGTTTTAGTGACCTTCAAAAATACAAATTTAGCGACCTCAAATTTTCAGCAGCAGATGTTTTAGCTGTATTTTTTTTTTATTTGGAAATGACTTGAAATATTATTTGATCGCTTTTAATCTATGAAATTAAATAATTGAATATAACATTTGTTTGTTATTTGATTAGTTTGAAATATTGGAGATTATCAAGCGCTCAGAGCAAGGGCCTATTTAAAGCGAACGATCTTATTAGTTAGAAAAACTTCAAAGCCTCATCAATGTCAGCGACTGTTTGAATTGCTGTTGTGTGCATGAAGTAATAAAAAATAAAAAATAAAAATATTTTTTATTTAAATTTTATTAAAGTTAGCAAATAAATGGAGAACATATTCCCACATATTGTTTCGTAGTACGTTACAAAGTTGTTCGCTTTGCTTAAATATGCTTTAAAATCTCGAACAACTTCAGTCTTACGAAACTCTTAAGTTAGATGAATTCGTTAAAGAATATTCTGCTTACCACTTTGGTGGTGGCAAATCTGGGAGCTTTAACAACAGAAAGTGTCGAGAACATTGAAGTTGCCGACACCACGGAACAGTTAAATGGAAACGACGTTAGCACAACGTTAGCAGCAGGCAGTGATGGAGATCAATATTCTCACAATGATAATAGTGGCAATGATAATTTGAATCCTTATGCTAATGGTGATGATAGTCGCGAGGATTCTGTTAGCGATGAATTGGATAGAAGGCCAATCCGAAGGAGGAGACCGGCCAATAAAAACAGATTTGGCAGTCGACGTCGTCAGGGATTAGCAGCAAATAAAGATGATGATAGTCAAGATGTTGAATTTCTTGAAACCGCCAACGACGGTGACAGTGATCCATTGAAAAATGAATCGAATGCTGTTGACCCCATCGATTATGAACCAAATTATAGTTATGGAGAGAATTTAGAGACTACTAGTCCAATGGAAAGCAACAGTAATACAATATCAAGATCAGACTCGAACTTGGCAAAAACTAAACCACAAAAGAGGCAAACAAAAAGAAAGCAAGCTAGAAGAAAGCCAAATCCTAAGAATAAGCCAAGCCGAAGAAGAAGGAAGACACCTAGACGAAGAAGAAACAATTTAAGAAAAAGAAACAATTTAAGAAGAAGAAAAGCGGCAAAATCTAAAAGGAATGCAGGAAAAAGGAAGAGACAAGGAAATAGAAAGAAAAATACTCCAAAATCATCTCTTTCAAAAAGAAGAAGAGGAAGGGAAATGACTAAACGAAGGAAGCAGGCGGGAAGCAGAAATAATAAAGAATGAAAGTGGGAAAGAAAAATATTAAAATTTTATTTATAAATTTACATTTAAAATGCATTTATTTAGTATTAAGAGAATATCCAATATTGTGAATAGTTAACTGAATAGTTTAGACATTTACCATAGACTGGCAAAATTTGATGACTTTTTAAAGGTTCACTTAGAAAAATACGGTAATTGCGGGATTGGACATGTTAATTATTTATCTAAAACCACGTGTGATGAATTCATAGAACTTATGGGCAAAAGTGTACAAAACTCCATTGTTGATGAAATAAAACGAGCTAACTATTTTGCTCTTATAGTTGATTCCACGCCTGATGCTAGCCATACTGACCAGTTAACTATTATTATCAGGTATGTAGATTTAGATTAAAAAATTCAAGAAAGGTTCATACTATAGGTTTTATTCCGATCGAACATCATGATGCAACATATTTAGAAACAACGATTTTGTCCAGCTTGTCCGAATTAGGGTTGAACATTAATAATTGCCGGGGACAAACGTATGACAATGCTTCGATCGTGTCAGGCATTTATGACGGTCGCCAAGCTAAAATTAAAAGTTACAGCAAAAACGCTGTTCATGTGCCTTGCGCAGGACATTCCTTAAATTTAGTTGGAAATACAGCAGCAAAACGTTCTTCTAAAGCTATTACATTCTTTGATTTTATTCAAAATTTATTCGTCTTTTTTCCTGCTCTAACATCATGATAGCTAATGAAAACTGATCAAAAATTAAGCTTTACTTACTACTTTAAAACGTATATGTGACACTCGATGCTCATCGAGAGCTGAAGCTGTATTAACTGTACGAAAGAATTTTTCTTTCATAAGAACCGTTCTTAGTGAAATTTGTATTAACCCATCTGAAAAGCCCATAACAAAAATTCAGGCGAAAAAATTACATAATAGGTTTGAAGATGGTCGCTGTGGCGTAGTGGTAGTGCGTTGGACTGCTACGCAAAGTGTCCGGGGTTCGAATCTCGGCACAGGCAAAATCAAAAAAAAAAGTAGAAAAAATAATTTTTCTACACGGCACCACCTCTTGTCAGGCAATGGCAAACCGACAAGAGTAAAAATTGCTATGAAAAGCTTTTCCTTCGCCGTTCGGATTCGGCTTTAAACTGTACCATTCATGTACAAATATAACACGCACAACATGAGTGGATGCGAAAAGCTCGGCCTAGGCCCTCCATGGGCTGTTGTGCCATCAAAAGTAAAGTAAGTAAGGTTTGAAGATTTAGAGACGGCACTGTTATTGATTTTTTGGAATACACTATTGCAAAGAATTAATGCCACCAATAAATCGTTACAAAACAAGGAATGTAACATACAAAAAGGAACTAATTTGTTGAAATCTCTATCAGCATTCATACAAGGTATGATCAAAAAATAACCGTTATTTTAAATTTTTTCAAAAATTATTTATTTATTCATCAACAACTATTTTGTCCCCTTCAAAGTAATCCCCCTCAGATATAATACACTTATGGCAGCGTTTTTTCCAATCCTCGAAACACTTCTGAAACGCGCTTTTTAGTACGCTGGTATCGCCAACAGCTCCTGTTTCGATTTTTCTTCTATCTCCTCAATCGTAGTAAAACGCTTTCCTTTCATCGGTGTCTTCAGTTTTGGGAAGAGGAGCCAAGTCGGGGGCCAAGTCCGGTGAATACGATGGTTGAGGCATGATAACGGTTTTGTTTTTGGCCAAAAACTTACGCACAAGCGACGTTGTTTTTGCTCAAAATTTAGCAATTTTGGAACAATCTTCGCTGCCGTACGTTTCATGCCTAAAACATCCGTAAAAATTGCTTGGCATGAGCCAGCCGAACGATATGCCAACATCATCAGCAACCTCTCTGATAGTGATTCGACGATTCGACGATTATCCAAAATCATTTTCTTCACTGCGTCAATGTTTTCATCGGTTGTTGACGTGCTCGGGCGACCAGGACGAGCATCGTCATTGACATTGACATCTTCTTGGCCTTCCTTAAACCGGTTATACCACAATTGAACTTGTGTTCTGCTCATAGTAGACTCGCCAAAGGCCACAGTCAACATTTCAAATGTCCTTGCGCATTTAATTTAATTTTTTACACAAAACTGAATACAGTTTCTTTGATCCATTTTTTCGAATAGTAAAAAATCGAAGAGCACACCATAACACGACTAACCTTTTTATCTGTCAAAAACAAACTGACAATCCAAAATGGTTGGTATTGCCAACATATATAACAGACATGTGTACCAACATAACAGAAAACAGAAAAATGCGAAAATCGAACATACGTAACTCACGAAATTTGAAAATAACAGATATTTTTTGATCACACCTCGTACTCAGTACTCAAACTGATGATGCATGCTTTAGTTCACGAAATGGAGAAAGAAGCAATCGTATTAGAATACTCAACAGCAAAAAATCGAAACAGGAAAAGAAAAATACAATTCGATGAAACTTCAGATAATGACATAATTTTACGTGGGAAAGAACTATTCAATGTTGAAACATTTTACTTAATTTGTGATACTTTACTCACTGAAATAAAAAGAAGGTCTGTAGTTTATGACGAGGTATTACAAAACTTTTTAATATTTGTTGATTTTGATTTGCCTGAAGAAAAATTTGCTCAGTGTATCAATTTTAGTTGTGCTCGCATTAGCTTACTTGTTTATTTTATGTTTTGAAAATGTTTACTAAAAGTTTCGAAAATGTTTAATTTTAGCTCTAATTTGTTTATACTTAATTTTGCACTTCCAGACGATTGTCACTATAAGTTTAAATTTTGATGTCATGCAATATATATTATAAGTCATATATTCAATCCTTGTTTACGCTACATGCTGCCGGTACTGCTAATAAAGTTTTAAACTTTGTTGAACCGGTTTTCGAAAGATATAAATAAATAAATAAATCAATCAATTAGTATTCAAAGAGGAGGTTGAGCCGTCCCTTCATTTTGTAAAATTGGAAAAAATATTAACAATGTCTGAAATGTATGCGTCAATTCTGGAAGTCCTAAATTTGTTTTAACAATCCCAATTGGAAGTGCGTCTGGTGAGAAATCATTTAGCATTCTTAAGCGGGTCAAAAACTACATAAGAACGTCAATTGGTCAAATAAAATTAAATCACTTAGCCACCATTGGAAGCGACGTAGTAAAAAAAATCAACTATAATTCCTTAATTGATAGTTTTGCGAGATATAAATCACGAAAAAAAATAATATAAAAATGGTCTATAATTACTAACAAAATATTTGTCTATCAAAAATGTTGTTTCTTTCGTCAAAATTTAGAAAATTGTGCCACAAGTACAGAAAAAAAAACTTAAGTAGGTTACAAAAATTGATTTTTGCCTAGGGCCTCAACATGTTAAAATCCGCCTCTCTTAGCCTGACACGTTTTAAGCAGAATAAAACGCATTTTAAGCGTCGTTTCATAACTGTGGATGTGTCTTGGGTCTACCATCATGATCGTAAATTGAAACAGCAACGTTTACAGTGGACTGAAGTTGAATGTTCGGCGCCAAAGCAGACAAAGCTTGAACGATCGGCAAAAAAGGTTAAGGCTACTGTTTTCTGGGATGCAAAAGGGGTTTTGTTGATTGATTGTCTTGAGAAAGGTAAAACAATAAACTCAGAATACTATTGTAAACTTTTGGATGAACTGGATGCAGTAATTCGCGAAAAAAGACCTGGTTTAAAGAAGAAAAACATTTGTTTCCATCAAGACAACGCAAGTCCTCACACAAGTGTTTCCACAATGGCTAAATTCAAGAAATTAAAGTACGAATTGCTTGACCATCCACCGTAATCACCAGATTTGGCTCCCAGCGACTAATACCTGTTCCAAAACCTGAAACAGTTCCTTCGTGAAAAGCGTTTGTCGTGGAATGAAGAAGCTTTAGGGGCGTATTTTGTAGACATTCCGGGGTCGTAACTTTAATGATGGGATAGGTCTATTGGAGGAGCGCTGGACTAAGTTGATTGAACTGTTAGGAGATTACTTATACTGAAAAAAAAACAAAACTCAAACCAAAATAACTTTGTTTTCATATTTAGAATAGAAACTTTTCCAATATGTAAACAAACACAGCTTAGAGCACAACCAACACATGTTCCTATTTTCATATTAATTTTATGTTCGGCACCGAACTAAATTTAGATAAAAAGCTATAGCAGCATATTTTGCAGACCGTGCGGAAGTTGCAAATATTATGAAATTTTGGAAAATAAAAAATGGAAAGCAATGAAAAGAAAAAAATTGTGTGTGTCAATGAGACGCCCTACAGCAGTTTACTTCTTCAGAACGTTTACGTTTTGGACTTTCAGGTTAGGTTAAGTAATCTTATAAAATCCAGAGTCTATCGCAGACATTACACGCGTGGCCAAAGGAATCTTTAACGAACATGTAATTTCAAAACATGTGCGGATTTATGCAAACGGTAAGTCTTGTTTGTTATCTTTGATCATTCTCTGATCCCAGGATGGTGCTACATTTGCATTTCCAGTGCATTCAACGCCCTGTGAAAAATCATCGTCTCCATTGAAATATTCATACTCAAAACATGCCACATCATTATAATCTTACCATCGTCATCATTATTATCATCATTATAATAATCCTCATCATTATCATCATCAAAATATTCAGGTTGTATCTCAAACTCTCGAATGAACTCCCGAATGTTATGAGGTTGACTAGAAACTTGACAAATCTCATCATTGTTTTGTTGTGCTGTTGCAAGTTGTTTTCTTTCCACGGAGGAAAGATTTTCAGGCAAAGTAAATCTTCTGCCCTTCTCTTTCGTTGAGAAGCCACCTCAATGACCCCCTGGTGCTGTATTATCTGCGAACCTTCGTCAGAGTGTTGATGCAACAACTGGCTCTAATGAACTCATTTGCCATTCATGCTGTCTCTCCGTATTAGTCTTTGCGACTTGGTTTTCAATGAATTACGAATTCTGTTGAACTCAGGTTGCTTGCGAAGTCTAGACTCTTGGTCTCTCTGTTTCTGGTTTTTGGGTTTTTCACGATTTTTGTGGGCCTTCAGTTTTCGATGAAGTCACCAGCGCCCCCTATCAATCAAGTTTGATTCATACTCGTGTATATGTGTGGATGCATACGTGCTTCCCATCATTATTAATTTGTTCATATTTGATTGATAAGGCGCAGCCGCACTGTGTGGTCACTGTTTAACTTTGGGTATGGATATTGAGTAAAGCTATAGCATTGCCCATTTTTCCTTTCCTGACTACGGGACACTTAACTTGAATGGATGATAATTTCTATCCGAACACTTCAAAAATCATATACTTATACGAACACAAGTAAGTATGAAATGGAATGGACTTATATACTTAATAATTCTCTCATTTGGTTCCACAAGACAATTAAATCTTACTCTATTTTGATAATAAGTTGCTGTAGCGTAGTGGTAGTCCGTTGGATTGTTGCGCAGAGTGTTCGGTGTTCAAAACTCGGCACAGGCAAAACTAAAAAAAAAAACAAAACAAAAAGAAAACATTTTTCTACACGGCACCACCTCTTGGCAGCCAATGGGAAACATACAAGAGTAAAAATTGCCTACGAAAAGCTTATCACTTATCCGTTCGGATTCGGAAACTGTAAACCTCTTCCATTCATGTACAAATATGGTATAACATGCACAACATGAGTGGGTGCGTAAAGCTCTTCCTTTTGCTCTACATGCGGTCATAGTCGACATTGATAAACTAAAAAGTTCATTGTGGTAAAGTGTAGTGTATACATAATACCTCTATTGCCACCCTACACATAACACACATGTAACTATTGCCGAAGTGCAATGAATGTAAGGTGCTTTGAGCATAACCTACATTTACATGTGCATAGCGCATCGTATTACATTGCATTGCGCTATGACACTACTAGTATAATTCGGATATGCACAAAGACACCGAAAGTAACTCAACAATAAGAAATATGTACTATAAATGGCCAATATAGGATCGATAATAGGTCGATCCCATTTACAACCACACAAATCAATGATTCTAACAGTTATGTACATAAATTAGTATATAAGTCATGCATTTTGAATTAATAAACCAGATATTATTTAGCTGGGAAACTGGCACCAAATAAATATCCCATCTTAATTCTCATCACCGTTTGTTCTTGTGGCCAACGCTCTGAACTAAAACGGTGATCATAGCTAGGTAGGCAAACTGAAAGTAAACTTTCCCCATTACAAAAGGCATAATACTTGCCACAATGGCTGTCAATCTTTTTTTTTTCGATGTCCTGTGATTGCATTCCCTCTCTCAATCTCATTCCTTCTAAATCTGTAGCCATTGTACAATGCTGTTTGAGGTCAGCCAGGTCTCGCTGCTACAGGGTAACGTTGATTTTACGCTGGCACTCAAGATGCGAATTTTCGTCTTTTTCCGATATTTGGGGCGAACGCCAAATGTTTCACAACCGTCCAAATGCAGCTCTAATCTTGTTGAGCCCATTTCCTTATTATATGCCTATATTTTCTCAAGATTAAACCTGTGTTGCTGTGTTATTCATAAGATGATCGACAGCGATGTATTAACAAAGAACCCAGTAGTGATTTGCCCGATTCCGTTCCGTTAATTTCGATATCCAAGATCCACCTCGACTTAGGCCAGTCGCTGAAAAAGCCGATGAAATTTTGCAACTGTTGAAGCAAGATCGACACGCAACCTGTCAGATGGATAGCGGAGGTACTAAACATCAACCACATGACAGATTTGTGGGTACCAACAAATCATCTTGTAACGAAAAACCGCTTATACTTTTTATATGACCCAATATGTTGTATTTGTTTTCGATAACTTTTGAACACAATCGTACTACTTAACACAATCGAAATAGTTGCTGGTAAGTTGGAATGTAAAACCACTGCCTTTTTGGCAATTTATCGATTGTGTGGTATCGTATTGGTTAAGTGGTATGCTTGCTAAAATGAAAAATACAAGTGCTGGTGTGTTTTTGATTTTTAATTAACCAAAAAAAAAAAAGATTTTCTTTTACAATAAACTTTTTAATTGTTTGTTTGATTGTTTGTTTGTTTGTTAGTTAGTTAGTTTTCAGATATTCAGACATTGTTCAAAATTTTCGTTTTGTTGTTTGCAACTATTTGAAACTACAAGTGAGAAAAAAGTGTTATTGTGTGAATGTGTGTGGGTGTGTGTGTTTGAGTTTGATAGTAAATTAAAACTAACAATTTGTACCAATGAGCTTATGCATCTGTATATAAATATATAAGTGTTAAAACATTATTAATTTTTAATTCACAATATAAAATTATTCACAGCATTTTGTGTAACGTAACAATCTGAAGAAAATACAAGACTTAAAAAGTTTCAACTATAAATACATACATAAAATACAGCCAAGTTTTGAATTTCACATTCGAGTGAAATTGAAATCGCAACAGTGCAATTTATATTATGGCAATTTCAATTTCACGCGATAGTAAAATACAGAGAATTGCTGATGGTACACTATAAGCCATAAGTCTTTTGCGACTGCTTAGCAAACAGTTAAAATTACAAATTAGCTCACAAAAGATTACAGCTTATTTAAACTGTGACATGGTTTATTTTACTTTTTTTTTTTCTTGTTTGCCAAAAACCATTTGTTTTATTTTTTGATAAATATTTTAAAAAACAATTATACTACTTTTATAATAACTTGAATAAATCGTACACTTCTTTGCACTCTACTCTGTAATTCGATTGTTTGGATTTTGGAAAAATATCAATTTTAATTGAACTTAAAACTATTAAAACGTTTAATTTTTGGTAGCCAATTGTTGATACAAATAAATGTGTGTATATGTAATTATATTAAATATGAAACTTCTGCAACTTCTATGCATTTCAAATTTTATTCAAATACATTCTTCATTTGTCTTTTCATTTGTTCATTTACAATTTAGATAATTGAACATTTCCGGGTTTTTTACCATCAAAAGTTATACTGGGTGCTTACAACTTGCTAGCAAGCCAGTTCATTGTAGCAAGATTTTCTGGCGAATCGGACGCAACCGCTATAGCCAGGTTTAGCTTTACAAAACAAAGATCACTTATGTATAGTAATAATAATGAAAGTTTTCAAGCTTCCCCTTCTTCTTGTTGGTACAGCGAATCAATTTTACAATAAGTTTTACTATATGTTTTCACAAATTTGTTTTGGATTTGCAAGTACGTGAAAACTTTCAATTTTAATATATTGCAAAAAGAGACGACAAAATATAAATGATAGTTGTTCGCTTTACTTTGTGTTGTTTGTATTCAAATCAACTGAATCGCCGTCCATGGAGACGCTATCCAATCGTATGAGCACATCCTCATCGACAATGTTATTGATGCTGTTATTTATAATGCTGACATTTGCGACAGCCGTTTCATTGCTATAGCAACCACTAATGTTGCTGTTGCCACTACTGCTGCTTGAGTTGCTGGCTGATGCATGCAATGCTTTGCTGCTGCTTTGGCTAAGGCGTAGCTTTTCCTTTTCCATTTGCAGGAAATTCGAATCTTGCGAAGGACATTCCAAATGCACACAATGAAAGATCTAAAAAAAAACAAAAAAATTATTGGTAATTTTTGTACCATTCTGTCATTTAAAGCTATTGAACTAGAAACAAACCTCATTTGCTGTATTACGCGTTCCCACAATGCGTATAAATACAACAGGGCGTGGCGTAAATGAAAAGTTCTGCCATGAACGTGCCTGTTCTTTGCGCTTATCAACAACTATTTGCCAATCTTTTTGATTTGTGGATGTCTCAATGTAGAAGCTATATGTGCGATCATCACAATCCCAAAGCAGTAAACGCATCGATCCAACAACATACGGTTGCCCTAAGTAAAAACAGAGTAGCGCATTCATTGTAAAATCAATTAACATGATGACATCGAAGTGAATTATTTACCCAATCTAACAACAATATCGCCACTTCCCAGCTGATGGCAAGTATAGCCCGAATCCCAATCATAATTGATGTAATCACCATTTAGCAAAGCATTACGCGTTCGACTGACACCGTCCACCACAATGGCGCTCATCTCGATGGTGGCCACGTTTGCAGTAGGCGCAACCAAACCATTAATTACTTTGGGTACTGTATTGGTGAAATAAGCCTCTAAGCCAACCACATGAAATACCTGGAAAGAATAGACAACAATTACATAAGTTTCCACTCGCATACTCTGCTACAACTTTCACACTCACTTTATTCACAGTATTATGCGTTCCTACCAATTTGATATAACGCACTGGGCGCGATTGAAAATATAAATATTGCCAGGACCGGCAATGATACTCTGTATAGTCGATAATGCGATCCCAATGCTGTTGATTCACGGAAACCTCTATGTAATAGGAATATGCACGATTGTCACGATCCCATAGCAACATTTTAATGTGATTCACTAAGCAAATAGTGCCCAATTCAATTGTGATGCCATTATCGTTATTCTCTGTAATGCAATGACGCGTATATCCTTTTTCCATGTCGTACGTGGAATAATCACCATCGAGCAATGCGGTCCGGCATTCGCCTTGAATGGTACGCGATTCAAATTTGGCGGTGGCAACATTCTCTTCGGGCCATAACGCTGCTCGATAGGGTAGATTTTTTGATGTTGTTTGCTCTTCAATGGCATCCAGCAATTTATCCGGATCGAGTATACCAGATGGACGTACAACTTGCAGCAAGTGTTCCAGATTCATGAGTGGTAGCCGCACATACGAAACAACAGACTGCGCGGCGGGAGAAGAACAAGCATTAATTGTGTTTATTAATTTACTTTGAAATATGAATGTATAAGTATGTCCTTTATGTTAATATAATATTTGCATACTGCTCACTTAAGGAGTGAGATCGAAAAATCGGATAACTTTGAAAGACCACTGCTTGAAACTCTTCATCTGAATGAAAAAATTCAAACAGTAGGCTTTGCGTTGGAAGAATTCTGATGAAATACAATCACATATTTTTCGACTTGTGAACTTTCAGTTGAGTCATGACATCGGAAGTGGAAAGACGCGATTTAGTTGTTGAATTATTTCAAGAAAATCCGCAGTGGAGCCAGAAAACCATTGCAAATAAGGCGAAAGTTGCACAAAACACTGTCTTGATGATTCTTAAAAAATTTAATACAGACTTAACAGTTGCTGGAAAATATGGTTCTGGAAGGAAATGCGGTTTCGTATCTCCACAAAAGGTGAAGAAAGTCGTTGCTCACTTAGAGAAGAATCCAGCGTTGTCTAATCGCAAATTGGAGTTGCGGAAAAAGCGAGTTGCAGTGAGTTTTTAGTTCGTAAAATTAAAAAAGATGCGGGTCTTAAAACATACAAAGTGCAGTCAGTACCCGACAGGAACGCCACTAAGAACTTGGTAGCCCTGAGACGAGCTAAAAAGTTGAAGACTAATTTTTTCCAAAAATTCGATTGCTGTGTTATGGACGATGAAAACGTACGTATTGTCTAAATTTTCTCAATTGCCTGGTAAAGAGTTTTACACCGCAAAGGAACGAGGAGGAGTTTAGGACAAAACAAAAGTCCAAGTTCCCGAAGAAGTAAGTTTCTGGTATGGCGAGCGATTTGTAGTTGTGGACTAAGGAGTAAAAGTTTCCGATTTTTTCGATATCACTCCTTAGAATATACCTACTTTTATATTTCTATTTATTTTGTTGTTCTTTTAATACGCAATCGCTTCTGATTATAAACAGCAATATCATAGTTAAAATTAAATATAATATGTATGAATATCTGTATTATAAATAAGTATTTATCAAGGGAATTTTTAACATGGTTTCAAATTATTACTCGCTGATGTGACAACAAATTTGAATATTCCAAATTCAATTCAACTTCTGTAACTTGATTTAAAACTTTCGGAGTTCAATGTTTCTTTCGGAATTCATCCAAATTGACACCCTTCTGATCCGATCTCACCAAATACAGAACGTTACCTTGACTCCAAAATTTTCAAAACCAGAATTCGCATGTTTAAATTGATGGAGTATATTCACCATTCCAACAGAAATCAATGACTTTCAGCTACACTTTTTTTTCGCATTAAATAAGAAAACAAAAAAAACCGTTATTTATTTGGCACGTATGCTGACATGTTTGTAGCACAAAAAGGTTATGTTGTTTACACTTTGGCAAATTGATACATAATCAAAACATACATACATAAGTAGTTACAGTATTGCCAGTTGTGATTTTAAATATCTCTTGAAGCTTATGAAAACGGGAGAAACTAAAAGCGCCATCGCACTAGAATTGAAGAATCAAATATAAGTTTGGCTAAATAGAAAGTTCAGAAAAGTGAGAAAAGTTTAACCAATCTTTTTTTTCATATATCAAAATAACTTTACTTGGTCAAATATTTTCCATTGTTATTGATTACCTCTCGCCATCTTTCGAGCAAAACCATAATACCTAGCTTAAAGAATTCCTGGGGTTTCTGCTCGAAAAACTCGGAAAAGACTTTTTTACAGTCCTATTGCGAATTTAGCTTTAAGATTATTCTTCAACGAGTGCAACAAATGGTAATCCGAAGGAGCAAGATCTGGGCTGGTTGGTGGATGCATTAAAACTTTCCAACCAAGCTGTGAATGAATTAAAACTTTCCAGCCAAACTCCCTCAGATTTTGGCGAGTCACCATAGAAGTATGTGGTCTAGCGTTGTCGTGATTAAAGACGACGCCCTTTCTGTTAACTAATTCCGGACGTTTTTCCTTGAGTGCTTCATTCAATCTTGTTAATTATTGACAGTACAGTTCAGAATTAATCGTTTGGCCACGCGGAAGCAGCTCATAGTACACAGAACCATTGCAATCCTACCAAATACTAGGTAAAATCTTCCTTGGCGTCAGTTACGGCTTTCCGACGGTTTGTGCAGACTCAACTCGTTTTGACCATGATCTTTTTCGCACATTATTATCATACGTTATCCATTTTTCGTCACCAGTAACCAATCTGTGCAAAAATAGTTCGACATCATTCCGTTTCAGAAGAGATTCACATACTGACCTGCGGTCAATATGATTTTTTCACTCAGATTATGTGGCACCCAAATATCCACAGTTTCTTGGAAAAGCCCACTTTTTTTTAAATGGTTCAAACCCGTTTGATGAGCAAAATCCACAGCGATGTCGCGACTGCCTATGTATCGGTCTTCCTCTACCTTTTCAAGAATTTCGTCCATTTTTTCGGTACAAGGTCAACCAGATTAAGGTGTGTCTTTTGTCCTTTGCGGCAAAGTACCTTCTCCATAATGTGCACAAATTTTTCTGTAAGCCTTCACGGCCGTATTATGCTTTTCGAAGAAATAAAGTAAAATGCAAATTTTTTCCGATTCTGCACGGATTTTAGTGACGTTAAAACAGTTGAATAATGAAGAAATTTCTGTGGCTTATGTTTATGATTCTGAGATGTCAACTACCTATAACAACATGTTGCCAGTTGCGAGATCGGTCCAGTACTTACAGAGTTATCGTACTTTAAACTTTGTTATATCCCTTTTCTGAACTTTCTGTTTAGCCAACCTTATACAATATACAAAAAATCAAAGGCTGAGTTCTAAATGAATCAGATGCTGTTTAGATGCAAAGTCGAAAAATATATGATTTTGGGTAAGTTCAAAAAAGCTAAAAAAAAGAAAGTTTCCAAAAGTCAAATGCAATACTGTTGGCAAAGTCAACAGCTTTTAAATGCGCTCTAATTGTAACCGATATGCATCTAAAATTTAGTTGATGTACTCGTATTTGTTTGATATTCATGATATTTTTTTCTTATTTCTGTTAAATTTATTTCAATATTTCATATTGCTATATATAGTTTTTTAATGTAAAAAAGAAAAATCAAGTTCTTTGTGTCGAACTGATGCAAAGCAACAGAGTTGACTTGCAGTTGCGCATTCAAGGAGTATAACTACCGCATCGAAACTTTCTTTTTTTTAGCTTTTTTGAACTTACCCAAAATCATATATTTTTCGAGGTGCTAAAATTAGTGATCACATTGATTTATATCTTGAAATTACTTTCAAAGGAAGGTGTAATAACAAGCATGAAGTGCTTCTTGACTCAAAATCTCGCGCATTCATTTAAGGTTCAAAACCCCCATATTATAAATATGGCAGAAATCCCGAGTTTTGACAACACTGCAGCTGTTTACTTGCAAGTGTTAACGCATGATTAAATCCTAATACTAGTATATTAATACGAAGCCTATCAATAATTTTCTAATTTTATAAACTAAAGTGCTCAAAAAATTCACTACTGCCAATGTATTGCTATAATACCTTAATGTCAATGTTTGCGTTGTTTTTGCACCACTCCGATACGGTTAAAAAAATCTGCACTTCTGGGGCAAAAAAAGAATCACGCCTAAGTACTTCTTCCAGAGATTCCTGCAATACAACAAAATTGCATATAAATTTAACTCGAATTTTAGCTGAAAGGAACCTCCCATATCACATACCTTCGATAGCGTCTTAAACGATTCATGCTGCAGTATTTCCTCTGCATTACGATCCATAAATGTCAGACAGACCATTGTCAATTTTTCCAAATTATACAAACGCGCTGCATCTAAGATTGCGCAAACATTACCCAAAGCCAAATACTGACGCAAATACTCTGATATAGCTAGTTCCAATTCAGTGAAGCCGTATTGATTTGCCAAGCCAAGCGTATCCAGTATGTTTTCTTCATCCATTTGCGATAGTGACATGCGACCCGAATAGATGTACTTAAGTAGAGCCTTAAAAGCTCCCAGCGGAATTTTCAGCTCAATTTCGCTTTGTGTCGATTCAGAGAGGCCGCCGTATAGTAGGGCACGGAAATATTCGCTACGTGCTGCCAGTATAACACGATGGGCGTGTAGGCGTACATTCTCAACTATGAATACAACATCGGAGTAGTCGTCGCTCATGCAGAGTTGAGCCATTTGCTCGGAGAAACGCTCTGCAAAAATAAAGTTCGAAATACATTGTGGGTGCGTTTTCTTTTGCAAATGACTGGGTGGATGGGAATGAAATGTGATCAACTTCAACTACTTACCAGTTAGTTCAATTTCGTCGGTGCGCGCTGGCTGCTTTGCTGCAATGCCTGCCATCTTACGATGGCCTTGGCTGCTCATCGCGTCTGATAGCTGATGCAACTGAGGCGCGCCAAATAGAAAATATGCTAAACAAATTAACAAAAAAAAAAATTATATGAAAATTATGAGAAAATTCCGGAAAATTCGCTGTGTACACACACACACTTTTCGCCAACAGCGCGGCGCGTACACAAAAATTTTTTCGTGCCGTGGTTTATATTTGTGTATTTTTTGCATTTTATTTGTTATTTACTTACTTAATTTTGTGGAATTCGTTGTGATATTGGTTTTTTCTTACTTTATGTACGCAAATTTGTTTGTTTTTGACTGACATATATATAAAATTTTTCCGGCAGCGACGAAAATTACTTCTGTCTATCTCTGTTTTTCCTTTTCTTTTCTCGTGATTCTTTAAAGTGTTGCCAGAAATTGGGAATAAATAACTTCTTATTGGTCCAAAATTTGCTGCAATAGGAATATGTTTTATTTATGAACTGGTAGATGGCGCTTCTACGTAAATAGAGAGAATCTAGTGATGAAGCTCTTACCCAAACAAGAAAAATTACAATAAAATACAACAATAGATTTAGTTAACATTTTCGATAGTAATTTCATATTTAAATAAAAGAAAGTGGTAATTCAATGTTCGTCTTAAATATCGCTGCTAGCGTCACTGATTAAAAGGTTTTATGGTTTACCCTTCAATTAACGAATTATAGTCCAGTTTGGTTTAGTTTGCTATTGCCGATATCACACTGACAACAGTTACCGCTGACAATACAATATTGTTATTGCTTTCTACGGAAACTAAAAGCCAAAAGAGTGAATAATTTTATTCACCTGCAACACATTTGCACACATTTGTTCAAGAGTGCAGAGTGAGAACATATTTGCCCCACGCCAACTGTTAACAGTGTGATATCGACCAATGGAACCTGTAGATGGCGCTTGCACATTACACATTTATATAGTAGCCGAGACATACACCATTTCTGATTGTAGTACAAACAAATCAGCGATTACAAACTATTTATCGCTTATGACGTCAAGCATTCAGTTGCTTGTGTATTTTAAAATTTTAAGAGTAAACCATACAAGGGTACAGGTTCTAAATTCAAGGCAAAAGCAATAAAATTATTTCCACACAAAAATAAAGTAAAAAGCGATAGAAAAATTAGTTCATTTTATTTTGTATAAGAGCCCCACAAAGTTTTGCAGATGGACCCCAAACACCCCATAGTACGATTGCGGAAAATTTTAAATGGAGGAAACTAATGGGGGTCCATCTTACATTTTGACCATTTCATAAAAATTTTTTTTTTTGTATTGTAGTCCCCTTAGGGGTTGGTGATGAGGAGTAAGTATGTCTGGGAGAAATGTTGGGTAGCGAAAAATAATTAAGGCCGGTCTTACATTTTAGCAATCTAGCAGCGACTCCTCGCCAAATATCCGTCCCATTTCATAAAAAGGCTATTGTTATATGGGAGCGCCCTTAAGGGTTGGTGATGAGTATATCTGGGAAAAATGTTGGGTAGTGAGAAATTATTGAGGCAGGTCTTACATTTTAGAGCTCTAGCAGCGATCCGATTACTGGTTAATTTTTATAAATGCCGACTTAGTTTGCGAGCATCCTTAAGGATTGAATATGGGGGTAAGTACTTTGGTGAGTGAAAATTAATGGAGTTCGATTTAACATTTAACCCTCTAGGATTACTCTGCAAGCACGGCGAGTATATTTCATAAAAAATTAAATTTTATATGGAGGCACCCTTAATACCTGAAGATGAAGGGTAAGTACCTTTGCTGGGGGAAAACGTTGCACATACATTTTAATCATCTAGTGGCGACTCCAGATCAGTTGTGGTTAGTTTGGTGATTTTCCATGATTTTGTTTAAACTTTGAGCTTGATGCGACGCCACTTACCCTCCTCACCCCACCACGCCTCATGCATTTTTTCATCAAATCTCACCAAATTAAGTGTTCCAGCGAATCAAAGTCCCATTTTTAAGAAGTTGCATACAACACTATTCCGTAGCTAGTGTACATATGCATTTCTGACTCTCATCCTACCTAGCTAGATCGGATAATCCCACCTATCTGGCTCTATACGATATAACCATAATTTCTAGTAATAGTTTGGCATTTAAGCTTGAGGATCTTCTTCGCCTAAGAATATTCAAGCAGTGAATATAGCTAGAAGTTTTTCGTTAGAACCGCTCAACGTTTGATAGGTGACTTTTTGTTTATTTTATTACTAACTAAAACTTGTGCAATTAAATTTTGAATTATTATATTGGGTTATATTTAAAATATCCGCGGTTTTTTTGGTACGTTTTTGAACAAAAATTGTCTTTATGTAAAATCAATTTTAATCAAGTATATATTGGCCATTATTATTAATGACCTTTTGCCATTTTGCGGATATTAAGAGAATTTTGCAGAGACCGAATGATTAAATCATAGTCGGACGGTTCCAAACCAAGTTCTGTCATTTGTTCCGAGTCATCGAAGAAGCGTGTGGCCTGGCGTTGTCATGAGGAAGAACACAACTCCTTTCTTGTTTGCCAATTCTGGCCGCTTTTCCTTGATTGCTTCGTTCAGGCGGTCGAGTTGAGAGCAGTAGAGAACCGAGTTAAATGTTGCACCTGGCTGTAGTAGCCCGTAATAAACAATTCCCTTCCAATTCCACCAAACACTCAACGCAAACCTTATTTGCCGTCAATCTAGGCTTTGAAGGATCACTGCGCTTTGACCGTGACCATAGTGTCCATAGCTTCGGTGAGATCAAGACGGTTACTCTGGACATTTCAAAGGTGTTTGACAGATTGTGGCATAAAACACTGGTGTCAAAACTGTTTGCGCATGGGGTCGGGAGTAGCTTCACACGATGGATCACAAACTTCCTAAGCGGCCGCTCTATCTGTGTTGTGATAGACGGCACTGTTTCGGAAGATCGTGTTATTAATGCTGGAGTTCCGCAGGGTTCGGACCTCCCCCCAACACTTTTCCTTATCTTCAACAATGTGATGTTCGTTGGAATTAAAACATTTTTGACGTGTCTCGGCTTTCTTGGGCGGTGTAAAAAATATTTCACTCCGGCTGATCTCGGTATGCAGTACACCACCTAAATTGGAGTTTAATTCGCACCTATGGGCTAGAGCTTTACCCACGCAATTGGAACTTTTCGACCGTATCCAACATCGAGCGATAAAGCTAATAGGAGACAGTAGAGTTTCCAGCTCAATTAACTCCCTGCAACATCCGCGAAACGTGGCTTGTGTCTCTAAGTTTTACCGTTACTTTCACGGTAGATGTTCTGCTGAGATGCGCAAGCTGATGCCGCCAGTTCGTGTGTTCACCAGAACTACACGAACAGCAAGCGGAACTCACGCCTTCCACGTAGACACGGCGTCCCACCGCACTATGCATTACAGAGAAAGTTCTTTCTTCTGTAGTACCGCGCGTATTTGGAATAAGGGAATAAGCTCCCGACAAATATTTTCCCCGATTATTATGACCCTTGCAAATTTAAAGCAAACGCCCATAACTACTTCTCCCTCCCATCTATAAATCTTCCTTTCAATCAACGCAATGCTCTGCATTTATAGAGGTACCCCCGGTGTGTTGACCGTATTCAAAAAACAAAAAATGTTACACTAGCGACGAATTACACAACTGTCATCACACAAAATGTAGCCTGAAATTTCACTCTTTTCAAACATGTGTTCGTTTAACATAATCAGACTAGTGTTGCCAGATTTATGGGTACCAACATCATCTTGTAACGAAAAAACTTCGGATACTTTTTATATGATCCAATATCTAAGTTCTACAATGTTCCTCGATTGAGAGTTGCGATATAAGAGAGCGTATGTATCTCAATTCCATTGTTCGCTGTGTACATTTTGACAAGTCGAAAATCTGATGACGTCGACACTTCGAACTTGATTGGTGATGCCACAGTTTCAAGAACTGATTAACTGGTTTAATATAAACAATCTCAACTCAGACTTAGAAGAACGAGAAGTTAATTTCCGCAGTTGAAAAGCCTGAAACATAGAAGAAAAGGTAGAGTTTGGAAAACACTTAGAGTAAATAGGTATGAACTAAATCTCTACCACATTTCATTCAGAGAGTACCTAAGCCGTCAAATAGAACTTCTGCTCAATAATGTAATACAATAACAAAACGACAAGTTTTTATTCTGATCCTGAGAAACCTTTTCAGAAATCAACACATTAAACTCTTTTAATGCATGATCTAAAATTGAGGTAAAGTAAAAAAGATTTTATATTTCTAAGAGATATATAGCGTTGGGATGCTACGCAGAATGGCCGGGGTTCGAATCTCGGCACAGGCAAAATCAAAAAGTAGAAAAAATAATTTTTCTACACGGCACCACCTCTTGGCAGGCAATGGCAAACCTACAAGAGTAAAAATTGCCATGAAAAGCTTTTCACTTCGCCGTTCGGATTCGGCATTAAACTGTAGGTCCCTTCCATTCATGTACAAATATAACACGCACAACAGGAGTGGATGCGAAAAGCTCGGCCTAGGCCCTCCCAGGGCTGTTGTGCCATTAAAAGTAAGTAAGTAAGTAAGAGATATATAGGGGTTTTCAATAGGGTCATTATCATTTTGTATTTAAAATAAAACAAAGAATAAAATCATTTGCAGGTTAAGTATGGAATTCGAACTCGCTCATATGACCACCAAGAGCAGATTTACACCGACCGATTCTTCAGAGCCAATTATCCAACATTCTTCCACACATATCAGCCGGAACGTTGGCAATTTTGCTTTCGATATTGTTCCTGAGCTACTCTAACGTTGTTGTTTTTTTTAGCATAACCCCATACAAATTAATCTAACGACGTTAATCGCATGAGCGATGTTGCCGTTCAACCGGACTATTTCCCGAGATTACACGATTAACGAACTTCCCCATTCAGTAGATCAATTGTTCTACCAGCTGTGTGGCATGTGGCAACATCTTGTTGGAACCATATAGCACTAATGTCAAGTCCATTCAATTATGGCCAAAAATAATCTTCATGGCAAGATAGCGAACTCCATTGGCGATTATTTTCATTCAATCACAACTCCGGCATGACATCCACTCCACACGGTCACTTTTTGTAGATACACTGGAATGTCTTGAAGCACATGTCAGCTGTTATGTTTTGCCATTTAGCCAAAAATATGCTTCATCGCTGAAGTTGATTTTTCGATGAAATTCAGGATTTTCTTTAAACTTTTGCAGACCCCAATCGGAGAAGTTTCGACGCTTCAAATGATCACGAGGCTTAACTTCTTGTAATAATTTGATCTTGTCAGGGTGCAAGCAAAATTCGGTACCGTGTGGACTGAGAGATTTGCAACTCCTGTGAACAGCGTGGAATCGAGTGATTTGGCGGATTTGGAATTGAAGCACTTACGGATGCGATATTTTCGATACTTCGAGCGGTACGTTGTCTCACTGGCATCGGAACATTCAATAGTTAATATGTTGACTCAAATTTATCCACTATATTACGCGCAGCCTGTTTGGCGGTTTATTATTGGATTATTACAACGAAAGTTGGAGCAAGCGCTCTTAAAATTGCGACCACCGTCTGACTCAGAGCTTCGATAGTAATTTTTAATAATTTCCAAGCGTTGCTCGTTCATGAACTTCACCATGACAAAAATATAAGCATTGCCAGATCAAACAAAAAAAAATAATTTAATGGTGTCCCTTTGAATTTAAATAGGAAATTTAAATTGAAAACCCCTTTAGATTTTCCAGTGCAAGAAATTAACTGAATTAAAAATAAAATTAAAACATTAAAAACAAAAGTGCAAAACTACTAATAACACACATGTATCAAAAATTCGTAAATGCAATTAAAAGTTTCATTAATATCAATTTAATAAAAGGGGGGGGAGAAGAGGGGAAAAACTTTGACAAATCTTGAGCAATATGAAATTTATCCATTAAATTCATTGCCAATATGTGACGCTTGACAACACCACCACCACCATCATTCCACCAAAAGCAACAACATGCAACACATGCGCTCCACATGCACGTTGCACAATGATGTTGCACATTAAGATCTCACAAGATACGCGAGAGATGATGACGCTGAAACGATGAAAGTTTTACGCTAATAAAAAATAAAACTTTTGCTACTATTTTAAAAACTTATTACATCTTCAACGTAGCACAGAGCAATACTGGCAGAACAAGGAAACTCGCTTTGCGGCAAGAAACTGTCGCGACACATTTTGCCACAACAACAAGACGGAGAGGAGAAGAGGGTGGCGATGGTGATGGGTGGTGGTTGAATTAAACCACAACAACATGAATGACACTTTAACCACATGAACCGCATAAGATGGCTCACAAAGTCACACACACACACACATACACATACACATACACCCACACAGACATACACACACACACACACATACATACACACACATACATATATATAAAAACACAGACGGTGGAGGTGGGGGCTTAACTGTCGAGTTAAATCAAACACTGGCAAAATGGCGTGCGTTTTAACTCGCTTAAGACAGACAGATCCTTTGCTTATATCCGAGTACATTGCACAATAATTGCCAATAATTTTGTATGGATTTTAAAATCTAGTCGAATAACAGCAGCAAACATAAATTGAGGCATTAAATGTAGACGAAGCTTCTAATGTCTGGCATGTCAGCACGGCGTAACAATTTCATGACAGTTTCTTAATTGCTGCGAAAATTAATGAAAATTGATTGCAATAAGAAACAACAAAAACGTTTAACCAACGGCGCAAAATGCAAAATGTGATTGTCTGTGACAATTACCTTAAATTTTAAGCATATAAAAAAGGAATAATAATAATAATGATGACAATGGGGCTTTAAATTTTCTTAATTTCCCCTGAAGCTGATTTAGATTTTAGATGCTTCAATCGGCTCTAAGAGCGTGGATTAGAGCAATTCTAAACTGAAACAAATATAAATAAAATTATTTATAAAGAAAATTGCGTACGTCAGTGGGAGAATATATTTACAGAAGTTTACTTTTCCAGAACGTTTGTGTGTTACAGGCGTAGCCGAATGAATTTTTAACGATGTGCTGATTTATGCAAACGATAAGCCAAGCCTTGTATAGTTCAGTTTCAGTAAAATATTCATAAGCAGGAGAGGAGAGGAGAGGAGAGGAGAGGAGAGGAGTGGAGAGGAGAGGAGAGGAGAGGAGAGGAGAGGAGAGGAGAGGAGAGGAGAGGAGAGGAGAGGAGAGGAGAGGAGAGGAGAGGAGAGGAGAGGAGAGGAGAGGAGAGGAGAGGAGAGGAGAGGAGAGGAGAGGAGAGGAGAGGAGAGGAGAGGAGAGGAGAGGAGAGGAGAGGAGAGGAGAGGAGAGGAGAGGAGAGGAGAGGAGAGGAGAGGAGAGGAGAGGAGAGGAGAGGAGAGGAGAGGAGAGGAGAGGAGAGGAGAGGAGAGGAGAGGAGAGGAGAGGAGAGGAGACAAATACTCGTATGTCGAGCATGGTTGGTGAGAATGATAGAGTAGGAAAAGGAAGAGCTTCAAACTGTTTAATTCAGGTCTGTCTGTGCGAAAGTTGAAACATTTATGAAGCTTCAATCTAATTAAGTGTTTCAAAAAACCTTTAGTACCATGATACGAGAAAGACAGACAGAAAGTAAGGTATTAAGAAAGACACGAAAAACTTCTCACCACTTCTTTCTAAATACTTTACTTTTCCACCTGTCTCTATCGTACAGTTTATTATGCTTGCGCAAAGCTTCTCCTTACCTCTTTCTTAATACCTTACTGTTCTACCTGTCTCTCTCGCACAAGAGGTAGAGACAAATTTTGTGTCTCTTTCTTGGAACCTTACTTCTCCACCTGTCTCACTAACACAGTCTATCATGCTTGCACCCGTGTAAACAGCCACTATGTGATACTAAATATGTGCACTCAAAGAAATGCTAGATAAAGGAAAAAAGCGACCACTTGTTAATTCACACAGAACTCAAATAATCCCAAATAATACGAAACCAAATATGTAGGCATATTTTCTATATTTTTGTTATTGTATTGGACATTTTCCAACAACTACAAGACACAAGCACACACTTTCAAAATAATAATTAATGATAAATTTTACAATCCAAATAATAATTTAAAATTAATTTACAACAATGAAAACAAAAACATTACTGCCATTTATACAAAATGGATTGCCATTTAAAAGGACTATGTGAGTGTGTGTGTTTGTGTGTGTGTTTGAACGCACATATTGAAACTATTGTTTTTATTAAGTGTCGCATAATACACAATATGAACCCCGTATATTGTAACTAAACATAAAACACTTCAAATAGCACCATGACATAAATGAAATTCATTCCTTGCTCGCTCGAATCACAAAACATCTGCTTTTTAGCAATGGCATTTGGCATTTGGCATCAAGCATCGCAAATAAACTCAAGCTCATAATGACCAAAATCCGTAGAGCTAACACATGCAAGTGTTACTTACTTAAACCAGGCACACAATCACATGCACATGTGTTTCAATACACAAACACATACACACGCACACACACACATACACACATAAAAAAAAAGAAACGAAAACGAAATGTCGCTAAATAGTTAGTTGGTGAATGATAGTTTGAACCCTTTTCCTTCTGCTACTATGCCTCTCTCCCTTCTTACTCCAACACTCAATGTGCTTGGTTCAACTTTTTAAATATTTTATGTAACATTTTGTTACTTTTCGAATATTTTGTCTGCCCGGATCAAATGCACACATACAAACGTATACGCTGAAGTATGTATGTATTTGTAATGAAGTCCTTTCATTTGCTTGCAGCATTCTCGCTCGCATATTTTTCTCTATCTCTCTCTCTCTCACTCCCTCTCTAGTTTTTTTTTTTATTACTGATGACTGACTAAAATTTCATTTCATTTTAATTTTACTTATTTTTTTGGCATATTGTTTGTGGAAGACACATTGTGCTTTGTGTGTGTGTGTGTGACTCTGTGTGTGTGTCTCTGGCATAATAAAATTCAATGAAAGAAAATTAGTGAAAATATTTGCAACTTAATTTTTATTCATTAAATTCTCAACTCAATTCATTTTTTTTTTGTCTACTCCTTCACAATTTATTTTCAGCACACTTAGAGATTGCTCATTGTCTTTTTTGTTTAACTTCATTAGAAAACAATCATAAAATTAAAATGTAAGACAAAATGCCAGACGGCAAAATGATGAGTGGTAACTTCCAACTGAAGGAACTGCTACTCCAGCAGCAACTTCAGGAATTCTTCTTTCAGACACATAAATATGTATAGATTTCAAGATTATTTGTTATCATCAAGATGTGTTGATTAATGGAAGATTACTTACATTGCTCCAATCTTCTTGAAGTCAGGGGAACAAAAGTGACGTTCTTAATTACAGGCCAATCTCTAAACTCTCAACAATTTCAAAGTTTCAGGAAAAAGTTGTCAAAGATAAACTATTTTTTGCAGTGAAACAAATTATAAGTCCTTACCAACATGGATTTATTACAGGGCGATTAACTGTTCCTAATCTTTCAGTTCTCACTGAATCCTGTATGTCGGCATTTCGAAATGGGAATCAGGTTGACATTATCTATACAGATTTTTCGAAAGCTTTTGACACTATTTCTCATAACTTATTAATTGCAAAACTTGAATGCTCAGGTATTCACTCTACTTCCCTGGCGTGGCTGAAGTCCTACCTTCATAATGGGGTATGCGACGTTGAAATTGAAAATATTAAATCGCAGTGTTTTGTGGCCTCTTCTGGAGTTTCCGCAAGGTAGCAAGCATCGTAGGACCGCTATTATTCGTTCTGTTTATTAATGACATCAGAATCTGCTTCTCACACTCACATTAACTACTGTATGCTGATGATTTAAAACTCTTTTACAGAATCAAAAATTTGACCGATACTGCTCTGTTACAATCGGACATTAATCGTTTAGTTGATTGGTGTCAACGAAACAAATTGACTCTTAAAAGAGATTTGTAAGATCATCTAGTCAGTACCTTTCGTCCTATAGTATATCTAACAATGCGCTGAAGTCGGTTGAGGAGTTCCTAGACTTGGATGTTCTATTTGATACAAGGCTTACTTTCTCCAAACCATGTAAACTACCTTGTACAAAAAACCTATTCGATCCTTTCCCTTATTCGTCGCTATGGCAGGGATTTCAAAGATCCGTATATGCTTAAAATCTTGTGTACAAACCTTGTTGGTTCGAAACTTGAATATGCTTCCTTCATTTGGAATCGATTCTACAATACACACTCTGCTGGTATTGAAAGAATTCAAAAGAAATTTGTTTATTTTGCTATCCAACCTTTACATTTCGTTGAGCCTTTCCCTTTCGTATAATGCTCGATTCTTACTTGTTAGTTTGAAGTCTCTTGAGAGGAGGTGAGCTATACATTCCCTCTTGGTTGTGTATGACCTAATGTGTGGAAATATTGATTCCTAATTTTTACTTGAAAAGTTTCAGCACCTTCACGTCATCTGCGCTACCATGTTCCATTTTATGTATTCACTTTGAAAACTATGTAACTATCTAATGAATGCTCCAATCAGAAGGACCCTGCTTGAATTTAACAAAGTCTCAAGACAATGAAATGTGGATTTCTCGATAATTAGGAATCATTTCAAGCAAAACTATATTGAATCGTTTTTTTTTTTATAATTTTTATTATGTAAATGTTAATTATTTTTACTACAGTTTTGATAATTTCTAGTTAGTAAGATAAAGAATTTGACTAAATAAATGAATTGAAAATATTTTAATGTAACCTCAACCTCACTGCCAAGGGTTCTACTTACATACCTCCAGCTTTTTAAGAAACGCACTTATCGCCCATAGCGGTTAGCTCGCTCAGACTGCTGTCGGTATCGTAATGTGGAGGATATCTGCATAGTCGGATAGTCGGTATACCTATACATATGTTAGTTTACTGCGAATATCGAAAAGATTGGCCGAGGTGGAGGCTGTAACTGGTGTAATGATTGTCGATGGTCTGTGACAGTAAAAGTGGGGATCCTTTGGATAATTACCCCCACCCCAGTTTAGAAGCTTGGGAGTATAAGTAGCCATGGATAAAAGCAACTGAGCAGAAAATTTCATATCGATTAGAGTTTTACAACAACAAAAAATACACAGCACAAAACGTTATAGAATTGATGAGCCTTGGACTAACAACTATGGCAATCGGTTGTCTTATCAAGTTTAGACGGTGCTCCGAATAATTTTACAGTTGTCTAATTACATAAAATTAGAAAAAAAAGGCTGCAGAAGTGTCAGAAAGCAGCGTTGACAGCTGCTGAGACAGCCAGAAAAAGTGTAAAGTTAAGGTTAAGGTCAAGTGTACAAACATCTCAATTAAATATACTCGTACATACGTCTGAGTAGAAGATTTATAATTTAAGCAACGAATCTACACATAGACTGAATTACAATATCATAAAATCAGAAAAAAGTGTTTGTGCTTCAGTGGGACCGCCTTTAGAAGTTTACTTCTACAGAACGTTTGCGTTTTGGGTTTTCTTGTAAAAACCAAAGTCTATCGCAAACATTACAGGTGTGGCCGACGGTATTTTTAACGATGTGCTGATTTATGCAAACGATATTCCCTGTATAGTTCACTGTGATGATTCTCTGATCCCAAGGATGGTGCTACATCTGGATTTACTTCATTTTAATCGTTTGCATTTCCAACGCATGCAACGCCCTCTGTAAAATTATCATCTCCCTCAAAATATTCATACTTAAAGCATGCAAATTTATTTGCATTATGTATAATCTTACTATCATCATCAAAATATTCAGCTTGTATTCAGGTTGTATCAGGTCTAAGAACTCACAAATGTTACTAGAAACATGGCAAATCTCGTCTATGAGAAAAAATTGTCCGACAAATTTTCAAGTAAATCTTCTGTCCTTCTCTTTCGTTGAGCAGTTGCTGGGAATTCGGTCACCTCAATGATTGCCTGGTGCAGTATAATCTGAGGACCTTCGTCGGGACTTAATGACATGAGTGTTGATGCAATTATTGGCTCTAACGAACTCATTTGCCATTCATGCTGTTGCCTCAAGTTGCTTGCGAAGTCTAGACTCTCGCAATCTCTTGGTACTGGTTTTTTTTTTCACGACAACAGCATATGAGGCCCAACAACCTCCATTTTTCGACGAAGTCTACTTTCTTGCTGTCTCTCAACCTTAACACAATCGCCATTTGTTTGTGCCTAGCACTTGTGTTTTTCAATCTGTATTCGCTCATTATTTCAGCTCTAGAAATTTCTAACGATTCTTGATGGAAATGTAAAACTTTTTTTGAAATATCAAATTTGATTAGTAACTGATGAAACAGCGCCCTCAATGGATAGGGGGACAGAGAGCTCCTCTATCGATTGATAGAGGGCGCATAGTGGATATATACTGGGGCGTGTGTGATCCTCGATTCGCTTAACGCGACATTACTGTCGAGATATCAAAGATGTACCGCGTCTGTGTGAACATGCAAGGAAGCGCTCCACTAACACTAACACTAACACTAACACTAACACTAACACTAACACTAACACTAACACTAACACTAACACTAACACTAACACTAACACTAACACTAACACTAACACTAACACTAACACTAACACTAACACTAACACTAACACTAACACTAACACTAACACTAACACTAACACTAACACTAACACTAACACTAACACTAACACTAACACTAACACTAACACTAACACTAACACTAACACTAACACTAACACTAACACTAACACTAACACTAACACTAACACTAACACTAACACTAACACTAACACTAACACTAACACTAACACTAACACTAACACTAACACTAACACTAACACTAACACTAACACTAACACTAACACTAACACTAACACTAACACTAACACTAACACTAACACTAACACTAACACTAACACTAACACTAACACTAACACTAACACTAACACTAACACTAACACTAACACTAACACTAACACTAACACTAACACTAACACTAACACTAACACTAACACTAACACTAACACTAACACTAACACTAACACTAACACTAACACTAACACTAACACTAACACTAACACTAACACTAACACTAACACTAACACTAACACTAACACTAACACTAACACTAACACTAACACTAACACTAACACTAACACTAACACTAACACTAACACTAACACTAACACTAACACTAACACTAACACTAACACTAACACTAACACTAACACTAACACTAACACTAACACTAACACTAACACTAACACTAACACTAACACTAACACTAACACTAACACTAACACTAACACTAACACTAACACTAACACTAACACTAACACTAACACTAACACTAACACTAACACTAACACTAACACTAACACTAACACTAACACTAACACTAACACTAACACTAACACTAACACTAACACTAACACTAACACTAACACTAACACTAACACGAATTCAAATTAAAGACCACACATATGGCTAATCAATTTTCACTTTAATTATCTAACAAATAAATTACAGGAGGAAAGAAACTACCTATTTAAAACTCCTTTAGCTAATCTTTATCGGTGTCCTGTGTGATTGCATTCCCTCTCTCATTCTCCCTCCTTCTTCCTCCCACCTATCAATCTTCCTTCCATTCAACACAATGCTCTGCATTTATAGGGGTACACCCTGCGTGTTGAATGTATCAATAAAAAAAAAAAAACAATAACGTCGTGGTCGTTGTCAAATGACGTGTCGAATGACTCTAACGTTGACTTTAAAAAATGACAGATTGCATCAGCTTGTTGCACAAAAACATTACAGGGTGGCTACAATATGTGCTGCCATCATTTTGGTTTCATATTCATCCTCATTTTTTTCATACTTGATTGATGAACGGCGCTGCCCTTAATTTCCGTGACAATTTACGTTTTGCCACAATCTTATTTTACCCTCTCGTAAATATAAAAAAAAAGATTCTAAGGAAGTAAACTTCAAAAAGTGTGGTGCATGTTTTATTAGTTGCATGGGCTCATGGTTGTTCTTATTCTTTTGTTGATGAACTATCCGCACGGGCTGAACGCGAACTGCCGGGCCTGGCCTCCACTCCTCTTGATCGATATGGCAATTTAATTAATACAACTTATGAAGTAAAGTAGTAAGTATTATGAACTTTTACTTTGCTTTATTTACCTTTAAGAATAAAATGCAGTTTTATAGTATTTATTATTTCTCAACACTCTGGGTAGCAACTTAATTGAACACAACACATGTTCTTATTGAGTACACACAAAGTACTAACTCGTACATGAAAACATATTCAAGTTATGCATAAATGTATCGAAAGAAATATGGTAAACTTTTCCAAGTTCAATAAAACAAAACCACAGAAGCACGAAAGCAAAGGAACTTGAATCGGAAGTTGAACTTAAATCAGAAACGACAGCACAACCCAACCATTGAGTGACTGGACGCACTTGTGTATGTACTACGTGCTTACGAGTGTGCATGGATGTAATGCCAAAGTTACAAAGTGTCTTGTCCAAAAATGAAGCTAAAACCGCACTAGAACCAAATCAAATTAAACGCTTTAATAGTTCAGCGGCGAGCGAGGAGAGCAGAGTAGGAACATTTCAAATATAAAGTTCACCTTTATGCCACACAAGCTCTTAGAAGAATGACAGAATGTGTGAACTCAAAGTGACTTACGCAATCAAATACAGTAATAATGAACACAAGCAGCAGGAAGCTGTTGTACACAAACGATGCATGGATGCATGCGTGTGTATGTGTGTGTTCACATCTGCATGTGTATATAAGTTCATAAAACACTTAACTTAAGCAATATGTCCCAAAGGAATAGTCTGTCTACGCAAGTATTGCCAATGCTTCGATTCTTCTTCACCTCAAAAACTGGAGTAGTGGTGTGAAACACTTCTTTTTTTTTTTTTTTTTGGCCAGAAAAGCGACCAGATCCAGGAAATATCAATATGAACAGATACACATACGACTACATATGCACATACATACAGACATACATTTGAATATAACGACGATGAAGTGGTCAAGCAGAGCATAGTATAGGGTCTGCGAAAATGTGTGAGGTATTCGAATTAGTTATGAGAGTAAGTATGTAGTTGGCATGTGTGCGAAGAAGAAAAGTTCACCAGAAGTCCAATTGACCTAATCTAAGAGAGTTACAAACGACGAGCATACGAGCGGACGTTCCAGATGAAGTTAAGGACACTCGAACATTTTTACGTTCGAATAGAGAGAGAGAGAGGGTGAGAGAAAGAGAGAGGATAAGAGATGGAGACAGTGAGAGATAAGGAAAATATGTGGAAATTGCTGGCGGAAAGCAGCAGCTTCAAGTGGTGGAAAGTGGTAATTCGTCAAGTGGCAAGCGGTTGCCAAGTAACTTGTCTGTGTGCTGCTCTTTGTGCTATTAAAGCAAGTAGTTACTAGACAAAAACAAAGAAGAGCCACTGCTCTTGGCAACTGTAACTTCAAAAGTTTCTATATACACCCAGCGAAACAAAAAAATAACGCCACACAAGTTATTTTGAACAAATTCTATGTAAATGATACCCGAATATCGGTGTAATATTTTTCAACAATATTTCAACATACGAGTATAAGGTTGCATAAAAAGAAAGTTCAGAAAAGTGAGCTAAGTTTAGCCATTTTTTTTTGTTTTTTTTTTTTTTTGTTTGTTATTTAGTCAAATATTTTCCATTTTTATTGAGCACCTCTCGCCATCTTTCGGGACAAACCATAGAATTTCTGGGGTTTCTGCCCGAAAAACTCGGACAAGTCCTTTTTGAAGTCCTCTTGGGAATTCAAGATAATTCTGGAACGAGTGAAACAAATGGTAAACCATTTGTTTCAAGGTCTCGGCTATATGGTGGATGCATTAAAACTTCCCAGCCAAGCTCCCTAAGTTTTTGGCGAGCCACCAAAAAAGTATGTGGTCTAGTGTTGTCGTGATGAAAGACGACGCACTTTCTGTTGACTAATTCCGGAACTTTTTTCCTTGAGTGCAAAATCGCAAAAAATTCGTTACATATTACTTTATTTCATCAATCTTCAAGCTTCATTCAATTTTGTTAATTGTTGACAGTACAGTTCCGAATTAATCGGTTGGCCACGCGTAACTAGCTCATAGTACGCAGGACACTTGCAATTCCAAAAACTATTAAGCAAAACCCATCCTTGGCGTCAGTACCAGCGGTGAGTTTGCCACCTCGTTTTGATCATTATCTTTTTCGCACATTATTAGCACACGTTATCCATTTTTCGTCACCACTTACCAATCTGTGCAAAACTGGTTCTAGATCATTCCGTTTCAGAAGAGATTCACATACTGACATGTGGCACCCAAATAGCCAGTTTTTTTTGGAATAGCCAACCTTTTTTAAATGGTTCAAACTCGTTTGATGAGCAGCGCCAAGATCCGCAGCGATATCGCGACTGCCTATGTATCGGTCTTCCTCCATCTTTTCAAGAATTTCATCCACTTTTTCGGTACATGGTCGACCAGATTGAGGTGCGTCTTTTACATCAAAATCGAATCGAGCGGAATCGAACATACCATTTTCCAACTGTCGTTTCCGATAAAGTACCTTCTCCATAATGTGCAGAAATTTTTCGGCGAGCCTTGGCGACCGTATATTACTTTTCCATGAAATAAAGTAAAATGTAACGAATTGTTTCCGATTCTGCACTCATTTTAGAAACAGTTGAATAATGAAGAAATTTCTGTGGCTGATGTTTATGATTCTCAGAGATGTCAGCTACTTTTAGCAGCAAGTTGCCAGTTACCAGTTGCCAGATCGGGCTAGTACTTACAGAGTTATCGTACTTTAAACTTAGCTAAATCCCTTTTCTGAACATTCTTTTTAGCCAACCTTATATTTTGTGTTAGTTTTTATACATTTTTAAGCAGTGTCAGTGTGATTAGCTCATGTAATTAGTATCTTTAAAAAAGAAAGTCTAAATTATGGTTAAACAAATTCCACTTTCGTTATCTCAAAAGGCTACATTCTTATCATTAGCTGATCGAAAATGATCAAATCACAAAATTGCTACTCAACTTTATTTCAATGAAAGCACAGTGAGCCGATTTTTAAAAAAATATATTGAGAATGGTCAACTGGAGAGGAATGTAGGATCCGGTAGAAAAAGATGTGCGAATGTGAGAGTAGACTGGAAAATTTTTAGAACCAGCCTTCAAGCCGATTCAACAATGCTGCAGAGATAAAAGCAGAGCTGCAGCCAATGGTTTTCAAAGATATTTCGAGTTTAGAATCGATTGAAGGAAATGGTTATGATGGCTAAAAAAATCGGCAAAGAAACCAGAAACCACTTATTGGCAAAACAAAATTCAAGAAAATCGGCTACAATGACCCTAGAATAAACAAAATTGTACTGAATCCGAATGGACGAATGTAATATTTTCTGATGACTCCAAGTTTAACCTAATAGGATCTGATGGTTATCGCACAGTAGACGAGATGTTTAATCTAATAGGGCCTGATGATCGTAGACAAGGCGAACAATTCAAAGAAAATTGTATTATTCCGTGAACCGTGAAACATTCCCCCTATATTTAGTTATGGGGGTGCATTTCAAAATACAAAGCTGCTGAGTCGATTTTAAAAATAATGAAGCGCACTGTTAATGCAGAAAAGTATAAAGTAGTAGTAAAGAATAGTTCCCAGCTGAGAATCCTTAACCGGAAATCTTTCAAATCCAGTATTTTAGAATGACTTCGCGCCTTGCCATCGGGAACACTCTGTAAGTAACAGCATGACTTTCTACCAGACCCACCACTTTTTATAGTAAAACTAAAGGAAAATCTCCTTATAATTTCATTGGATTGGCCTGGAAATAGTCGGGACCTCAAACCGATTGAAAATGTTTGGCTAGAAGCGATATAGCAAAGTTTTAATGTACGATAACTCTGTAAGTACCGGTCCATTATATCAGCTAAAATACGCAAAAAGAAGCCCCTCCAGAATAATGATTAAGTTGAAGGAAGCTATAGAGAAAGTATGGCATGAAGAAGTTACGGACGAATATTTGAATACTTTGTAGAGCTCCATGCCTCAACGTGTTCAAAATGTCATTAAAGATTAAAGGAGGTACAACTAAATATTGAAGAATTAATTCTAAAAGATTTTGTTATACAAACAATTCAGCTTATACAGGGTGTTTTTTTTAAGAAGTGTGGTTTTCAAGTAGAAATAAAACGCATATGATTTAATGTTACGGCCAAGAATTTAGCTTTATTATAAAGATAAGGATTTGCCATTATGTTTTAAAAACGATTTCGGGCAAGTGGCCGCCGCGGCTGGTTCGAATAAATTCCAGCCGAGAGGCCCAATTTTCGACCACTTTTTGCAGCAATTGGGGGGTAATAATGCGCCGAATATTCTCTTCCAAGGCGTCAATCGTCTCGGGCTTATCTGCGTAGACAAGCGACTTCACATAACCCCACAAAAAATAGTCCAGCGGTGTTAAATCGCACGATCTTGGAGGTCACGCCACAGGCCCACGACGCGAGATAATGCGCTCACCAAAAGTTTCCTTCAATAAATTGATTCCTTTGTTGGCTGCATGGCATGTAGCGCCGTCTTGTTGGAACCAAAGGTCGTCCACATCAACATCCTCCGATTCAGGCACGAAAAAGTCATTAATCATTTATTTAAATAAAAAAAAAAGCACTATTAATTAAAGAAAACATTTTAAAAAAAAATATTTATTTACGTTTTTTAATGTTTTCCGAATGGTGCAAAATCTATGAGGCAGCTATGGTTTTTTCCTTGATTCCTTTTTGCTTCACTTCTTGATGGTAATTGTTGTGGTTTTTTTTTAAGCATTTTGATAATAAAGAAAAAACTAAAGCTAAAATGACAAAATATTTCGAGTTTTCGACGATATTTTTGGCTTAAAACATCTAAAACTCCAGAAAACTTGAATGCAATTTTTTATTTTTTTGTTCCACTGGGTGTAGGTATGTACATATGTGTTTTCCATGTGTGTGTGTGTAGCTGTGTGTGAGTGTGTGTGTGCATTTGTATCTGTTTTCTGTAATTGTAAGTATGTAAGTATGTCTCTGTTGAGAGCTACTTGTCGCATTACAAAGCGTTTATCTGATTTTAGTTACATGCGTTCCCAATTCGACCCCGTCTGTCCGACCGGCCAGATTTCGTGTGTTCACTTACCCTCAGCAATACTCAACCAACGTTCTCGTTTGTTCGTTTGTTCGTTCGTTCGCCCGTTTATGTGTGGTGCGGAGTGAAGTGGTTTTGTATGAATTTTGTGTGGAGAGTGCACAAAATTTTGTTGGAGACACTTTTCCCGGATTACTCTTGTCAATTTGTGGCTCTGCATTCTTCAACTCACACAGTTCATATTTTCTTCTTCTTCAATTTTATTTTCTTCCCCCATTCCTACCACTCTTTTCGTTTCATGAAATTTCAATATAAAATTCCTTCTTCTCATTTTTGATTCTGATTTGTAGTAGATTGAAATTATGGATAATTGGTATTTAGTTTGTCACATAAAAGAATTTAATTGACCTGTCAAAAACTTCATCTCTTTAATGTCAAACAATATTTTGACAGTTGAAGTTTTTTTTTTCTGTATTTTTTTGATTGGTAGGCAATCAATCAGAAATAGAATTTATTTTGATTCTTTTGAAGAAGTTATTTTTAAAAATAGCTAATGTTTAAAGTTCAAATCTAGAATTTTTACAGACTTATCAATAAAACTTGGTTAGAAAGATTTTGCCTGAAATTCTCCAACAATTTGGCCAACCATTTCTATAGAACTTGTTACAAGTTAATCAAATAATAATTAGAATATTATAAATTGCGAAAAGCTCGGCCTAGGACCTCCATGAGCAGTTGTGCCATTAAAAGAAGAAGAAGGAGAAGAAGAATATCACATGATAATGTTGAATGAATAATGTACTGTTGAAGTTAGAAATTTAAATTACTTTAAGTCGTTTATAGGTTATTAATATAAATTTTGGTAAAAATTATTGCAACGGGATTCTTTAAAAAAACACTAAATTAAGAATCTTCTAAATGTATTACCAGGTATCTGAGCGAAATAGCGCTTGTTTTATGGAGGTTCCTCAGAAGCAGCCACATCCGCAGCAGCTTCACATTATTCGCCTAGCTCTAGCTCCCACGATCTAGTTTGGCTAACTGCTTCGGAAGTCCAACTGCTTCGGAAGTCCAACTGCTTCGGAAGTCCAACTGCTTCCAAGTCATGTCCGTTTTTTTTTTTTTTAACGAACGAATCCTAACGGACCCTCCTCCCGCCCAACACGACCGAGGGGCGCATCCACATAACGTATGGATCGGTGACCGGCGCAACCGCTTTACACGAAAATTTGTAATAAGCCGCGTATATCCAAATAGGCATTCTTTACAACTACAGATATGAAATCATCAGCTGTATATTGATTTAATATGATAAGTAAGTTTGTTTTGATGTGTTCCAGAGAATCCGAAATGCTGAATAAATTATAATGTTCATTAAAATCTCTACATATTCCACGAAAAGGATCATTTTGAGCATAATTTGTTTTGCATATGCTAAGTTTAATAGGAATAAAATAACGTGACCTTCTACAGGGTATATTAAAGTTTATTTCATTTAGTAAATACGAAGATGATAGAATGCCATTCAAAAATTATACAAGAAATGTTATATTCAGCATTTTGCTTCTGCTTATCAATGTTGGTAGATTAATAAGCTTTAATCGATCTTCATTCATACGGTGGAAGCTTCAATAGAGTATTCCAACAAAAACTCCTCAGTGCAAAAACAAGAGATTGTTTTTGAACCGACTCAATTTTACTTATGTAGCAATTATATTGAGGATTCCAGACAGGAGATGCATAGTCAACGATGGGTCTAACAAGTGAAGTGAATAGCGTTTTTGTTATATAAGGGTCGTTAAACTCTTTTGACCAGCGTTTAATAAATCCTAACGAACTTTAAGCTTTCTTCACACACGAGTTGATATGTAAGTTAAAACTTAATTTGGAGTCCATTGTCACTCCCAAATCAACAAATATCAATACATGACTCAGAGTCTGATCCTGTAAAGAATATTTAGCAGACATAGGTTGTCTCCTTGTAAATGTCATAAACTTAAGTTTAATCGGCACCATTTTGAAAAATTATCTAGATCTTCTTGCAGTAGTTTTTGTTGGATTATGGAGTTGTAAGATAAGAACAACTTTACATCATCAGCATACATTACAATTTTGCAATTTCGAATAACAGATGGCAAATCATTGATATCATTGAACAGAAGAAATAATAAAGGTCCCAGATGGCTCCCTTGAGGAACTCCGGAAGTAACAGCAATGCTTTTTGATACTGTATTTCGGAAAATCACTTTTTGTTTTCTGTTAGTGATATATGACTCCGGCTAGAAGGGTGTTTTATTCGAACCACGGTGGAGGAACACGCAGAAGGGGACGTCCTAATCTCCGTTGGAAAGACCAGGTGCAGGGCAACCTAACTGCACTTGGCCTTATCAACTGGCGCCAGCGCGCGCATAGCAGAAGTGACTGGCGAAGTTTTGTGGAGGCGGCCAAGACCGATCATCGGTTGTAGTGCCAGCTAAGTAAGTAAGTAAGATATATGACTCTATCCATCTCAAAAGCAAGGGCGGAAATCCAATCAAACCTAGTTTTTTAATAAGGAGGCCATGATTGACATTTGTCCGATCTAAAACGAAAAAAGGCTGGGAAGAAGATATTTTCTTTTCTTTTAATGGCCCATGGAGGGCCTAGGCTGAGCTTTTCGCATGAACTCATGTTGTGCGTGTTGCCTGTGCTGAGATTCGAACCTCGGACACACTGCGTAACAGTCCAACGCACTACCACTACGCCACAGCGAAGAAGAATACAAATTCAAATTGTATCGATTCTATATAATAATAAAATTTTAATTAAGCTTTTAACTTTAATTATAACTTTTTAAATTATTTACTTAAATTATATAAGAAATAATTTATATTAAACATTTTCTTTCTAGAGTTTAATAATTTTTATTTTTCCACATATTTAACACATATTTAAATATATATGTAATATATTGCATGAAATTCTATAAAATGATTTTTAATTTGTACCATTTCCGAGCTGTTTTTGAATTTGTTTTCTTCTTGAAACATTTGATTTCCATAAATAATTCATCACAATTTAAAAATACATCAATATAACATTTTTAACACTTAAGCCACAATAGCAGCAGTAGAAGCAGCAGCAGAAAGACCAACAACAAACACAGTAACAAAGCTGGTAAACAAAAAATGTGTGTGTAGTCTTCTCTATGCAACGTGCCCCCACTTACCCTTGCACCTTACACCCACTCGTACTCGTACTCGTATGAATATAAATTTTTAAAAATAACATCTGCAATTGACAAATTGAAATTTACAGCAAGCAGCGTGCAAAATACTTATACAACAAGAGTTTGTTATAAAGGGTGATTTTTTAAGAGTCTGGTTTTTGAAAATTAAAATAAACACAGAAATTTTACAAAAGTGAATGATTAATTGGGTCGATAAATCAATTCCTGCCATTTACTTTTTAAAGATAATATCACTTAAATGTTTAATGTTGCCCGCGGCTACGCTTCAAGTGGTCCATGCTGAAGGTCCAATTTTGGCACACTTTTTCACACATTTCGGAGGGAATCTCACCAATGACGCGTTCAATGTTGGCTTGGGCTTCCAAAGCAGCAATCGTGTTTAGCTTGTCCCTATAGACAAGACCCACAAAAACCAGTCGAACGGGGTCAAATCACACGATATTGGCGGGCAATTGACTGCACCAAAATGTGAAATTGACTGCTCACCAAATTCGTCTCTCAATTGATGCATGGTTTCGCAGTGTGGCATGTGGCACCGTCCTGTTGGAATGGAGACACATGTCGGCTGAGTACAATACTTGCATTTTCGGCAAAAAAAAAGTCTGTTATCACTGAACGGTACCTTTCTCCATTGACCGTTATGTTGCGGCCTTCATCCCTCAACGTCTTTGAAGAAGTACTGCCCAATGATGAAGCCTGCCCATAAACCGAATAGCAGCAAATAGTGCATTTTTCGGGGTGCACTGGTAGCTGCTAAATTGCCTCTGGCTGGTCTGGTCTTCACTCCAAATATGGCAATTCTGTTTATTCACGTATTCATTGAGAAATGAGTCTAGTCGCAAAAAACTATTTTGCGATAAAAAACGGATCCTCATCCATCTTCTCTAAGGCACGTTTACCGAAAATTCGACGCAGTGGTAAGGCGCCTGGCTTCAGTTCTTGCACCAGCTGTATTTTGTATGGCATTAATCCGAGATCTTTGCGTGGTCGAATAATACAAACCCAATTGCTGCGATCGGCGTCGGATGGACATATCGCGATCTTCTTCAACACTGGCGGATACAGCAGCAATATTCTCTTCGGCACGCACTCTATGGATACGATTTGCTGCATTGATGTCCAATAAAATGGAACTGGTGCGAAATTTGGTCACAATTAGCTGAATAGCCTGCTCTGTGGGTCGATTATGACGACCATTTTTCACAGAGCACGAATTTTGATAATAAATTTCAATAATTTGCAAACGTTGATCAGGCTTAAGTCTATTCATGATAAAATGGCAAATCAAGCTGAGCATTTTTTACTTTGACATGTGTCAAAAATCACGCGTGAACTGTCAGAAATATAAACGTCAAGAACCAAGTAGCAAAAAATCACCCGATATATGAAGTAGGTAGAGAGGGGGGAGTGGAAGGCAGTGGAAGGGAGTGAAAGGGAGTGAAATGGAGTGAAAGGGAGTGAAAGGGAGTGAAAGGGAGTGGTAGGGTATAGTAACATAAGCAGAATGGGCGGTGAAGCTAATGAAACTGCCCAATTAAAATAAGAGATTTTTTTATTGAACTTTTATTATGAATTATATTTTCGCTTGAACTTAAAATTTGTGCTTGCACTTAAAAGCAAAATTGATATTTACTCGAAATTCTAAGTACAGGGTAAAAGATAAAATTTTAATACTAAGAATTAACCGGGGTCTGTTAGATTCGCTTTCGTGATGGAGTAATGCAATTATACAATATAAAATTATAGTCTAAAGTTCAACATATCATCCCCAAAATATATATCAGGATTCTCCTTTACGATTCATTACGCTCAAGTAACAGCAATAGCTAGCTATTTTTGTATGAATAAAACGACCAAATTATGCCGTATACTTTAAATTTAAGTAATTCTAAAAGAATGAAGAAAGTTTTCAAATATTTACATTACTGAAAGATTGCATATGTACATATAAGATTTTCATACAATTTAATACTGAATTCTACATAACTATTTAAACTTTATCGCCATTATTCTCTTCTACCCCCTAAAATTCTTTTACTCATATTCATGCGCTTTTGTGCATTATGCATCAGCATCATTAATATCACAGTCAGCTTGTGCAATTTTATGTGACGTCGGGATATCGGGGCAACTTTGAACATTTATGTTTTTTTTTATACATATTAGTTTTAATGCTGAGAAAACTTGTCTCAAGTGCAGTCAAGACCTGCAATATCTGATATTTTCACAGAAGACCAGCAATCTTCAATTGTAGCTAATTTCAATCTGCCGTGATAGATGATGGGGTTTTCTTTCGACTGCTTCAAGGTTTGCCTTTTCACATTTCTTAGTGTTTATGTTTGTGGCCATATAAAAGAAGAAGCATAGCAGAACATTTATAAAGTATGGTCTGAGTTCCACGAAATAAAATTTTAATCGTAGTTACCTCATTTAGATCTTCATGTCTAGGTTCTGCTCAGTAAAAAATGCCTTTATAGCGACCATCTTACTTGCTTAACTACTTAATTGGCACTACAACCGATGATCGATCTTGGCTACCTCGTGGGTTCATGGGGAGGTTATTTTAACGTGGTGGGTTGGACGCCCGATACACAACGGGCACAGAGAAACCCGCCACACACATTAGTTAGCTTACTGACGGGTGTCAGATCGTTATCCAGGGAACGCCACGAGAAGTCTGTGTGTCGACTTGAGACTTAGAAGTGCAAGGATCTAACATGGATGCACCCGCGACTGTCACGGACTTTATCTAGTATCCTACGCCCCCCGGCCACCCTATACCGACCATCTATGAATTACTAAATATCACAGTATGCCCCCCACTAAACCAAGTCATTTCACTGCCTTTCTATAATCGAGCTGAGGAGAATTGAGAACGATACCAGAACCAGCTCAACTTTAAAGATCATTAGTTTTGGCCAACTAACTTACCACCACAATGATGAACCCAATATTAAGGCGACTCACTGGTGACCAAAATTAAATCCAACATGAGGACAAAGTTTCGAAAATTTTGTAGAACGGTCAGCTACAATCGGCTCTTAAATATGAATCTCCAGATTAAAAGCTTTAAAATGCTTCTGAAACCAATCAACTTTGTTCGAATTGTGGCAGCAAAGCTTAGATCAATGAGTACCCGTGTGTGAAGACAGGTGGAGTTGCTGAGGGAAGTTAGCATTACCGTCGTGTACTGCCACCTGTCACACGACACCACACTGAATGAATCAAACTGATTCATACGTTAGTTTTTTGTTTGGCAGCCATTAGTAGCACACGTGTTTGGTGTTTCGCGATAAAATGGAAAAAGAACAATATCGATCTGTAATTCGCTTTTTATTTTTGGATGGAAAAACATGCGAAGAAAAGAAAGCGAAGTTGGATGCTGTCTATGGGGACCCTTCAACACCTATGACAACCGTAAAATTTTGATTCAACAAATTTAAAAGTGGTCGTACATCAGTTTTTGATGAGAAGCGCCCAGGCCGCCCCGCAAACGTGGTTACCGAGGAAATCAAAAGATTCACCACATGATTCTCGCTGATCGCCGAACGAAAGTGCGCACAGTAGCAGAGGTCGTAGGTGTGTCGTACGGAACGGTGATTAATATTTTACATGATAGGTTAAGCATGAGAAAGGTGTCGTCCCGGTGTCGGGTGTCGCGATTGCTTATGGTGGACAACAAGCGGATACGAAATTGTCGCGGCCAAATTGCATGAATTGAACTACGAATTGCTGCCGCACGCACCATACTCACCCGACATGGCTCCCTGCGACTTCTTTCTGTTCCCCAACATGAAAACGTGGCTCGGGGGAAAAAAATTCAGCTAAAACGAGGAGGTTATTGTCGAGACAGAAGCGTATTTTGAAGAGTTTGACAAATCGTATTTTTTGGAGGGGTTAAAGAAATGGCAGAAACGTTGGAAAAAATGTATTGTACTAAAAGGAGATTACGTTGAAAAAGAAAGAAATAAAAATTTGTGTAAAACTTGCCTCTTAATTCCTAACACGGGTACTTATTGATCTATCCTCGTATTAAGCTGATCGAATGTTTCTTATTAGGTAAAAAGTTTTTATGCAAACGTTTGTTTAAAAACTTTAAATTCTTAGCCTAGAGCTAGTTAAAAATTCATCTATTTTAAATCCAAAGGCGGTTAAATATTCAAACAATATTAGGTAATTACTATAAAGAATGACTACTGCACCCTTTCACCCCTATGATGTGATAGTAACGATGACTGAACTGAACTACTGCCAACTACAATTAATCATTTTTCTATCAGTTTCAGATTTTTTCAGTGTATTTTTTTACATTTTTTCCCCTACTATTTGCTGCTGTCTTCATTTTTGGTTGTAAAATTGAGCGTATACTTTTGCTTATATATTTTTTTTAGGTACATTTACTAACAATAAAAATGGAAAATGTTTTTACTTACTTTGCACAAAATCGTACATGCATCGTACATGCAATGAATCAATTCTATTTTTAAATGAAAGACAGAAAACTTGAAAGGCTTAGAATCTAAAAGTAAATGTAACCTTCGTACTATTTTCAAACATATGCTCCATACACATTGACGACGGGCAACTACACGACCACATATATTTTTTATTTCAATTGGCTCAACAGCCCCATGTGGGACCTAGGCCGAGCTTTTCGCATCCACTCATGTTGTGCGTGTTATATTTTTCTACATGAATGGAAGGGACCTACAATTTCATGCCGAATCCGAATGGCAAAGTGAAGAGCTCATTTGCAATTTTTACCCTTATAGGTTTGCCATTACCTGCCAAGAGGTGGTACCGTGTAGAGAAATTGTTTTTTCTCCTTTTTATTTTATTTTGTCTGTGCCGAGATTGGAACCTCGGACATCCTGCGTAGCACTACAATCTACGCTACAGCGATCACATACTGACCACAATTGTGGCTGTCGCCAATTTAAATCTTTTTATAATTTAACAAGCAACAAGAGGAAGAAGAGGTGAGAGAGTGAAGAGAACTGCTGGCGTCTGCGCTGCTGCTGTCGCTTTCATTGCGATCCAGTAGCTGACTACAAGGCGACAGTTGAAGCCGACGGCACCTGCTCGTGTAGCTGCTGTCCCCTATGGGTATGGAGTAAAACTCTTACCACTTATCTGATATTTCCAACAAAAAAAAAGCAAAACTCGTTTAAAGAAAAGTTAAAAAACTTTTTTATCCACTTTAATTTAATATCATCCCAAATAAAACACGAAAACGTGACTGACCACCAACCACAATTGCGGCTGTTGTCAATTTAAATCATTCTCTAATTTAACAAGCAACAATAGGAAGAAGAGGTGTGAGAGTGAAGAGAATTGCTGGCGTCTGTGCTGCTGCTGTCGCTTTTCTAACGATCGAGTAGCTGACTACACGGCGACAGTTGAAGCCGACGGCACTTGCTCGTGTAGCTGCTGTCGCCTATGTGTAAGAAAAAGAACTCTTACCACTAGGTTGAAGTATACCCCAATTTGATATTTCTTAAAATAAAAACCCGTACTCGTTTAAAGAAATGTTTTCAAAACTTTTTTGTCCTCCGTAATCTTTTTCCTTGCCAAAAATTAACAAAATTCTATCCGCGATTGGTACCCACAAATCTTTCATGTACTAAATGATGTTTAGTGGCTCCGCTATCTCCTGACCGATTGGGTGTCATTACTGTCTACACATAAAATGTAGCCTGAAATGCTAAATTTCAAACATGTGTTCGTTTGAAAAAATCAGTCTAGTGTTGTTAGATTTGTGGGTTCCAACGCGGATACTTTTTATATTGACCCAATCTAAAAAACTAAAGATTTGACAAAAAAAATTTTTAAATATTTATTCAGACAATTAAAAATGATATGCAAAAATTCAAAATTTTTTATTTTTTATGGGCTATGGGGTAAACCCCAGTGTTAGATATGAAGGTTAAGTATGAGTCTCTCAAATTCGACAGTCAAAAAACCGACTTGTGAGCTCATTGTAAAACTGGTTTAACCCTGCTAGCGATGGTGGTCCAACAATTTTTTTTTGCTACTCTATCCAAAACTGTTTATTTTTTCTACTATTTTTAGTATATTTCAGTCATAGCTAGTCTCGATTCATTTCAATAAAATAAATTCTTAAAAATAAAATACAAAAATTTCAAAGATTCAATTTGAAAAATATAACATTAGGTGTTTGCGGGTAGGATCTGTTTGTTCGCTGTTGTCAGTGTGAATATTATTCTCTTGCATCTGCTATGGCATCCAGTTGCATAAATAAGGGCCACTAGGTCCACGGAACTCTATCTTTTCTTTACCTTCTTCTGAGAGAATATCATTCAAGTCAGAGCACAAGGTTTCGAAGACCATGATTGATTGAGAGGTTAAATATGCCTTCATACCTATGCATGTACCTTCTTACTTATAACGATAAGGGCAACTGGGTTCTCGGAACTCTATCTTTTCTTTACCTTCTTCCGAGAAAATACCATTCAAGTAAGAGCGCAAGGTTGCGAAGACCATGATTGATTGTGAGGGAGGCTAAATATACCTTCATACCTATACATGTACCTTCTTACTTATAGCAATAAAGGCAACTGGGTTCTCGGAACTCTATCTTTTATTTACCTTCTTCTGAGAGAATATCATTCAAGTGAGAGCACAAGGTTTCGAAGACCATGATTGATTGTGAGGTTAAATATGCCTTCATACCTATGCATGTACCTTCTTACATATAACGATAAGGGCAACTGGGTTCTCGGAACTCTATCTTTTCTTTACCTTCTTCTGAGAGAATATCATTCAAGTCAGAGCACAAGGTTTCGAAGACCATGATTGATTGTGAGGTTAAATATGCCTTCATACCTATGCATGTACCTTCTTACTTATAACAATAAAGGCAACTGGGTTCTCGGAACTCTATCTTTTCTTTACCTTCTTCTGAGAGAATGTCATTCAAGCAAGAGCGCAAGGTTGCGAAGACCATGATTGATTGTGAGGGAGGCTAAATATACCTTCATACCTATACATGTACCTTCTTACTTATAACGATAAGGGCAACTGGGTCCTCGGAACTCTATCTTTTCTTTATCTTCTTCCGAGAAAATACCATTCAAGTAAGAGCGCAAGGTTGCGAAGACCATGATTGATTGTGAGGGAGGCTAAATATACCTTCATACCTATGCATGTACCTTCTTACTTATAACGATAAGGGCAACTGGGTTCTCGGAACTCTATCTTTTCTTTACCTTCTTCTGAGAGAATATCATTCAAGTAAGAGCGCAAGGTTGCGAAGACGATGATTGATTGTTTGTTAGCTTAAATATGACATCATACCTAAGCATGCACCTTAGCCCATAATATGGTTTGATTTTGATTAATGAATTTTGGAACTTTTGATAAAAAAAAAACCTCTAAACGCCTTCCAGTTGCAAATAAAAGCACTGCAAAAAAGGCGGTCAAACGGATTACCTCTCAGCATCTTATCAATTAAACCCCTCGACGAAAATTGAGAGAATTTGCTTAGAGCTTCTAAATCGCAATCGATCTTGTTTAGGGAAAGAAAGTGACTTGAAAATTGTTTTTGTGTTTTTCAGTTTTGAAAATTGTTTTTGTTTTGTTTGTTTTGTTTGTTTTTTTTGTGTTGGTTTTTCTCATTCTTTTTTTGTGGGAAATTACACATTTTTCTTTTAATATAGTTTGTTATGAATCAAAGTATATTTCGCCACAATTGAAGGAGTGTGGCCAGCCTTTTCAGCTGAGAGGCAATGAACCGCCCATCAGCATACAACATCGAAATTGTATTTATATTAACGTTTAGGCGAAAACATCTCAACGAATTGTAAAAACGAATGCTAAATTACAAGTGCAGAAATGTGAATTGTGCTGAGCATCTAAAAGTAATACATTTAAAAATATACATATGTACTAATATATACGAGTACGTAGGGAGGTAAGCATAGAAGAAAAATACCCTACAACAAAACAACAGAGAAGAAAAAAGCTCAAAAATAATTGCAAAGAAACACGTTTGTTGGTTGTTGTTGTTGTATGTATGTATGTAGAAAAAAACATGTTCCAAGTGCAAGTAGTAGATACATTTGTGTTTGTGTGTGCGTATGTGCAACACGAAAGTACAACAAAAAAGTTTTGGTTGGTTGGTTATGGAATGCGCGATTTGTGCTTGAACGTACGAACACAATCAAAGCGGCAACGATATTGCGCCATCTGTCAACACTTAAATTCCCCATGCATTCTTATAAGAGGAACGAAAAACCTGCAACACTGAACATTGCCGCTGTCGCCGATTTCAATCTAATTCTATTTTTGCATGCGATAGAATGAAATTACATATACCTCATTTTTCTTTTAATGGCACAACAACCCATGGAGGACCTAGGCCGAGTTTTTCGTGAGTGTTGTATTTCTGTACATGAATGGAACTGTAGGACCCAGTTTAATGCCGAATCCAGTGTAGTGTGGAAAATTTGTTTTTTCTACTTTTTGATTTTATCTGTGCCAAGATTCGAAGCCCGTGGAAATTTTTTAATGTTAGAATTAAAATTATTTTATTGTTGCCCCGTTCATTGTTCATTCCAGTTGGAAACAACATAAAAACATTTGCTGTGGACACCATATTGTTGCCATTATGCAATGACGCTGTCGCAGCCATTGTGTTCGTACCTTGAGTCATCGTTATACTATGTACCTACGAAAAAACAGAAGCAAAAGAAATAGCAATCAAAAGTAGCCAGTAGGAAATTGGTAGGTGGCCATCGGTTAGAAGTGAATTAATTTGTGTTTTGTTTTTTAATAGCAGGGCCTAGGCCGAGCTTTTCGCATCCACTCATGTTGTGCATGTTAGATTTGTACATGAATGGAATGGGACCTACAGTTTAATGCCGAATCCGAACGGCGAAGTGAAAAGCTTTCCATAGGCAATTTTTACTCTTTTAGGTTTGCCATTGCCTGCCAAGAGGTGGTGCGGTGTAGAAAAATTATTTTTTCTATTTTTTGATTGTGCCTGTGCGTAGCAGTCCAACGCACTACCACTACGCCACAGCGACCATTTAACTCTCAGCCAAAAAATTCCTCATTATTTATTTTTCCGATGGCATATTTGTTTTTTTTTTGTTGTCCAAATTTCCTACTGGGACATTGCTTGTGTTTATATCTAGATATGTAGATAGATATACCAGTATACACACAATTATAGTACATATACAAACATGCATATGTATATACGACATATAAGTATGCATGCTGAAGACATGAACGAAATGTTTAGTTCATTGATCGAATTCGCACATTGTTTGCTTGTTTGCTTGCAAGAGAAGGGTTACCAATTTGCATTGAACACCCGAGCATTGGAGAAATTTCAAATTTTAAAACAATGATGAAGCAAAAAGCTTTTAAGCTTACTAACAAATTGAAGAGTGCCCTCAATCAGAAAGCTTTCAGCATTAATCTGGTTAGCTAGTTTAAAGCTAGCGCATAATACTTTACATAATTTATCGCATGATATTAAATGTTGTTCATATGGATATGTTGGTGTTCTACTTTCATTTAATGGCACAACAGCCCATGGAGGGCCTAAGCTGAGTTTATCAAAGCGGTAACGACATTGCGCCATCTGGCAACACTTAAATACCCCAAGCATTCTCATGAAAACGACATCCACTCATGTTGTGCGTGTTATATTTCTGTACATGAATGGAACTGTAGGTCACAGTTTAATGCCGAATCTGAACGGCAAATTGAAAAGCTTTTTATAGGCAATTTTTACTCTTGTTGGTTTGCCATTGCCTGCCAAGATGTGGTGCTGTATAGCAATATTTTTTTTTATACTTCTTGATTTTCCCTGTTGCGAAATGTGAACCCCAGACACTCTGCGTAGCAGGCCAATGCACTACCAACTACATCAAATTTTTCTCTTATGCTTGGTCTGGTGGTTACATTAAGCTTGTTGCAGAGTTGCTTATGCTCGAAATGAAGTTATATTTTTATACTATTTTGCTCGCAATGGTAAGTAATACTAAATGGTACTAAAAACAAACTTTAAACAAATAAGATAGAGAGTAAAGTTAATAATTTCCATTGTTGCAAGACCATTTGCATCACATTGTGAATACTTTTCATAGTTTTATAAGGAATCACTATTTTCGTGCTATTTTACATAAATTTTTGTTCCATTTTTTGTAAAATAGTTCATTGACACTCTGAATACTTGGTGCTCATTTCATATCATATTATGTTCGTTGTGAGAGTGAGTAAAACCTCTCTCTTCGTGTTCGGTGTTAATTTCACCGAGCATATCGTGTTCGTTGTGAGAGTGAGTAAAATCTCTATCTTCGTGTTCGATGCAACAACAAATTCATAGTGTTCGCCAAGCAAAATGTTAATATAACCTCGGCCTAAGAGTCGTTGAACAATTTTATCAAGAAATAACATTTTTACTTAAATTTTTTTTCAATTTTTGTAAAATAGCTCAGTGCCACCCTGAATACTCGACACGTGCTCGGTGTATAACGTGATCGTGAGTAAAAGCTCTTTCTTCGTGTTCGATGCAACAGCAATTTCATGGTGTTCGTCGAGAAAAATCTGAATAAGTATAAAGTCATAAGTCATAAAATACTCTTTAAAGTTATTTAGTAATTGATGGCAACAATTGCGCATAGATCATATTTTATTTGCCACAAACATACATACAGTATTTATCTATCTAATTTTGTGAACGAAGAGAGACCAGTGGAAAAATGAGTCATATTCAGTATTGACTCAGCTGCGTTGAAGTTCAGATATGTGTGTATTTATTAGCATTTTCATTCATTTAAGATTTAAGTTTTTGCACACAGGTTCGATTCCTGGTAGCAAAATCATTAATTATTATTTTATTTTTTGTCTTCTTTATAAAAAGATACTTAATATTTTACTATGTGTCGGGGTAAAGTCGACTACTTGGGGGTCGCAAGTCGTAAATCACAAGAGTGTAGGGTTATTGTGAGTATTTCAAATTGGTGTGTTTTTAATGGGTTTTCTTTATATTATGTGTACGTATTATGTATGTGCTTATATTATAGGGTGATTTTTATAAGAGTTTAGTTTTTGAAAATAAAAAAAAATACACAGAAATTTTACAAAAGTAAACTTTTATTTGGATCGAAAAATCAACTCCTGCCATTTACTTTTTAAAGATAATTTCACTTAAATGTGAAATGTTGCCCGTGGCTACACTTCAAGTGGTCCATTCTGAAGGTAAAATTTTGGCACACTTTTTCACACATTTCGGCAGGAATCTCACAAATGACGATTTCAATGTTGGCTTCTAAAGCAGTAATCGTGTTTGGCTGCTCCCTATAGACAAGAGACTTAACATAGCTCCACAGAAAATAGTCTAACGGGGTCAAATCACACGATCTACGATCTTGGTGGTCAATTGACTACAACAAAACGTGATATTAACTGCTCTCAATTGATGCATGGTTTCGCGTACAGTGTGGCATGTGGCATATGTTGGAACCACATGTCCGCCGAGTCCAATTCTAGCATTCTAGCAAAAAAAAGTGTTATAATCGAACGATACCTTTCTCCATTTCTCCATTGCCCGTAACATTGCGGCCTTCATCGTCTTTGAAGAAGTACGGCGCAATGATGCCACCATACAGTGCATATTTCGGGATGCATTGGTTACTGCTGAATTGCCTCTGGCTGGTCTTCACTCCAAATACGGCAATTCTGCTTATTCACGTATCCATTGAGCCAAAAATTAGCCTCGTCGCTACATGGACGTAGCTTGCGAAACATTTTTTTTCACAGCGCATGAATTTTGATAATAAATTTCAATAATCTGCAAATATTGTTCAGGCGTAAGTCTATTCATTATGAAATGGCACACCAAACTGAGCATAAATCAAGTGACAGCTGTCAGAAAGACCAACTCCGAAAAAAGTATTGCCAGATTGAAAACCACACTTCTAGAAAAAACACCCTTTATATATAGTATGTATGCAATTGTAGTATGTCGCGATATTTTTTTTTATTATTTTTTGTTTGTTTTTTTTTACCAACTCATTTTACTGGAACGGATATTGAAGTTAGTACAGGTCTCTTGAAGTTATTTATGTTTATTAGTATTAAATATAAATGTGCACATGTTTGACTACTAAGTATCTATCTGTTTTGTTTGAGCGTGTTGTCCAACGATATGGTATTATTATTATTTTTTTTTTGTATTGATACGAGGTGTGATCAAAAAATAACCGTTATTTTCAAATTTCGTGAGTTACGTATCTTCAATTTTCTCATTTTTTTTCTGTTATGTTGGTACACATGTCTGTTATATATGTTGGCAATACCAACCATTTTGGATTGTCAGTTTGTTTTTGACAGATAAAAAGGTTAGTCGTGTTTTGGTGTGCTCTTCGATTTTTTACTATTCGAAAAAATGGATCAAAGAAACTGTATTCAGTTTTCTGTAGAAAATGAAATTAAATGCGCAAGGACATTTGAAATGTTGACTGTGGCCTTTGGCGAGTCTACTATGAGCAGAACACAAGTTCAATTGCGGTATAACCGGTTTAAGGAAGGCCGAGAAGATGTCAATGTCAATGACGAAGCTCGTCCTGGTCGCCCGAGCACACGAGTCAACAACCGATGAAAACATTGACGCAGTGAAGAAAATGATTTTGGATAATCGTCGAATCACTATCAGAGAGGTTGCTGATGATGTTGGTATATCGTTCGGCTGGCTCATGCCAACCAATTTTTACGGATGTTTTAGGCATGAAACGTGCGGCAGCGAAGATTGTTCCAAAATTGCTAAATTTTGAGCAAAAACAACGTCGCTTGTGCGTAAGTTTTTGGCCAAAAACAAAACCGTTATCATGCCTCAACCACCGTATTCACCGGACTTGGCCCCCGGACCCCGCTGACTTTTTCCTCTTCCCAAAACTGAAGACATCGATGAAAGGAAAGCGTTTTGCTACGATTGAGGAGATAAAAGAAAAATCGAAACAGGAGCTGTTGGCGATACCAAAAAGCGCATTTCAGAAGTGTTTCGAGGATTGGAAAAAACGCTGGCATAAGTGTATTATATCTGAGTGGGATTACTTTGAAGGGGACTAGATAGTTGTTGGTGAATAAATAAATACTTTTTGAAAAAATAACGGTTATTTTTTGATCATACCTCGTACATTCAACACACATAGGGTGAACCCCTATGAATGCAGAGCATTGTGTTGATTGGAAGGAAAAATGATTGGTGGGAGGAAGAAGGAGGGAGAATGAGAGAGGGAATGCAATTTTTTAACAATGTTTATAAGAGAAGAATATAATACATAATAATATATATATCATAATATTTTTTATTTATTTAATTATGTATTTGTACCTGGTTATTATTATGCTTAAAAAAAAAAAAAATTTTGCATTTATCATAAAGCTAAAGTTTTATAATGCATATATAATGTAGTCTTAAATAAGTTTCATTTTCACATTTCTTACTCGTAAGTCATCTGGCAGTTCATTGAAACATTTCAAGCCTTGATAGCTTGTGTTTCGTTTATCTGCCTCTGTTCTGAACATTGGTAACCTAAAATCACTACCGCTTCTAGTTGCAATTGAAAGCACTTCGTTCACGTAACGTACATTATTTCCTAAATATTCTGGTAATCTTCCATGTTTAGTGTTAAATATAAATTAAATTGAGTAAAAAAACTATAGTCTGCTTAATACTCAGCTTAAGCGGTCTTGTTAAGCGCATTTAACAATTCTCTCGTTTGAGTATCCTTCTTTTTTTTCAGTATGCATCTCATTGCTCTATTTTCTAACTTTTGCAATTCATCGATTTGAGTATCAATAATTATAAATAAAACTGATGGACAATAAATAAAATGTGGCTCAATTATAAACTTACATATATACTAGTATTTTGAAACCTTTTTTTAAATGTTTACATGTTCATTGCATAAATCCAATCTGGGTCGCTGTTTTGATAACAATTTGGTATACAAATTTATCATTTGGTATATAAATATATACCAATATATTTTTGTTACATCTACTTGTTCGTTAATTATGGTATACCATATTTAGATCTTGTATTTATTTTACTTTTAATGGCACAACAACCCATGGAGGGCCTAGGCCGAGCTTTTCGCATCCACTCATGTTGTGCGTGTTATATTTGTACATGAATGGAAGGGAACTACAGTTTAATGCCGAATCCGAACGGCGAAGTGAAAAGCGAAAAGCTTTTCATAGCAATTTTTACTCTTGTAGGTTTGCCATTGCCTGCCAAGAGGTGGTGCCGGGTAGAAAAATTATCTTTTCTACTTTTTGATTTTGCATGTGCCGAGATTCGAACCCCGGACACTCTGCGTAGCAGTCCAACGCACTACCACTACACCACAGCGACCACCGTTAATAATACCGTTAATAATATTTCTTGTTGTAATCATTTACTTTGTTTTTTTGACATTTAGTTTTAATTTATTTACGCAGATCCATCCAGGTGTACAAGAATGAAACCGGTATTTTTTTTAAAGAAAATACACGTTTCTTTAAGAAAAATGCTTATACATTCAATCTTCAAAGTAATGGCCACTGCTAGCTATACATTTTTCCCATATCTCAGGCAATTTTTGAATGGCTTGCCAAAAAAAAACTGTTGGTTTTTTGAGTCAAACCAGTCATCGAGCCATTATTTCACATTTTCTTACGAATCGAAGTGCTGCTCAGCAAGTGCGTGCCCGCGTGCCCCATTGATGAAAATAAATGGTAGTCAGATGGAGCCAAGTCTGGTGACTAAGCCGTATGGGGCAGGGCTTCCCAGCTGTACGAATCTACCAATTCCCGAGTCTGTTTTGTTCTTGTTCGATGTGATGGTGCATTGTCATCAAGAAAAATCACTTTGTGTTGCCTAGCTTGATATTCTGAACGTTTTTGGCGCAAGCACGGTTCAAACGGTACAAATCGGCCAATTGTTGTTGGTAGTGTTTACCAGTAACTGTTGACCAGTCATCTGGTTTCAGAAGGTCAATACCAGATAATACCTCGCTGATCCCAGAAAACACAGAGTATTCTTCCGTCTTCTTTCCGAAGCGATTTGGCTTTGCTGTCGATTTGGCCGGTGTACCGGGCTTAACATATGATCGTTTACGTTTGGGAATAGATATTCTCGAAATAGATCCATTTTCCAGAACCATCGCCAGTAACAATTCGATGAAGATATGGTATGACTTTCATTTGAGCAACATTTCATAGGTGGTTTTTCGATTTTCTTGCTGTCTTTCAGTCAATTCATGCGCCACCCATCTTCCCATATTCCCATCTTCCCACCTTCAGAATCAATCCCATGGCTTTTAAACGTTGACAAATGCATTGTTGCTTCTCATTTACCATAATTGTTCTGCAAGCTGATCTCGCGTTTGATTATCATTTTCATCGAGTAAAGCTTGCAATTCGGCATTCGGCATCTTCAAACTTTTTCGGTGGTCTTCCACGTTCTTCGTTTCTCACATCAAAATCGAAGTCTCCACTTTTAAACTGATTGAACCACTCGTTGCACTGTGTTTTGCCTAGAACGTGCTGGCCGTAAGGTTCCATAAGCATTCGATGAGATTCCAAAGCAGATGTCTTCAATTGGAAACAGAAAATCAATGATGTCGGCATATCGTAGTTTGTAGGCACAAAATTCGACATTTTAACGAGCGAAAAAAAATATATCGTTGTATGAAACTGCAATTGTTTATGAACTGAATATTGTTGACAGAACTAAATGCGAAGAAATAGCGCCAATGATTTGGTTTGACAGAGCGTATAGGTTTACCTAGAGACACAGAGATGTCGTCACTTGTTTCATACTTGTACACCTGGTATACAAATTAACTAAGTCCTCCTGTAATTTGCTTAGCGCTACGTTTACGTTACACTCACTAACCGCTATTAACGCATCATCAGCGAACAATTTAATATTTGAATATCTTAATGCAGTAATACTGTCATTAATATAAATTATGAATAAAATAGGTGCGGGTACCGATCCGTGTGGAACCCCTATGTTGACCTCTATCTCGTCCGACATTTTATAGTCGATTACAATTCGTTGTCTGCGATTTGTGTGGAAACTGCGAAACCATTTTTGTGTCACATATTTAACGCAAATTTCATGTTGTTTTTGCAGGAGGATCTCTCTATCAACCGTATCGAAAGCTAGTTGTAAATCGAGGAACATTGAAACTATTACCTTTTGTTTTGTCTAGTTCACCTTTCCAATCTGTTCTCACCACATTGAAGGCTGTTTCACACGAATGTTTTTTCTATGGTAAATCCTGATTGCTGTTGTATAATTATTTGATTATCTTCTAAACTATTCCAACATTCCAACTGTCAATTTGTTTTTGTATACATTCCATTATGAATTCGTTATTTAGCTACATAAAAAAACAACAAACAAATAATTCGTATTTAGTAAATTTAAAAGGAATATTGCAAAATTAGAAAAGACTAACTTATTTAAGTTATTGCCCAACAAGATCGCTCGGGCTTTGTGCGTTTTTGCCTACGCTCTGACACGACAGATCACGGTGCAGATCAGCATTACGAAATAATTGACAGCAAGTAATTGTGTACTTGTACTCAAATCTACTATTACAAAATGTTTTTAAATAATTATTATGCAGGTAGACTAAATCATTTTTAAACCGAATCAGCGAACTGTGGTTTGAAGTTCCCAGCTTTTTGTAGATTATTTAAAAAGGTGTATAAAAACTTTTTTGATACCCGTTCAAAAATAAACACAACACTGTATCACTAACTGCAAAAATTATTCCAAAAAAGGGATAATTCTTCAACTTCAGGTATTTCCAAACTTAGTGCTTTTATTTCTTAAAAAAAAAGTACGTCTTAGTGCTTAGTATGTCTCTTTTTTCGCGCGTAAGCTTAAAAATTAGTGTATTTTGACTTTTAATGTAGTAAGATAAATTGTTATTAGTCGTGTGAGGTCCTGCGTAAAGGTTCTTATTTTCTTAAACAGTGGTTATAAAGTGTTATTCTTTTGCTAATTGGTTTTTGACCTTTACTGTCAAAGAAAAAACTGCTCAGTTTGGTTTGCCATTTCATCATGGATAGACTTACGCCTGAACAACGTTTGGAAATTATTGAAGTTTATTATCAAAATTCATGCTCTCTGAAAAAAGTGTTTCGCAAGCTACGTCCATTTTATGGACGTCATAATCGACCCACAGAGCAAGCTATTCAGCTCATTGTGATTAAATTTCGCACCAATTTCACTTTATTAGACATCAATCCACCAATCCAATCGTATTCATAGAGTGCGTACCGAAGAGAATACTGCTGCTCTATCCGCCAGTGTTGAAGAAGATCGCGATGTGTACATTCGGCGCCGATCGCAGCAATTGGGTTTCTCTTATTCGATCACCTGGAATATTTTACGCAAAGATCTCTGATTAATGCCATACAAAATACAGCTGGGGCAAGAACTGAATGAAGCCAGCCGAAATGTGTAAAAAAGTGTGCTAAAATTGGTCCTTCAGAATGGACCACTTGGAGCGTAGCCGCGGGCAACATTTCACATTTAAATGAAATTATCTTTAAAAAGTAAATGGCAGGAAAAGATTTATCGATCCAAATAAAAATATCATTCACTTTTGTAAAATTTCGGTGTTTTTTTGAATCTTCAAATAACAAGCTCTTAAAAAACCAGTCTTTATAATCACATAATTTCAGTTAAACCAGTTAAATTTTGTTGCATAGTGTAATATCAGATAGCTTTCAGATAAAATGCTTTAACTATAGTTACAGTCCACACACAGGGTGTACCCCTATGAAACATTTTCACATAGTTGTTCCTTATGATCTGAACAAAAGGACCGCAATGACTAAAATCTTTACATTAATGGGGTAAGACTGGAACAGCCAGTGTTTGTTTTTAAGGATTTAGATATTTTAAAAAATTAAATATTAACTATTTTTTAGTATATTTACTTACTCATACATAAATTCTAAATCTCATTATTATTATTATTATTATTATTGTTGTTGTTTTATTTGTATCTCTTGCATCATGTCAATCAATCTGTGTCTTTTGTTCGGTTTGTTTTTGCTGTGCATTCGCAAACTTTCATTTAATTTACTCTCAACACAATGTTTCCTTACATTTTAATCTTGTTCCATTGTGTTGTTTGTTGACCCTTTATCGTTCTTCCTCGCCACCTTTGACCTTTGTATATAAACTAAATGTGCATGTGGGTTAGTTATATTCATGGATACGTACGTAATCATGCTTGTGAGTGTTTGCTTGTGTGTGTGTATGTGTGTGTGTGTGTGTGTGTGTGTGTGTGCATGGTGTAAATATCTCTGGCCTAAAGCCTCTTCAGTTACTTGTTTTGTTTTGTGTTGTTGTTACTGCTTTTGTTGCTGATGATGTTTTCAGCATTTTAGGACATTGTTTTAAAAGGATTCTCCTTCATTATTTGTTTTCTAATGAATAACATTTTGTAACTGGCAACTGGGAATTCTCCATTTCATACGAGCTACGAGCTAAGCACTTGCATTTGTTGTAGTTGTTTTACTTGCTTTGGATACGAAATATTTACATAGTAATTTAGTGTGTTGGCACGGTTGACATTTTACTGATTACACACAGCCCACAAACTGGAGAGTTTAGGTTTCTATATTTGCATTATTTTTTTTTGTATGTCTTCTAGATTATATTTATTTTTTTAATTGAATTTAAATGTTTTATCACAACTAGTTATTATTATTACTTACTTACTTACTTACTTTTAATGGCACAACAGCCCATGGAGGGCCTAGGCCGAGCTTTTCGCATCCACTCATGTTGTGCGTGTTATATTTGTACATGAATGGAAGGGACCTACAGTTTAATGCCGAATCCGAACGGCGAAGTGAAAAGCTTTTCATAGCAATTTATACTCTTGTAGGTTTGCCATTGCCTGCCAAGAGGTGGTGCCGTCTAGAAAAAATATTTTTTCTTTTTGATTTTGCCTGTGCCGAGATTCGAACCCCGGACACTCTGCGTATTATTATTATTACTCGCCATTATTCTTATATTAATTTCTTTGCAAATTGGATTTGATTTGCACATAGAAATTTGTTTATGATGCTCTAGACCAAAGTTTCACTTTTGTTTTCTAATTAGATACTTTGTCTTTGTGCTTTTACTAAGCCTAAGCCTTGACTTGAAAATCTATAGATTTCATTGGATAAAATATTTAAATCTATCGAAAGTGATCCCTGTGGATTAGTGGTAGTGCGATGGACTGTTACGCAGAGTGTCCTCGGTTCGAATCTTGGCACAGGCACACAGGCCATCAGAAAAGTAAAAAAAACCAAATTTTTCTAAACAGCACCACAGCTATTGGCAGATAACGGTAAATTTTCAGTGTCCTTCCTTTCTTTTGCGTTGGCGCTACATGCAATGTCATAGTCGACATTGACAAAGTGATGTTCATTGTAGTAAAGGCACAACACTTGCCACAATGGCTGTCTGTCTTTTTATTGGTGTCCTGTGATTGCATACAGGAATTGCATTCCCTCTCTCATTCTTCCTCCCACCTATAAATCCCCCTTCCAATTAACACAATGCTTTGCAATCATAGGGGTACACCCTGTGTGTTGACTACAAGTAAAAGAAAATGTTCATTAATACTTCAGATTTCTTATATGTTCTCAAGTATTAAGATTCAATAAGAAAATTAACGTTTTAACATTTTGAAATTTATTGAAATTTACTTCTTAAAATCGTTTTTATATTTACAAGGAGGTGAAAGATGATCATCGCAACGAAAATTATCACGAAAATGATGGACAGCGCCCTCTATCAATCAAGTATGAAAAAATTATGATGAATATGTATATATGAAGGTATGTATATACACAAAAAAAGTTGGGCAGCACATATAATAGTATGCATCCACATGTATCCACGAGTATGAATCAACCTCGATTAATAGAGGGCGCTGATTCGCGTATGATTCAAACTTGATTGATAGAGTGCGCTGATTCGCGTTTGCTTCATACTCGATTTATAGATGGAGCCGGGAATGAATCATACTCGATTGATAGAGGGCATTGCCCATAAGTTTCTAGTAAAATTTTACATTTCAAACAAAAATTTTACATTTCTAACAAAAAACTTTATATATCAGTTTCTAGTAAAATTATACATTTCAAACAAAAATCGGTAGAAATTTTTACAGCTGACAAAATAAGCAAGTATAGACTGAAAAACATAGCGTGAAAGAAGCGTAATAAAAAAATTATGTGTATACACATAGGCATGCACTATGTGCCCTCTATCAATCGAGTATACTTGACCCATCAGTTTCTAGTAAAATTATACATTTCAAACAAAAATCGGTAGAAATTTCTACAGCTGACGGAATGAGCAAGTATAGACTAAAAAAAACAGCGCGAAAGTAGCGTATGAAAAAAATTATGTGTATACACATAGACATCCACTATGTGCCCTCTATCAATCGAGTATACTTGATTGATAGAGAGCGCTGATTCGCGTTTTCTTCATACTCGATTTATAGCTGGAGCCGGGAATGAATCATACTCGATTGATAGAGGGCATTGCCCATAAGTTTCTAGTAAAATTTACATTTCAAACAAAAATTTTACATTTCTAACAAAAAACTTTATATATAACTTTATATATAGATTACAACAAAAGAAAACGCGACAAACAAATGGCGATTGTGTTACGAAAAAGTCTCTTGCGGCTGAGAGACAGAGAGAACGTAAACTTCGTCGAGAAATGGAGGCCAAACAAAATTCAGATTCTGCTATCGTGAAAAAAACCCAGCACCGAGAGATCGCGATAGTGTAGACTTCTCAAACAACTTCAGGCACAACAGAATTCGAATTTCATTGAAAAACAGCTATCGAAGACTAATGCGGAGGAACAGCATGAATGGCAAATGAGTTCATTAGAGCCAATAATTGCATCAACACTCATCTCATTGAGTCCCGACGAAGGTCCTCAGATTATACAGCACCAGGCAGTCATTGCCTGAAAATCTTTCCTCCGTGGAAACAAATCAACTGTGCATCAGCATAACAAAACATAGACGAGATTTGTTAAGTTTCTAGTTGACCTTCGTCAACATTCGCGAGTTCTTAGACCGGCAAGTGGCAAATTTTCCACCAGTTGAGATTATACAACCTGGTGATGATTATTATAATGATGGTAAGATTATAATTATAATGATTTAGCAAATAAATTCGAATGCTTTGAGTATGAATATTTTAATGGAGATGATGAATTTGCAGAGGGCGTTGCATGCATTGGAAATGCAAACTATCCAAATGAAATTAACCCAAATGTAGCACCATCCTGGGATCAGAGAATCCTCGAACTGAACTATACGAGGCATATCCTATGCATAAATGATCACATCGTTGAAAATTCCTTCGGCTAAGCCTGTATTGTCTGTGATAGACTCTGGTTTTACCAAGATTACCAAACGTAACCTGAAAACACAAACGTTCTGAAGAGGTAAACTTGTGCAGGGCGCCCCACTAACGCACACAATTTTTTCCCCCCTTATTCTTCTCTAAACAAATAGAAGTGTTTCTGCTTCACATATTTCACACCCTTACCACAGCAGTGTTCCTTGAATTTTTCCTCAGCTTTTGTCATTCAAGTTTGACATTCGCTCAACACACAATTTGATGGAAAATTACATCGTATGCTTTCACAACACGTTCTCGACAAAAATTTGAGTCACGAAAGCAATTTTAAGAATTGGTCTGTTTGTCTATTTTCACCAATAAGCAGAATATGAATGCAATGTGAAATACTGTGTTGATTTAAAAGTGACTCCCTAGAACAACCACCTGCCCCTACCTACTCACTTATCCACTTGCAAACAACTGGCGTACAAATTCTTAGCCGGGAACATTGTAATTTCGTTTAAGCGCAATTGCTTTAAGCAGCAGACGTACACCGTACGATTGAGACTGTTTGTCTGTCTGTTCTCTCCCCGTCTGTCCACTCATCCGATTTTCCTGTCCTGTGGTCCTGCCACAATTGTTCATTTGTTCGCCACCAGCTCACTGCTCTCTTCTTCTTTAGTTTAAAATGAAGGGTACTTCAACCAGCGCAACTCGACAGTAGATGCTGGAAATTCTGTGATGGTTCCCTTTGATATTACTCGATTATTGGCTGTCGCGCAATTTTGTAAATTGGCTGCCAGTCAGTCATCAAACAAAAACAAAAAATTATTTAAATATAAACAAGTTATAAATTTGTGGTAATTTTATTTTATTGATTGTGTTTTTTACGAGATTTGCAATATTATTTAAGGATTAAAAGGAGATTTTATTAAAAACGAGTAAAGAAACACAATTTGTTGGATTGGTCTAATTGAAACATGTAAGTAAAATATGTGTTGGATTAGGATGATGATGCTAACGCTAGACTTTGTAGTAATAATTCAATAATACAATAAACATATCTTAGGTAACTTGAAAAGTTTCTAGCCTGACATATGAGGGTAGATCAATAACCGTACCCGTGTTAGGAATGAAGAGGCAAGTTTTTCACAAATTTTTTTTTTCTAATTTTCAACGTAATCTGCTTTTAGTGTAATACACTTTTCCCAACGTTTCTCTCAGTTCTTTAACCCCTCCAAAAAATACGATTTGTCAAACTCTTCAAAATACGCGACTGTCTCGACGATAACCTCCTCGTTTGAGCTGAATTTTTATCTCTCCCCGGCCATTTTTCATGTTGGGGAACAGAAAAAAGTCGCACGGAGCCAAGTCGGCCGAGTACGGTGGGTGCGGTGCTGCAGCAATTCGTAGTTCAATTCATGCAATTTAGCCGCGAAAATTCCGTATCCGCTTGTTGTCCACCGTAAGCAATCGCGACACCCATCGGTCTTGTGAGATGGTGCGTTGTCGTCGTGCAAAATCCATGTGTTTTCTTTCCACAAACTTGGCTTTTTTCGACGAATTTGCTCTCTCAACCGCCGCATAACGCCCAGATTATATCCTTCATTTACCGTCTGACCTTCTGGCAAGAATTCCGATTGCACAATACCGCGATAGTCAAAGAAAACTGTTAACATTATGGATCAGAACAATGCAAATCTTCCACCACATCTCGACCCCTGTTGAATGCACTGTACTGTTCATATGAAAGTGTTTTTGCTAAAGTCGATTCACTGTAAGCCTCCTGTAATATTTTCAGCGATTTGGCACATGAAATTCCATTTGCAATACGAAATTTGAGAAAAATCATTTGTTTGTTATTTTTAATCATTGTAAAAATCACGAAACACACTTGTGATGAACTGAGAAAATCGAGCATTGTAAAGAAACTAAATGGCAGATCGTGCTCAAAACTTCACGGATAGGACAGTGGTGCCAATTTAGCGACAAAAATAATTTATACAACCCCTGTAAGTGGCATTTTTAAATGATAATTTCTCAGAACCTTTTGGATAGAATGTATACCTTCATCTTTATTTTGGTAATCCTGGCATTCTTTCACCAGTAGGATTGCTATCTAACTCCTTTGAATTTCAAGTGTATGGTATTTATCATAAGCTTTGAGACTAACTGCATGAAATAGTAAAAGCAACGTGATTAAAAATTTGAGATTAAAAATAACATCTAGATTCTTAAAATTTATTTGACCATAATTTTAAAATTGCCAAATGATGCCAACAAAAGTCCTCCCTCAAATATGTAATCTGATGTTTCACCATTCAGCACAATAAATACGGAAAGCAACCCAAAAGAAAAAAAAATAGAAAAAGTAAAGAGGTTATCATTATTTCCACATAATTTAATTTCTGCAGAAATTTGCATGCCGATTTTGGACGTTTTCATTTTACAAAACGTTGCGCAAACTGAATTAGCTTCAATGAATAGAAACGAAAGAAACGCCAACACTTTTTCCATCACAATATCTTTTTTTTATCTTTTTTCACTTCAAAATTATGACAAAAGAAGAGAATTGAATGGTGTTGGTATTTTTTGGCATTCAAATGACATTTCCGGTTGATGCAAAAATCTGGTTAACAACGCCAGCGAAATTCGACATATTGATGGCTCTAAATGCAAGTGAAGATAGGAATGTATCCATTCACGAGGATGAAGATAGAAAAATAGCAAGTGTTAGAAGAAACCAAGGAAGAAAGTATGGCAAAGATTGATTTACTTTTGTTCAATGAATTTGAATAGTGTTGATGTTGTTGTTGGTGGGCAGTGACAGATGTAGGTAGCTGTGCTGATAGTATAGACTTCCGAAACAAAACGTATAACAATGTTTCAAATGTGTCGCATTTTTATTAGAATTGAAACGAATTGTGCTCTGTTTTCACGGAAAGTTTATTCGAAGGTGTAAAATTAAGTGGTCGCTGTGGCGTAGTGGTAGTGCGTTGGACTGCTACGCAGAGTGTCCGGGGTTCGAATCTCAGCACAGGCAAAATCAAAAAGTAAAAAAAATAATTTTTCTACACGGCACCACCTCTTGGCAGGCAATGGCAAACCTACAAGAGTAAAAATTGCTATGAAAAGCTTTTCACTTCGCCGTTCGGATTCGGCATTAAACTGTAGGTCCCTTCCATTCATGTACATTTATAACACGCACAACATGAGTGGATACGAAAAGTTCGGCCCAGGGCCCTCCATGGGCTGTTGTGCCATTAAAAGTAAGTAAGTAAGTAAAATTAAGTCATAAAAAAATGGTATCGGTGAAATGACCAGCTCCTGCGTTGACGCATATTTGTGCTCGTTTTACGGTACGGCATTTTGAATTGTTGCTCGCAAAATGCGTGATTTCTTCGTCAATGTTGTGTTTCAAAACTCGCGAAGTTCGTTGTGGTAAACGCTACATTTTTGGCGATCTGGCCGGCCTGTTCAAATCGTTAAAGCAGGAGACCACACTGCCCGGAAATCGGTGTTTCAAATTCTCGATCGTTGCCCGAGCCGTGTATCGCTCCATTGCTGCAGCAATACACAACACTAATTCTCTGAATGTCTACACAGTGACAATGTCAAATCACAGTGACATTTGACACCATTTGCAAAAATTATGGCATATTCACATTATGTCATTACTTTTGCCACACCTTGTATCGGGTGTTTTTTTTTTTTTTTTTTTTTTAGATACGGAGAACTTTTAATTGAAATAAAACATAGAAAACTGTTTTTAATATCCACGGGATTGGCTTTATTTTAAAGACAAGTTTTTGACATTCATGTTTGAATATGATTTTGGGCATGTGGCCGCCGCGGCTCGGGCGCACATGCCATACTCTGGAGGTTAAATTTTCACACACTCTTCGCAGTAAATCAGGCTGTATTGCGACAATAACGCGTCGAATGTTGGCTTCCATGTGCTCGATTGTTATGTCATGGTATATCGGCGTGGACAAGAGCCTTTATATATCCTCAAAGAAAGAAATCTAATGGTGAAGAAATACCTCGAACGAGGTGGCCAGTTAACAGGTCCATTTCGTGAATATAATCATTCGTCAAATGTTTCTTTGAGTAAATTACATAATTGCATCGCGTACTATGTGGCATGTGGCGCCGTCCTGCTGAAACCACATGTCTGCAAAATTGCTGCCTTCCAATTGAGGCACAAACAAGTTAGTAATCATTTCCATTTTCGTTTATTTAGTCAAAATCTTTTTCCTACTGACTAGAAATTATAAAAAGAGTTGTAAAAATAATTAGCAATTAGATAATAAAAATTATAAAGAAAACGATTCAATATAATTTTGCTCGAAATGTTTCCTAATTATCGAGAAATCCATATTGCATTGTCTTGAGACTTTGTTAAATTTAAGCAGGGCCCTTGTGATTGGAGCATTGATTAGATAATTAGTTTTCAAAGTGGATACATAGAATGGAACATGGTAGCGCAGATGATGTGAAGTAAAAATGGGGAATCAATATTTCCACAAATTAGGTCATATAAAACTATGAGGGAATGTATAACTATTCTGGTCTTAAGAGACTTCAAAGTAATAAGTAAGCATCGAGCATTATACGAAAGGGAACGGCTCAACGAAATGTAAAGGTTGGAGAGCAAAATGAACAAATTTCTTTAGAATTCTTTCAATATGTGCAGAGTGTGTATTGTAGAAGGGATTCCAAATGAAGGAAGTATATTCAAGTTTCGAACCCACAAGGGTTGTATACGTACACAAGATTTTAAGCGTATACGGATCTTTGAAATCCCTGCCATAGCGACGAATAAAGGAAAGGATTGAATAGGCTTTTGGTACAAGGTAGTTTACATGGTTGGAGAAAGTAAGCCTTGTATCAAATAGAACACCCAAGTTTAAGAACTCCTCAACCGACTTCAGCGCATTGTTAGATATACTATAGAACGAAAGGTACTGACTAGATGATCTGACAAATCTCTTTTAAGAGTCAATTTGTTTCGTTGACACCAATCAACTAAACGATTAATGTCCGATTGTAACAGAGCAGTGTCGGTCAAATTTTTGATTCTACAAACGAGTTTTAAATCATCAGCATACAGTAGTTAATGTGAGTGTGAGAAGCAGATTCCGATGTCATTAATAAACAGAATGAATAATAGCGGTACTAGGATGCTTGCTACCTTGCGGAAACTCGAGAAGAGGCCACAAAACACTGCGATTTAATATTTCCAATTTCAACGTCGCATACCCCATTATGAAGGTAGGACTTCAGCCACGCCAGGGAAGTAGAGTGAATACCTAAGCATTCAAGTTTTGCAATTAATATGTTATGAGAAATAGTGTCAAAAGCTTTCGAAAAATCTGTATAGATAATGTCAACCTGATACCCATTTCGAAATGCCGACATACAGGATTCAGTGAAAACTGAAAGATTAGGAACAGTTAATCGCCCTGTAATGAATTCATGTTGGTAAGGACTATAATTTTTTTTCACTGCAAAAAATAGTTTTTATAGCTTTAAAATTTTGATAGTTTAGAGATTGGCCTGTAATTAAGAACGCCACTTTTGTTGCGGTCCTAGGATGCTACCTGATTTTAAGATTGGAGTAATGTGTGAGTAATCTTCCATTTATCACAAAATTCTCCTGAGCTTAAACACAATCGCCATTTGTTTGTGCCTCGCGTTTACTTTTCTCAGTCCATACTCTCTCATTGTTTGAGCTCTATAAATTTCTAATGATTTTTGTTTGAAATGTAGATTTTTGTTTGAAATTTAAAATTTTACGAGAAACTGATGGGCAATTTATGAATCAAGCATGATTCATACGCAGCGCCCTCTAATAATCAAGTTTGAATCATACATGAAACAAATCAGCGCCCTCTATCTTACTTTACTTTTAATGGCACAACAGCCCATGGAGGGCCTAGGCCGAGCTTTTCGCATCCACTCATGTTGTGCGTGTTATATTTGTACATGAATGGAAGGGACCTACAGTTTAGTGCCGAATCCGAACGCCGAAGTGAAAAGCTTTTCATAGCAATTTTTACTCTTGTAGGTTTGCCATTGCCTGCCAAGAGGTGGTACCGTGTAGAAAAATTATTTTTTCTACTTTTTGATTTTGCCTGTGCCGAGATTCGAACCCCGGACACTCTGCGCAGCAGCCCAACGCACTACCACTACGTCACAGCGACCTCTATCAATCAAGTTTAAATCATACGCCAATCAGCGCCCTCTATCAATCGAGTTTGATTCATACTCGTGGATAAATTTGAGTGCATATTTGCTGCCCATTTTTTATGTGTATATAACATATGTATCTTAATTTTTTCCCTACTTGCTTGATAGATGGCGCTGCTCTTCATTTCCGTGGCAATTTTCGCTGGACGATCATCTTTTACCCCCTCGCAAATATAAAAACTATTCTACAGAAGTATTCTTCAAAAAAAAAGAAAAAAATCTCTCGTTACATACAATTTGTAAAAATTTAGGATTAACTGAATGAAAAATATTGAAATATGACACACAGTTACTTTTTCGTATGCGCTTGATGGCTGCAAAGACACCGTCATCCATTTCATCAAGCCTGAATACCTCAATACTCATCATCATCGAAACAAAATAAATAGAGCTTTCTATCATTTTGCAGTCAAGTAAATTTGCAGGCTAGAAAATTTTAACAAACCAATAATGAAACGTAATTTGTTTCCATTGAAATGTCAAATGCATCATATCCAATATACGTGCATCATACTCGCAGTATGTACCATATTGATATTTTGTTGCTATTGTTACCTCAAACAAAAAAAAAAACAAACAAAAAATAGTGAAAAATATTCAATAAGCGAAAAAATTACTTCGCAGATACCGTCATTTGGCAGTTTTAATATTGCAATATTCATTCGTACTCGTACTCGTACTCGTACTCGTAGCTAAGGAGGCAAATGTTATTGACTATGATGAAGCCACTGATGATACTTTGATGATGTTGTCATTGAATGATGCTGATGAAGCTGTTGATGATGCAGCAGATTTTATTCATTTATTAGTCAGAATTTTATATATGATGGCATGGTACTTTTTTCTTTTCTTCTATGTTGCATGCATTTGTCATTGTGCTGCGGCAGGAGGCAGCATACAGCAATCAGGATTAATAGATTTCTGCAATGTTGAGAATTTTTTATGCAAAATGTAACGGCTTCGTGCTTGTTTGTACAATGGAGTAAATATGGATTATTGCATGTTCTTAATCCTTAAAGAAAATTACCTAATATTTGCAGGCTGATTTCGTCGTTACTACATACAACCATCTCCCGAGTAATTCTTGTTGAGGGTTCTTCAGGATATACGCCGGATCTTAACTTGTTTAGACTTGAATGCTCCAGCATTATGGAATTGAAGAATATGATAGGATGATTGAAGAAATATCCGAAGATGTGAGGGTTAAGAAATTCAAAGAACATCCACTGATGAAAGATTCTCCAAAATGTAGGCCTAACGATCCAGATCTTCAATATACAAAAAGAAGAAGAATGATAAAGAAGAAATAAAGTTGGTTGAAATTATTACAAAAGGAAGCACAGGAGAGGGAACGGAAAGGAGGACGAAAGAGAAGGGAGAACGGAAAAAAAAGATAGGAAAGAATGACGTTGCAAGGATGGAAAAGGTTAAACAAGTATTGCACTGTACAACGAGGGAGAGTGAAGGGGGTAACAAAAAAAAAAAGAAAGGAAAGAAGGACGTTGCAAGGATGGAAAAAGTTTAAAAAAGGATTACGCTGTACAACGAAATGCGACTTTAAACCTGTTTTGTGAATGAGTTGTGGCCTGGTTTTTCAGAAGTATTTTCTGTCTCGTTGATCACGAATATGTAAAAAAATTGTTCGGGAGGCGATAAGTTTCGTGTGTATTCGTAAATATTGGTTTTTTCAAAAATTTTATTTCTTGATTTTTTTTACCCGAATCATGCAATTTTAGGAGTTTTGGATTAACCAAAAAAAGTTAATTATAATTATAATTGTACGAGTGTTTTCGTAGATCGTAAATAAATATTATGATTTTTGTTTTTGTTTTTTTTTTTTTTTTTGTTATTTTTCCGCGACTTATACAATTTTAGGAGTTTTGGATTAACCAAAAAAAGTTCATTAAAATTATAATTTTATGAGTGTTTTGGTAGATCGTAAATAAATATTATGATTTTTGTTTTTGTTTTTGTTTTTGTTTTTTATACAATTTTAGGAGTACGGAAGAGTGGGAGGAAAAAACGTCCTACCTTCCTCTTTCTTTTAATGGCACAACAGCCCATGAAAAGCCTAAGTCGAGTTTTTTTGCATCCAATCATGGTTGTGTGTGTTATATTTATACATGACCTACAGGGACCTACAATTTTCTTTTTGCCGAATCCGAACGGCCAAGTGAAAAGCTTTACATAGGCAATTTTTACTCTTGTATGATTGCCATAGCCTACCAATACGTGGCAAGTAGTGTAGAAAAATTGTTTTTTTCTACTTTTTGATTTTACCTGTGCCGAAATTTGAACCCCGGACACTCTGCGTAGCACACCAATGCACTACCAACTTACTTACTTTACTTTTAATGGCACAACAGCCCATGGAGGGCCTAGGCCGAGCTTTTCGCATCCATTCATGTTGTGCGTGTTATATTTGTACATGAATGGAAGGGACCTACAGTTTAATGCCGAATCCGAACGGCGAAGTGAAAAGCTTTTCATAGCAATTTTTACTCTTGTAGGTTTGCCATTGCCTGCCAAGAGGTGGTGCCGTGTAGAAAAAATGTTTTTTTTTTCTACTTTTTGATTTTGCCTGTGCCGAGATTCGAACCCCGGACACTCTGCGCAGCAGTCCAACGCACTACCACTAAGCCACAGCAAATAAAAAGCCATACCTTATCAAATTAAAAAAAAAACGAATAAGAACGAAACTTTACGTTACCCGAAAAAAATGTCAACAGATTCGTGATCAGCGGTCAAATTACTCCAGACAAACTAGTCCTCAACTCATTTACTATTTTGCTGTTAGACTGTGTTATGAACAGTCTGGGTAAGGAGGGTAATCGTCGTGAGTAACTCGGGGAAGAAAGAAGGAAGGACCAAGATATGGGTGGGAATACGGATGATACTTACATAGAAGGAATTGACGGGATGGACGTAAGAATAGCAGGAAGGACAGAAGAAAGAATGGGAGGAAAAACGAAAGAAAGGACTAAAGGAAGGATGGAAGAAGGGCGTTAAAAGTATGTATGTGAAAGAACGAAAAGAAGGAGTAGGACTGTGAAATAGGATGGGAGACGAAAGAAAGGATTAAAGGAAGGATAGGAAGAAGGGCTTTAAAAGTATGTAAAAGAATGAAAAGTAGGAGTAGGGCTGTCAAAGAGATTAGTTAGAGAAAACTAGGGATTAAAGAAGTATGTAACAATGGAAGAACTTACTAGAGGAAGGTCATTAAATGTGCGGAAAAAGGATGACAAAGAGCTTAATGCTCCTTGTGGATTGTCAGTAATAATAGCGGGAGGGAAAGAGAACGAAACAAAAGAAATTAGAATGGAAAAAATTACAAAGTACTAAGAATAAACGAAGAATGTTCGGGTATTAGAAATAAAAATTAAAAAAAGAGCAGAAATTATGAATTTAAAAATGGACGGAAATAAATATAGTGGCAGTTATTTGGGACAGAAGAAAAGACACAACGCAGAATGGAATATTTACGTTTGAGAAGAACGGCATTCAAAATCGACTGATACTTGGTTTTACCACTGGGACTTATCTATGTTGATTCGATACTGAAACCCTAAAGTGTAGGTACTGAAATTAGGGATGCCACTTGACATGGGTAAATTTGAAAAAATACGGCTTTTTGGCAACACTGTAATTGGTTTTACAACTGGAACTTATGTACATATGTTGCTTCGATACTGAAACCCTAAAGTGTAGGTACTGAAATCTGGGATGCCACTTGGCATGGGTAAATTTAAAAAAATACGGCTTTTTGGCAACCCTGTAATTGGTTTCACAACTGGGACTTATCTACATAAGTTGCTTCGATACTGAAACCCTAAAGTGTAGTTACTGAAATCTGGGATGCCACTTGGCATGGATAAAACAAAAAAAAATACCTCTTTTTGGCAACCCTGTAATTGGTTTCACAACTGGGACTACATAAGTTGCTTCGATACTGAAACCCTAAAGTGTAGTTACTGAAATCTGGGATGCCACTTGGCATGGGTAAATTTAAAAAAAAACGGCTTTTTGGCAACCCTGTAATTGGTTTCACAAGTGGGACTTATCTACATAAGTTGCTTCGATACAGAAACCCTAATGTGTAGGTACTGAAATTAGGGATGCCACTTGACATGGGTAAAATTAAAAAAAAAACGGCTTTTTGGCAATCCTGTAATTGGTTTCACAACTGGGACTTATCTACATAAGTTGCTTCGATACTGAAACCCTAATGTGTAGGTACTGAAATCTGGGATGCCACTTGGCATGGATAAAACAAAAAAAATACCTCTTTTTGGCAACCCTGTAATTGGTTTCACAACTGGGACTTATCTACATAAGTTGCTTCGATACTGAAACCCTAAAGTGTAGTTACTGAAATCTGGGATGCCACTTGGCATGGATAAAATTTAAAAAAATACCTGCTTTTGGCAACCCTGCCCCTAAACGCCTAGTTCAGCTTTTAGATTTCGGTAGGAACACAATTTTCCCTCATTGTAGCATTTAGTGCCACTGTAGTAAAATCCTACCACAATGGATTTGTACATATTTCTTTCTTTCTATTGTGATATTTTTTTGTTTTTGTTTGTTTTTGCTTTTTTTACTAACGCCATTCATAATATTGTATTAAGTATCGATATGCTAGGGATTGCAATTGCCGCACCGGGAAGAGTTAACTCATCAAAACTCTCAAAAGCATAATAATAATAATAAAATAGAACTGAATAAAATGCTGCCTGGCAAGGAGCTTAGCAACAAGCACAATCAAATGGAATTGTGAGTAGAATGGGAATACGAGTATGGATATGGTATGTGTGCAAAAGTATAGTAGATAGTAGATGTGGTAATAGTAAATATGTTTTTTTTCTATTTTTTTTAATATTGCCAGCAATTGCGCATTCGGCTAAATGCAGCAGAGGCAGCAACATTGCAGCGGAGGTATTAAAAATTGTTGCAAATGTGCAGCTGCACGCCAAATGGAACAATGGCGAGTGACTGAGCAGCAATAAATTTGCATTATTTCATATTTTTAATGTATTTGAAAAATATTACTTAAAATAAAATAACAACAAAAAAACAAAAAAAAACAAAAACATTTTAGATTTTTCTGTTTCAATAAATTTATTAAATTTTGATGGCATAAAAAAATTTATTCTATTATATTACATATAAAATTTAATATTCCCTATTGAATTTGTTTTAATGAATTCGCATTTTCAAGTGTAAATTATAACAACAAATTAATCGCTCAATTAGTATAACATACAAATTCTATATGAGTTATTTGAAGGATTAATATTGTTTTCTTTTTTTTTAGCTTTGGCAATTATGTAAGTATTTTGCAAAATGAAATGAATTTCCAAATATGAGGCAACTGAATGCCTGCGGGAGCTGTAAGTAGGTAAAATGCATTAATGCAACATTTGGCGAAACATTTTTTTTTTTTTTTTGTGCAAACTTTTTTTTGGAAATATTTTACGTTTTCTACATTACAATGTTGGAATGTTTTTGGTAAACTTATACAAGGTGAGGCAAAGCTAATGTCATATTGTGATTTTACCATAAGTTTAACAAATATTGAGTGTGATTGCATTCCCTCTCTCATTCTACCTCGCTTCTTCCTCCCACCTATCAATCTTGAACAACAAATTTTAGCACAGAGTGATAGTCTTGGTGAAGTGGAAAATTCATCATCCAAGAATATCTCTTCTAACACCTTCAGATATATGCCAATTCATTGTTAATTCATTGCAGTAAAAATATGTAAGATCAATAACGATGGTTAAGCGCAAAGATGTGCTAAGTGCCTTTGTGTGAAAATGTGTTAACTGCAGTCAAAGATGCAGTCGAAGTTGAAAGATACCGGTTTTTGGAATAGTTTGTAGACGAATCGAATTGTTTCAGTTTTGCAACCAGCTGTCTATGGAAAAATTATAAGCATTATTTTTCGACCCTCCTCTGAGTTGCCAACCATTCCTACTTACTTAGCTGGCACTACAACCGATGATCGGTATTGGCCGCCTCTATAAAAGTTCGCCAGTCACCTCTGCTATGCGAGCGCTGGCGTCAGTTGATAAGGCCAAGTGCTGTCAGATCGCCCCATATTTGGGCTTTCCAACGGAGATTAGGAAGTCCTTTTCTGGGTGTTCCTCCATATTCGTGACTCGAATAAAACACCCTTATAGACGGAGCGTCTACCTCCAGTCGCTCAACATGACCCAGCCAGCGAAGCCGCTGGAGTTTTATACGCTTGACTATGTCAGTGTCGGCGTACAGCTCATACAGCTCATTGTTCCATCTTATTCGATACACGTATACGTGGATACTGGACTGTAGATCTTACGGAGTATCTTCCCCTCGAACGCTCCTAACTGGCTCTTATCATTGATGGTCAATATCCACGTCTCGGCGCTATATATTGGATGGCAAGGAAGAGAGATTTATAGAGCACTATTTTCGTCCTTCGAGAGAGGGCTCTGCTTCTCAATTGCCTACTGAGCCTGTAGTAACACCTATTGGCAAGAGTTAATCTCCGCTTGATATCGAGTGGTCGCTGTGGCGTAGTGGTAGTGCGTTGGACTGCTACGCAGAGTGTCCGGGTTTCGAATCTCGGCACAGGCAAAATCAGAAAAGGCAATGGAAAACCTACAAGAGTAAAAATTGCCTAAGAAAAGTTTTTCACTTCGCTGTTCGGATTCGGCATTAAACTGTAGGTCCCTTCCATTCATGTACAAATATAACACGCACAACATGAGTGGATGCGAAAAGCTCGGCCTAGGCTTTCCATGGGCTGTTGTGCCATTAAAAGTAAGTAAAGATATCGAGGCTGACATTATTGTTGGTGTTTATGCTGGCTCCTCTACGAAATCCTTGACGACTTCAGAAGTATAATTGTCGACTGTGACATTTTGTCCAAGACGCCGTGACTCTTTGTTTATTGACACAAGGTATTTCGTTTTGTCCTCGTTCACCACTAGACCCACTCGACGAGACTCCCTTTCCAGATTGGAGAATGCTGCACTGACTGCTCGAGCGTTTTTTTCAATGATGTCAATATCATCAGCATATGCTAGCAGCATGACACTCTTGTAGAAAATAGTGCCAGAGATGTCGAAGTTCGCAGCTCGAATTATTTTCTATTTTCTCCAGCATAAGGTTAAAGAAGTCTCACGATAGGGAGTTACCCTGTCTGAAACCTCTTTGCCAACCATTCACAACTGTCAAAACAAATAAGCTTTAAGAAAGTGTTTTGATGTCGGGTTAGAAGTAGATTTGGGGTTATAAAAATTTACTGAAATCAAAACTGACAAAATAGTTCTGACGAAACTATGACTTAAGACGTTAATTTTTTTCACCTCTGTGAAAATAAAGTCGAATATTTGTTTTTCATTTCTAACAAAATGACAGCCAATTCACATTGTGACATTACTTTTGCCCCACCTTGTATCAATTACTTGGGTATGTACCTAGTATATATTTTTGCAGCAAGTAACAAAGAATAACTAACAATTTCTGACATAAGTATGTGCATTGTATTGAAATAAAGAGAATTCATTTTCTTCCACTTCGAAAATTCAAAACTTACACGAATATTTATGCAAATATTGTTCGATGTTTCTACTTAGTACCTACATACTTATGTATGCGCATTTAAAACTATTGAATACTTTTGAGATATTTGAGGAAAAACATTGTCATTGCATATTTTTCTGGATGCTGGCACAATACACATGCAATCGTAAAATGAGTAACAACTGCAATCACTACGGTACTACTTGGTAGTAGTGCCATAAACACTACTTTGCAATTACAAGTATTGAAAAGTTGTTTTAGTTACGTTTGTAAATAAATACACATACTACCTATACATAGTAACATATGGTAGTATGTGCCTGGTTAGTTATTGTATGTATGTATGTGTATATGTATGTATATATGTATGCTTTTGAGTATGCTTGTCCACCTTTTCTTAACATTTTCCTAGAAAAATTCATCAAAACCATAAACTCAATTCAAAAACACTATTCTGTCGTATTACTCTGATGATACGGACTGTTGCTGACTGGGTGACAGTGAAGACTCACGTACTGCTTAATACTTACACATATGTAACATCATCAGTCAAAACAACAACAATAATTGAAACAACAAAGTTTTATGCTTACCAAAATTACTTTCGTGTAGTTACACTCAAAGATAAACGGAGTTTGTATCAGTGGTCTGCATTTAGTTAGGTTAAAACCAAGCCCACATAAGACATGGTAAGAAATTTTGGTGTATTGATCTTACGTAGGGATAGGCAGTACCACGCCTAGATTTCCTTAATTAAATTTCAAGTTATGAAATGGAAAAGTCAAAAATATGATAAATGGATGATCGAAGGATAAATGGAAGATCGGAAGAATAGAAGGGACTGGACCGAAGGAACAGGGAATGAAAAAGGAAAGTCTAAAAAAGTCTATTTGGGGAAAGTATGAACAGAATCATTTGTAACGAACCTCTTATACTCGTATGCAGCTCCTTTTCTTTAAGCTGGTGAGTACCTGGGAGTGGCTAAAGCTTTGTTTCTTCTGAATTATAATATACTTAGTGGGGACATAAATACTGTTACACACATTTTATGTTATAAAATTAAAAATACTTAGTTTTTTTGGATCAATTTTTTAAAATATATTTATTGATATATAGTGTATAATCTATACAAAAAGCCGGGCGGCTTTGGCGTTCACGCACGCTTTCAGTTGCACTGGCCAATCATAAACAGCTGCACAACCCTCGTGCATTGGAAAAGTGCTGGCAGCGCGAATCAAAGCAGTCTTCAGAGAATCAATGTTGGGGTATCTTTTGTGGCAAATCATGTCCTCTAAAACTGTCCATAATTTGTAATCCAGTGGGTTCAGATCAGGGCTGCGAGACGGTCATTCTTCAGAGCAAATGAAAGCTGGCAAATTGTTTTGAAACCTGGTCTGGTTCGTGTTAGCCTTATGGGCTGGCGCAGAATCCTGCTGAAAAGGCCACAGCTGGTTTTGGAACAGGGAATGGTTAAGTGGATTCACAACAGCTTCCAAAACGGTTTCTGGGTAAACTTTGGCCGAAGTTTTGACCGCTTGTTCGCAGAAGTGTAAGTCAGTGACGCCATCGTAAGAGACACCCCACAAAACCATGACTGAAGCTGGGTAATGACCCTTTTCGACCCGTGGGATCAGTTCAGATGCTTCCTTAAATGACCGTTATCATTTAGCTTGTTCAATTTTTCCTGCACATTACAAATTTTTTCATCCGTAAACAAGAATTTTCAGTGCAAGTTATCAGCGTGCTTCACCAAAAGACGTTTGGATTTTTCTACCCTGTTTTTTTCCAAAGCTGCAGCCAACAAATGTCCGGTGCGACGTTTGAAGGCACCGAGTCCCAAGTCTATTTTAATAATTCGACTCATGGACTTTTGCTTTGATATTCGCTCTGGTTCGTGTTAACCTTAGTATTTCGCTGAATTCTTGATTTGACGGCTTTGATGACTTGAGGCATGCGAACTGTACGTGGGCGGCCTGACCGATGGCGGTCTTTAATATCTCCAGTCTCCTCAAACAGTGTTTTGCATCGGTAGACGAACATGCGACTAATCCCGAGTGGGCGGAGCTTTTGAAAATATCTCCTATTTTCATTTCACACTTAAAAGGTGATACCTGTAAGAGCGATACGGTTCTCATTGTCTGGCCACTCCATGGTGGAAGCTGACAAAATTTTGAATTCCCGTTTCAGACAAACGCGATAGAGGTTATCTTTCATAAACCAAGTGGTAATAATAGGGTATGTTCAATGCTACTATTGGAATGGGTGTGTTCACTGTTGTAACAGTATTTATGTCCCTACCAAGTATAATATTTCCCTCGATTCGTAGAATTACAAGCATTTGATGTTATTGTTGTAACTGTTCGAGTCTATTATGTAAGGTTCGACGGTTGAAAGGATAAGTGAAGTGGAAAAATAAGATGGAAAGTAAAACAAAAGGAAGTACCATAGGTATCAATGGAAGTAGAAGGCAAGATGGAAGGATGGGCAGAAATTTACATGGAAGATAATAAAAAGACGGAAAGTCAGAAGAAAGGACACTATGAAGGATGGGCGGAAAACTGACTGAAAACTCGTACTATGAAAGACCAGAAGGATGTAAAGGAAGAAATACAAATGGAAAGGCACAATAAATGACAGAAAGAATAGAATAGAATACGTCAGAAGGTTGAAGACTATATGGGATTAAGAATAGGTGCCAAAAATAAATGATGCAAAGGATGAAATAGCGGAAGATGAAAAAACGATGGCGTAGTGATAGTGTATTGGACTGTTACGCAGAGTGTCCGGAGTTTGAATCTCGGCACAGGCAAACTCAAAAAGTATCAAAAACACAGGAGCATTTTGTACGCAGCACCACTTCTTGGCAGACAATGGCAAACCTGAAAGAGTAAATATTGCCTATGAAAAGCTTTTCGGCCTAGGCCCTCCATGGGCTGTTGTTTCAAAAATAAGAAGTGTGAAATGTGCTTAGACAACTTTCGATAATTAATTTTTAAGTTCTCTAAGATTGCCAAAGAAATAAAAAGGGAATAATGATTCAAATATTCCAAACAATTTTAAAAATCATAAACTATTATTACTTTCCTCTAGTACCAGATTTGTTTGATGGCAATCACAATGGGCACATTTGTCTCCGAGTAGAAGGGCGGATATTTACTTATCTGTACGGGCCTTCGGAACCTAACTTAAGCTTTCGCTCGCACGTACTTATGTTCATGAATGAACATAAGCGTTATAGCGATGATATCGGCACGAATGTTTACCTTGGGCTCGTTAATGGTCTGAGGCTTGCTGGCGTACACTTTGCTTTTCAAATAACCCCACAAAAAGAAGAACGGAAGGGTGAAATCTGGAGATCTGGGTGGCCAGTCAATCTCGCACACGTACAGGGAATTTTCGTTGCAGAAACTGCATTGTTTGATTTGCAGTGTTGCATGGGGTGCGTGCCATACTTGCTGAAACCAGTAACCAAACCAGACTATTTTCACACATTTGTGAGAAGACATAAAGAGCCTTAATCCACCGATATCGATTCCCATCGACTGTTTCGCCTTTCCTGAAGAAAAATAGCCAAATAGCAAACGCCGATGGAAGCAGTCACTTCTTGGTTATATAATGGTGTTTCATAGATCTCTTGTGGATTTTCCGTTTCCCAAATGCGGTAATTTTGCTTTTTAACGGCACCAGAGAATGTGAAATGGTCCATGATGTTTCAAAAACATGTTTACTCAAGTCAATCGGTTGATAAATGTTAAAATTATTCAATGTTTATATACCGACATAAAAGATGGCGCACTGGTGCACCCTGTATTTGTGCATGAATAGGAGGGGTCTAAAAGAAAAGATTTTCTAAGAAAAACACAAGCTCGCCCTAGGCCCTCAGCCTATTGGCTGTTGTGCCATAAAAGGAGAAGAAGATATAGAAAAAGGCACCTAAGGTTTTATGCCGAATCTGAACGGCGAATTGAAAAGCTTTTCTTAGGCAATATTTACTCTTATCGGTTTGCCATTATCTGTTAAGAGAAAAATCCGTGCTGAAAATTTATTTTTTCTAATCTTTGATTTTGCTTGTGCCGAAATTTGAACCCCGTACACTTTGCGTGTAGCGCCAGTGTACTATACTACCAACTACGCGACGGCGACAAACTACATTTCACCTACTCCACGGATAATCTCTTCCTAAATGTTGTAGGTAGATTAAATCATGTACTGTTTGTTAAATTAATGAAATGTTACCAACATTTTTCACTGAGTTTAGGTATTCCCAGTGTCCACACGCACTACACACACACACACACACACACACACACACGCATAATACATACATTTGTGCAATATTGTATACTTATACACAATAGTTTCATCTTCTGCTCTTCATACTTCAAATGTAAATGTTATTCAATGTGATATTCAATGTCCAAATGCATCCAGGATATGCAAAAATCACACTTGTCACTTTTCTCTGACAACTTTCAATGTAAATTTTACTTTTGTAATTCAAGTCATGTAACCAAAAGTTTTCCAAAACTACTGCTGCTACCGCAGTACATAATTTTAGTGTAGGCAATTTTTTTCGTTTACCAAAAATTGCATGCATATTGCATTTACTGAGCTGTATACACTTGTACAGCAACAACAACAAAGTATTGATGCAATCGGCATTAATTTATATGTATTTTGTATGTACGGCCGAGGAAAGAGAATTAGAGAATTACGTAGTCCTCGCAGGCAGTTCTGTATCTATGTTTGTATGGATGTGTTAGTGTGTGTGCTTGCATATATGGCATTTGTAATAGATTGACCAGCAGCATATGTTCTTAATTATAAACAACATACATATGTTGCACGCCTTCTCTGCAACATGATAACAAACGAATGTCATGAGATATCTTTAGATACTCAATGAATACGTACTGTTTTAAAATATAATAATTTTCATTAATTACCAATTTCAAGAAGAAGTAAGAAAATAAGAAAAGATATAAAAAATATAAAAATAAATGAATAAACAAAAAAAAAAAAAAGAATTTGTATATAGACCAAAATAAAAACAGATAACCACTGACCTGAACTAAAGGGTGAACCAGAAAAATTTTGAATTTTTACGTATGCATTTTACGCAATTGTTAAGAGTTAGTTGTTTACGCTACATGCTGCCGGTACTGCTAATAAAGTTTTAAACTTTGATGTGCCGGTTTTCGAAAAAAAAAAAAATAAATAAATAAATAAATAAATAAAAATAAATAAATAAATAAAATAAATAAATAATACCATTGAGGACCCCATTTTCTTCAAGTGAAAGAATCTATCAATAGTGCAGTAGTTTTCCGATATTAGTTATTTTCATCTTGGAGCTACTTAAGTCAACATGTCGAACCAACAAGAACAGCGCCGCAAATTAACACTGGACATTTACTTGACCGATAAGATGAAGTCTAGGCTAAGCATTGCAAGGGAAAGCGTCACAGCGAGTTAAGCGACGGTTTAGAACGTCTGAAACAACTACAACGCGGAAAACCCATCAGCAGAACCGAAGGGTCCGGCAGAAAAAAGGATCCAAAATAACCCAGAATTGCTGAAAAAGGTTGCTAGTACATATCAGACTAATCCCTCGAGCCACAACGTCGACTCGAGATGTTGCAGCTACAGCTGGTACAACGCAATCAACTGTAATGCGATATAAGCGAAGTCAAGGATTAAGGACCTACAAACAGCAGAAAGTAACTGACCTGAAAGTACCTGGAAGCAAAGGAAAAAATAGCGAAAACGCGTGCCCGAAAGCTGTATGACAATTACCTAACCAAATTCGATGACGGGATTCTCGATGATGAGACCAGTTGCCTGGGAATGTCTATTTCACAACAAAGAATAGGGATGCAACACCCAGAAAATAGTAGCACTCTGAAGTGGTCGCTGTGGAGTAGTGGTAATGCGTTGGACTGCTACGCAGAGTGTCCGGGGTTCGAATCTCGGCACAGGCAGAATCAAAAAGTAGAAAAAATAATTTTTCTACACGGCACCACCTCTTGGCAGGGGCAATGGCAAACCTGCAAGAGTAAAAATTGCTATGAAAAGCTTTTCACTTCGCCGTTCGGATTCGGCATTAAACTTCCAGGTCCCTTCCATTCATGTACAAATATAACACACACAACATGAGTGGATGCGAAAAGCTCAGCCTAGGCCCTCCATGGGCTGTTGTGCCATTAAAAGTAAAGTAAAGTAAGTGGTCCCAAAAGAGGCAAATCCTCCCAGTTGTCCGGAACTTCGGCGTATTGAAAGATATTGACCTATAATGAAGCAAACCCTAAGAAAAACAAAGATAGTTCCGAAATATGATATAGAATTCCGAAATCGATGGAATCAAGCCTGTGCAGTAGTCACCGAATAGTACTGTCCAGTCTCTAACTAAGAACGTTAAGAAAAATGTTAAACAATTTGGCAACCGCTAATAATATTTGAATCAATTATGAATTATAGTTTAAAAAACTCATAATAAACTGAACTTAATTTGAGTGAAATCGGACTGTTGGTTGGTTGGCTTTTAATGTATCCGTAAAATTTCTAAAAATTTTCTGGTACACCCCTTATAATTGTTGTATATTTGTTTATAAAATTCAAGTTAAATGTTGATTGAAAATTTAATTGCATTCTTATAATTATCTACATGACTATTTTCCTCCGTCCCCTTCTCTTCATCTCTAATTTATTTGATTTTAAGTTCATAGCTGCAAAAGATAGAAAATGCATATGTGCATACAGTGACTTGCAAAATTGTTCATACAAATTTAAGTATAAGTACCATATATTCTTGATTATCAGGTCTTAGTTTTTTATTATAAGAGAATATTTAAAATTTGGGAATATAAAAAACTTAAACCAGCTTTTTCGTAGCTACAAATATTAAAATTATTTAATATTTTTTTTTGGACATTTGAGGAGTAGTTTTGTACTACTTAATACTTAAGTGAACACTTTTGTAACTGGCTTTGCCGGAAGTCTTAAAAAAAATCTTCGAAAATAAATTTTAATATTAAATATTTAATGTGCTTTAATAATAAGCTGCATTCTTCTGGGCGTGCTGCCAAATTTTGGGCACTTATTTTGAACCAATCGTCGTTAAAAGCTGTCCACAGCTGTCCACAGCTCTTCCAGGTTTTCCAGATTCTCAATTGGGTTGAGATCCGTGCTCCAGACACGAAATACAATTGTCTAGAAGCCATTTCATCATTATTTTGACCTTGTGTTTCGAGTCGTTATCTTGCATAAATATGGTATCGCCGGGTTCACATTCAAATTTTTCGCTACTGGGGAAATATGAGTCTTTAAGAATTTCGATACATGTAAGTAGTTATCCGCCTGTAACATGGGAATAACCCGGAACGAATTCTGTAGATTTTGTAACGAAGACGAGGAAACAGAAGAGCACATTCTGTGCCACTGTGACAAGCTTGCAAGTCTTAGACTTTGTCACCTTACTATTGCATATCCAACTACGGTTGAAGTAGGCAATATGACTCCCAGGGATGTCTTAGCAGTTTTAAATGCTACAAGCCTGCGAAGTGTTTCATAGGATATTCAATGGGCTCTTCACAATAGGCCTTTTTAGGCCGCAGTGATTTGGTGCCTTGTGCTCAGCCCCTGTTTAAATCTAATCTAATACGCCTTCATATTACCATCGGTTATACTTACATTAGATTCTAAGCTTAATTCCTTTGAAACATTCCCATATCATTAAGGATCCTCCGCCGAATTTCAAGGTGTTCTGTATATTACGTATAATAATCCCCCTTTTTTTTGTCGTACCATGACTAAACTCGGCCATCTCATCCCAAAAGTTTATTTTATGGTACATTCGTCAGATCAAGTTACCATTTTCCACATTTCTACATCCCAATTGATGTGCTCTTTTGCGAATTTAAAGCATTCTGCGCGGTGCTTAGCTGTGAGCAAAGGCTTTCCGATTTTGATTGTAGCCTTCATACCGGCTCTTTTTAGGTAACTGCGTACTGGTTGTGTTGATACTTACGTGTAGGTTAAGGTCCTCAGACAGCTCCTTGTAAGCTTGGTATTGAATGACAATTCAAGCGGGCGTCCGCCATTTCTCTCTTGATGATTGAAATTTCGCATGAATTTCTGATTTCAGAAATAAAACCTGTCCAAACATTGTATTTTCTTCCAATATAACGCACGCTTCAGTGACAAAACTGTTAATAAAAATTTTCCAAATACTGGTATCGATAGCAACAACATTTGAATTATTATTTTTCAATTCTCTAGGCTAACCTGATGGCTCATGCAATAAGAAACTAACAGAGGAAATCTGGCAACAGCATCAAGTATCTAATTGATACTTTTTAGAGATGAACTTCAAATTGATACAATTTGGCATTCTGAGCTTAGTATCAAGCCGCTAGTGAAAAAAAGTATCAAATTTGTCAGCTGACTTTCGGCCCGTATCAAAAGAAAATTTTGTTGAAACTGGGGGAAGAATTTTTGGTTTTTGATAGTACTTATTTTGCAAAAGATACGCCGAGGAAGCAAGGTTATATTTTATAGTTTAAAAAATAAAAATAAAATGTCTTGGAAGATGATAAATGCAAAATTGTTGCTTTTTAGGGTGGAATGCCGGCGAACCTGGCGTGACCATCCAAACCTTTTGATATGGAGGAGAATATCTTCATAAGGTTTTTAGCGCTTCCGAAGTCATTATGCTGGGATCTAATCGTGGATCTTAGGCACACGATACCCAAAAAAACTGAATTGCCTTTCGAGCACCGAGTTAGTTCACATTCCTCATTAAACATATTGGTATATATGGTACGTTTGGGTTTTCACAAATATGTATGTGTTTTTATTTTCTTTAGTTCCTTTCAGTGCTTTATTTTTTGTCCAACGGCTCAACGGGAAATAGCTATTTCTCGGCTATGAGCCAGTCAAACGTTTGCCGTAACATAAACTACATTTTGTTAATTGATAGTTCAGGTAAAAAATGGAGAAATTGCTTTTTCCAAAACAAATGAGCAATACAATGAACTTCAGTTAAAATGAATTCATTTAAAATCCGTATAATTTACTAGGTTTCACAGAAAATTCAACATGAAGGGCGTATTCGGTGCCATTGACTGTACCGTTACTTACTTACTTAACTGGCACTACAACCGATGATCGGTCTTGGCCGCCTCCATAAAGCGACGCCAGCCGCCTCTGCTATTCGCTCGCTGGAGCCAATTGATAAGGTCAAGTGCAGTCAGGTTGCCCTGCACCTGGTCTTTCCAACGGAGATTAGGACATCCTCCTCTGCATGTTCTTCCACCGTGGTTCGAATAATACACCCTTCTAGCCGGAGCGCTTTCTTTCTTTCGCTCAACATGACCCAGCCAGCGAAGCCGCTGGATTTTTATACGCTTGACTATGTCAGTGTCGGCGTACAGCTAATACAGCTCATCGTTCCATCTTATTCGATACACGTCGTTCACGCATACGGAGTATGTTCCTCTCGAATGCTCCTAACAGCCTCTCATCATTGATGGTCAATGTCCACGTCTCTGCGCCATACATTAGGACGGGAAGGATGAGGGACTTATAGAGCTTTATTTTCGTCGGTCGAGAAAGGGCTCTACTTCTCAATTGCCTACTGAGCCCGTAGTAACACCTGTTGGCAAGAGTTAACCTCCGCTTGATCTCAAGGCTGACATTATTGTTGGTGTTTATGCTGGATCCTAGCTAAACGAAATCCTTGATGACTTCAAAAGTATAATTGTCAACAGTGATATTTTGTCCAAGACGCCGTGACTCAATCGTATTTCGTTTTGTCCTCGTTCACCACTAGACCCACTCAACAAGACTCCCTTTCCAGGGTGGAGAATTCTTCACTGACTGCTCAATCGTTGGTGCCAATGATGTCAATATCATCAACGTATGCTAGCAGCATGACACTTTTATATGAGATACTTAGTACCAGAGATGTCGAAGGTTAAAGAATTCGCTCTTTTGGTATCAAATGGCGCGGCGAGGTCTGTCCCAATTTTCACTGCCCTGGTGGTATCTGTCAGTGTCATATTTGCCAAGACAAATTAGCTTTGCAGGGGTACCAATATCAGCCATTGCGCCGTCCAAGTGATCCCTAATCGTGCTGTCAAAGGCTGTAATCCTGACTGTACCCACGTTGCAATAATTGTACCGCCAATGATAGCCGAAGTTATACCTCATGACTACATGAACTGGAAGGGATACTACAGCATAAATGTAGAAGCGGTAAGTCCAAAGTCTCGATTCGCAATAATAGAGAGCTCAAATGGTTTCAGCACATCGAGTCGCGAAAACGCAGAAGAACGCTAAAGAATTTCAATAATAAATTTCTGCTTGATAGATTTGTGATCATGCGCTGAAGTTTCTCCACATCAATGCCAAATTTCCTGATTCAGGAATCGGGACCACTTCACCACCGAGGATAGGCCTTATCCGGAAGCATCGCCCCGTTGAATGCAAATGGCTTCTAGGTGACTAAGTATGGGTATCCGTTGAAGCCATGGCTCCTAACGCCTGTAGGCTGTACTGACCGTTTCAGACCGTTCACCCGCTCGCCCTAATTGAACCACAAGCCTTCCATTTGTGCAGCTGAAATTCCGGGGGAGCAGCAACAAAGCTTAGCTTACTTGCTCCTTGCTGGTGCGTTCGAATTTTGTGTTTTCTGTAATAAAATCAAGAAAAACTTAAATTTTACCTGTTTCCTCCATTCTTACAAATTCTCAAATAAATTTGGGATGGGAAAAACGAGCAGTTTTTTTTCGTGATTTGGTCAGCTGTTTTGTATTTGTTATTTCCCATCACCAAAGAGGTGAATTTCTTTAGAGACTGTCCACATCAGAATACCGAAATAGTATCTACTTAAGTAGTATCAAGTATGGAAGAGTGTCCAATTGACAGTAAAATCAAATTTAAGTGACTTGATAGAATTGTACTTATCAGCCAGAATTCCGCTGTGCATCTCACCTAAGAAATAGCGGTAGTTGCTGCTATATGAATTTTTAAGGAATGTTGCAGCGTAGTTTTTTATGAACGTTTTTGTAAGTCACTGTTTAAATGCAATCAACAATGAGCGCAAAAAGAGTGACGCCAATACAAAACCATAAATATAAATTTTAATATCGTAATAGGAAACTAAAGACAGTCGAAAATGAAACTAGCACATTTTTGAGTAGTAGAGCAGTGGATGCCCTTCGTTGCAACCGAATGCAGCAACAAAAGTTTTTCTTCCTTGTTAGAAAAGAGTAAAAAAAAAAATATGTTCTTCATTAGTAAAAGTGCATTTTCGTGTTAGAGCGTTAGTTTTCTTCTTCTACTTCTTCTTCTTCTACTTCTTCTTCTTCTACTTCTTCTTCTTCTATTTTCTTGAGCTGCGCTTTTTTTTTGCGAATGTCAAAGATTTCTATTTTACGCACATTTAAAAAATTTCACTTTATTGCGCACACACACTCACACTCACACGCACAAACATATTTCAACTAATAACTGTGCGATGTATTACTTACATTGCCAGCGTACAGTGGGGTAAAATACACAATTTTTGGAGATTAATTTAAAAAACAAAATTAATTTCAAGGTACATAAAAGATTTTAGCACCGGGTGAAAATATTATATGTAGATAAAATTCTGCATCACTAAGTAAAAAACGGTGAACTAAGTTAAACCCATTTACCATAATTTTCATATATCAAAACAACTTTATTGAGTCAAATATTTTCCATTGTTATTGATCACCTCTCGCCATCTATCGGGCTAAACCATAATACCGTCCTGAAGTTTCTGCTCGGGGAAAAACTCGGACAATACCTTGGGAATTCAACTTTACGCCATTAAGATAATTATGCAAAGAGTTTAACAAATAGTAACCCGAAGGTTCAAGGTCTCGGCGATATGGTGAATGCATTAAAACATCCCAGCCAAGCTCCCTCAGTTTTTGGCGGCTTACCAAAGAAGAATGTGGTCTAGCGTTGGGGTGATGAAAGACGACGCCCTTTCTGTTGACTAATTTCGGACGATTTTCCTTGAGCGCTTCATCAATCTTGATAATTGTTGCCAGTACAATTCCGTATTAATCGTTTGGCGACGCGATAGTATACAAGACCCTTGCCGTCCGTCCCACCAAATTCTAAGCAAAACCTTCCTTCGCAACAGTTCCGGCTTTGCGACTGTTTGGGCAGACTCACCTCGTTTTGACCATGATCTTATTCGTACATTACTATCATATGTACGTTAACCATTTTTCGTCATCCGTAAGCAATCTGTGCAAAAATGGTTCGAGATCATTCCATTTCAGAAGAGATTCACATACTGACATGCGATGAGTAAGATTTGTTCAGTCAAATTATGTGGCACCCAAATATCCAGACAGGGTTTTTTGGAATAGCCAGCCTTTTTTAAATGGTTCAATATCGTTTGGTCAGCAATGCCAAGATCGGTAGCAATATCGCGACTGCCAAAGTGTCGGTCTTTCTCCACCTTTTCAAGAATTTCTTGAGAGAGAATAAGAACAAATGTAAAAATAAATATAAAATAAATAAGAAAAATATATTGTTTTTAGTTTTGTTGTTCCACTCAGGTTGAGTTGTAGAAGCGAAATTATCGTGGCATAACCCTTGGCCAGTACCACCATGTTCTGTAGATCCTTAAAAATATAATACGTCTTCAGAGTCTTCAGTTGTTTCTAAAAAATTAAAAAGAATGAATTGATAATGAAACACAAAATCTTTTTAACCTCGTTGTCTCACGGAAATAAATTCTTCTTGCTTTTAATTCCCAGCTGTCTATGGAGGACCTCGGCTGAGCTTTTCGCATCCACATCCATGTTGAGCGAGATATATTTTTACATGAATGAAAGGGGCCTACAGTTTTATGCCTAATCCGACTGGCCAAGTGGAGGTAAATACTTGGAAGTTAACCAAAATTTGATTTTGGCTATGGTTGATGGCAAAATGTGCAACACATTAACCGAAACAACATCTACACAAAAGTTCTATAGTACTTATGTAGTGTTACCTCGAAAGATTTCAACAAAATTGATAATATGATAAAGAGAGAGTTAGTTGCTAAAACCGAAAACTTACAATTTGGCCTTTCAATCAATTCACGGGTGGTTTCGATTTTTTGAATGCCCCTCCTCCACGACTTATCACACAACCTACGATAAAAAAGTGGTAAGCTCGATCGGAGAATGAAACACTATTAGTTTCTCCAAAAAAAAATTGCGTATTCAAAAGAATTTAAAAGTACGAGTTCGAAGTGCGGAAGCTCGAACGATGCCTAGGCGTTTTTTCAAAATGTCAATATTTCAGCATCAATCAACAAAGTTGACATAAATTTAATTAAAAAGTAGCACACAATTACAATATATAAGTAATAAGTCGTCCACGTACAATAGACCATAGATCTTACGGAGTATCTACCTCCCGAACGCTCTTAACAGGCTCTCATCATTGGTGGTGAATGTCCACGTCTCGGCGCCATATATTAGGACGGGGAGGGTGAGGGACTTATAGAGTTTTATTTTCGTCGATCGAGAGAGAGTTCTGCTTCTCAATTGCCTACTGAGACTTTTACTTTACTTTACTTTTAATGGCACAACAGCCCATGGAGGGCCTAGGCCGAGTTTTTGTGCGTGTTATATTTGCACATGAATGGAAGGGAGCTACAGTTTAATGCCGAATCCGAACGGCGAAGTGAAAAGCTTTTCTTAGCTAATTTTTACTCTTGTAGGTTTGCCATTGCCTGCCAACAGGTAGTGCCATGTATAAAATAATGTTTTCTACTTTTTGACTACCACTACGCCACAGCGACCATTGAGACTAATGACGGCAATATCATCAGCGAATGTTAGCAGCTTGACACTCTTGTAGAAAATAGTGCCAGCTCTAATTATTTTCACCGGCATAAGGTTAAAGAAGTCGCACGATAGGGAGGGAATCACCTTGTCTGAAACCTCTTTTGGTATGAAATGGTGCGGAGAAGTCTGTCCCAATTTTCACTGAGCTGACGTCGGTCAGTGTCTCATTTTGCAAGGGCGAATGACCTTTGCAGGGTAACCAATATTAGACATTGCGCCGTCCAAGTGATCCCTTATCGTGCTGTCGAAGGCGACTTTACAATCGACGAATCCAGATGGTGGCTGTCGATTTATTTTTCTCGAAACTTTTCTAGAATTTGACGTAGTGTGAATATCTGGTCGATGGTGGAATTACCAGGCCTGAAGCCCCACTGATAAGGTCCAATCAGTTTGTCGACGATGGGCTTCAGTATTTCGCACAGTACGCTCGACAGAACCTTATATGCGATATTAAGAAGGCTTATCCCACGGTAGTTGGCGCCGATCATGGAATCACCTTTCTTATGGATTGTGCAGAGTATGCTGAGTTTCCAATCATTTGGTATGCTTTCATTCGAACATATTCTGCATAGTAGAAGCTCATGTATGCGTTTTTTGAGCTCTTCGCCTCCGGTCTTAAACAACTCAGCAGGCAGGTCATCTGCACCTGCAGCCTTATTGTTTTTCAGCCGAGCGATTACTGTTAAGGCCTCCTTATAGTCGGGCGGCGATACTTCAACGCTGTCAGTGAGTTATTTCTCTAGTGGCCATAAAATCGAGGGGGAATGGTAACACGCTCCCCTACACTTCATAAATATTTGATCCATGCGCCATAGATAATATCTCACGCTTTGTTACCAAACGGTCAATTGTCAGAAGTAGCTCAGTACAAGCTCGAAACAAAGATTTTAAGAGCTTCAGATGGCATTTTTGTCGTAAGTGCAGATTTCTGATCAGTTCTGACCCTGTTATATCAAATGAAAACTACCTCACAAAGAAGAGCAGCATATGCCGAAAAAAGCACTAGAGTCAATATTAATGGAGAATGATGATCATGATGAAGGTGATGAAGGTGATGAAAGTGATGATCAAAACGATGATGATGATGTAAGGAAAGATGAAAGCGGAGATGAATATGGTGATGAGTATACTGATTTTGTTGATGAAGAAAGAGTTTCTACTTTTTAAATGAGTTTCTACGCTTAAATATGAAGAAATGAAGAAAAATTAATGACAAGCTTTTGTAGAAATTTGCCTTTTTTATCACGATTTTTAAAAATTTCAACTCAAGTATATTTAATCATATCAAATAAAAATAAATAAAAAATATTATTAAATTACTTGGCAGACTGAGCGAATTAATCTCCTCTTCTGATACCATTTACCCCACTGTGCAGCGCAGGCAAGAACACACACGCACACACACACACACACACACACACACCCAGACACAATTGCATATATAAAACATTAGTATAATAAAAAAAAAATACTAAAAATACAAATACAAATATTTCATTTGTGACAACTAAATGCGTTTTTCTTCCTTTCAATTTTCGTGTTATCCTTTTTAGTTTTTTTTTGGTTAGTTGAAAAACGTAATAAAAACGTGCTTAAAAAATCATTTATTGAATTCGTGACAGAAATAATATCGTCTTCATTCTACTAAAGTTTTTCAAAAAAAAAAAAAGTAGCATCGTTTTGGTAGCAAATTTGTAAGCCAAAGTAAATATTTGAATTGCAGTAAATGTCCTTTGCGTTTCGATATTAATTTTTACTGCATATTTCTCAGCATAAAATTCGGTTTGCTACTGCAAAAAAAAAAAGATAATACTTAAGTAAAAAAGATGAGAAAAAGGAAAATAAATCGAGATTATATTTGGGCAGGTAAAATGTCCTCGTTTTAGATATTTTCACCTCTTTATATGTACCTACTTTATTTTTATCTCATGTCTTTATTTTGTAGAAAGAATTTTATGATGAGTGAAAAACGTGGAAGACCAAAGATTTCGGGAAATCATGTTCTTCCTTCCTTCGTTTTTTAATGGCACAACAGCCCATGGAGGGCCTAAGTCGAGCTTTGCGCATTAAGGTAGGTTTGCCATTGCCTACCAAGAGGTGGCGTGCCGTATAGTTTTCCACCTGTGTCGATATTGTAACCCGTACACTCTGCGACCTCAAAGTCACTGCCTATGTACAGCGAGGAAAACCGGCAAAGCTTGGACTGCAACGCAATGATCGCTTACCTGATCTCAAAAAATATTGAATATGACTTTAAAGTGAGTTGAATCACTCATCTACAAATATAAAACACACACAACATGAATGGCTGCAAAAAACTTGACCTAGGCCCACCATGGGCTGTTGTGTCATTAAAAATATAGAAGTGGGTTGATATCATCCAAGTTTTCGAATATCAGTATGCCTGCCAGAAGTATTCGTTAAATAACCTATTCCATTTGATATTGAAGAACCTTTCTGTTGAAAAATGTAAGTTTTGATATATTTTTTCGGTATATTGGACCAACTTAGAGAGGTTAAGAGGAACTTAAAAAATATCACCAGACATTATTCATCTTTCGAACTTTATACTGCTTTGTTAAAAATTGAATCTAGAGTATACGAAATTTTAGATATTTTGGAATACTTCGTGGGTGGGTCCCCCTTGGGGACGCGGCGATGAACAGCTACGGTCCATTTTTTTTTATATAATCAAAGTTGAATATAGTGTATGCTTTACCTGTGGTCGCTGTGGTGTAGTGGTAGTGCGTTGGACTGCTACGCAGAGTGTCCGGGGTTCGAATCTCGGCACAGGCAAAATCAAAAAGTAAAAAAAATAATGTTTCTACACGGCACCATCTCTTGGCAATGGCAAACCTACAAGAGTAAAAATTACTATGAGAAGCTTTTCACTTCGCCGTTCGGATTCGGCATTAAACTGTAGGTCCCTTCCATTCATGTACAAATATAACACGCACAACATGAGTGGATGCGAAAAGCTCGGCCTAGGCCCTCAATGAACTATTGTGCCATTAAAAGTAAAGTAAAGTATGCTTTACCTGAAGTGAAACGTTTCATTATTGCACTGAAGTCCAACTGGTTCGGGATCGGGGAGAATCCCTCGCCACAGTCCCCTCCCATCCTCAGGCCTGCTTGGTGTGAACGCTACGTAAAGGCGGCCTTCTACTTTGTTTCCTACCTGAATTAACTCAATAAATGCATCAGAAATAGTCGGCGAATGCATAGAAGATTTCAAAAGAAATCAACAAACCAAGAGACCCAATATTAACAGACCCTGCTTGAGCATTTGTGGGTACTCGTTGAGGACTGATCAAAATCAAAAATTGGGAAAAACCAATTCTCTACACGGCACCACTTCTTTGGCAGGCAATGGCAAATTTACAAGAGTAGCAATTGCCTATGAAAAGCTTTTCACTTCGCCGTTCGGATTCGTAGGTCCGTTTCACTCATGTTCAAATATAAGTAACAAGTATAAAAGCTCGGTCTAGGCCGTTCATTGCGCTGGTGTGCCATTAAAAAACAAATATAAGGGGCACCCCCATTTTGTTGACTGTATTTAAAAAAAAAAAAAAAGTTTAGAACTGACTATGTCCCAAGTTTTGCATATTTCTTGAACACGGATTAATATTCTTTGAATAAATACTATTGATGACTACTGAACCATTCTCCGTTAGTTGGGTAAAAGAACTGCGGTGATTAATTCAGACCTGCTCCCACCATGTGGATATGGAAAAATACTTATTATATTTGGTCAGTTAAAGGCAGTGTTTATCGCAACGTGTTCTTTATCTGATTCTTTTATCAAGTGAAAACCGTAATTGGTTAATGACTCGGAGCAAAAAATCAGAAACCTGTAGAAAAAGTGTACTCAATAATTTTCATTGCCGGGGCTGATAACAACGGTCTGAACTTGTGTGCCCTACGGACATGCACCGGTATTGAAAAAAGCCCACAAACTCCAAAAATGGGGAGGATGGAACAACTACTACACCACAGTGATGTGCAGTGGCTGCCATGACTGGGTCACTAAAGTTTGTACAGAACAGAAAACCAGCCGCGATAGCTACTTGCTGCAAAGAACCAGATCCGTATATGTTTGGTCTGGAACGAACAAATTTATATACATACATACACTCTATATAATCAAGACATAATTCCTGATTTTCTTCTTTTGTTTCTTTTAATGGCACAACAGCCCATGGAGGGCCTAGGCCGAGCTTTTCGTATTTTTCACTCATATTGTGCGTGTTATATTTGAACACGAGTGGAAGGGACCTATCGCTCTTAATGGATTATTTGGTATTTGATGCTGCTTGGCACATATAATTCCAACTTTTCTGGGAACCCTGGCGCGGAGATTGTTCTCTACTAGAACGCGGCGAATTGTTCTGGCACTGGCTTGAAGTCTTGTGGTGTTCTTGAGCTCGCGTAACAAGTTCTTTTTGTCATTAATCAGCAACATATTTTTATCAGAAGGACTCAATTTGCGGGGACGTCCTCGGGTTTTTACCATTTTTGTTGTATGAGGCGCTGTACCTATAAAACCTTCTTCGTAGAGCAGTTGCCGATTTTTGTGATTTCTCTCATAGATTTCCGGCTTTGGCGAAGAGATTTAATTACATTTAGTTCAGCTTGCGTTAGATGCTTTCCTCGACCCATTATGTAATGTCAAAAAACGGTTACAGTAAACACTACGAACAAGTGTTGAGTAACGATTTTTTATGAAATAGATAGGGTATTGCTCTAGTGTATGGATCGAATGGATTTATATATGGTACACTATAACTGTTATGTCATTATGTAGAACCAAAGGCGGTGTTTCTATTATTTTGATCAAGACATAATTTCCGATTTTCTTTTTCGGCTTCTTTTAAGGGCACAACAGCCCATGTAGGGCCTAGGCTAAGCTTGTCGTATCCACTCCTGTTGTGCGTGATATATTTGAACATGAGTGGAAGAGTGAACCTATCGCCGAATCCGAACGGCGATGTGAAAAGCTAAAAAAAAGTAAAAAGGTAATTTTTACTCCTGTATGAGTTAATTTTTGTTAAATGGTTTGGGCTTGTGAGAGAGCCCATTAACTTTTAAACCACTGGTGTTCTTTTCTATCCCGGATATGCTCAATAATTGCCATTTTTAATACCATAATACTGAACACCCGTTATAGTCCCTGAATCCTGAATGTCTTTATCGGTGTCCTGTTTTTGCATTCCCTCGCTCATTCTCCCGTCTTCTTCCTCCCAACATATCAATAAACACAATGCTCTGCATTCATAGGGTAACACCCTGTGTCTAAAAATATTTTAATAATTGCCACCAGCTTCTACTCTTTTAATTGCTCACCAACAAGCTTTGATTACAGCCTTCCACTTTGGTTGGGGTAAGCATTACTAACTCCGAAGTAAATTGCATGCACATCTTTACTCTCTCAAGTTCCTGTATTAATAGAGCAAGCACTTCAAATACCCGTCATTCTCATATTATTTTTTTTTTTTTGTGATTTCACTTTTTAAAAAATGTATTTATTCAATTTAATTTTTATTGCATTACAATTACACAACAACAAGAACAAGAACAACACGCTGTCAGCATTGTTTACCATTTATGTCAAATGGTGTGCTGCCGTGCTAACGTCTCAATTGCCAAGCGAACTGGGCGAAAAAAGGAGAACTTCCCGCTTTCTTACTAGCGCCTCACTCGCAGGGCAACACAAAAAGGCTCCATTGTTCGTTGCGTAACTGCTGCAAAATATGAAATTAATTTTTTTAACCAAATTTTTTTTGTTTTTCTGCTGCATATTTCTGCTGCTGCTGCTTTCCAAAGCGCTTGTCACTTGCAGCGTATTCTTCAATTGCAAAAGAAGCGCAAAAAAAACAGGAAAAGCATAGAAAACGATGCGACGTCCGTCGACCACGTTGCTCTTTTATTCGCGCTCATTGACCTGCATAAATGGCAGACAACACAATTCCGGAACCACATGCTGTGTGGTAATGGTAGAAGGTAAGGGAATGGTGGGGAGTGCTTGGGCCTTGGGAGAGAGACCTTTTGGCTCAATCATCATGTTCCTCACATAGAGTGAGAATGCTTACTAGGTACTTACTCCTCTGGTACACAGAGAACCTTTGCTTGCGCACTTATCTTTGCATAGTTTAAATACCAGTCCACTATTCCTGTCTGTCTATGCATGTGCATGTGCGAGCGTGTGTGCGTGTGTGCGTGTGTGTGTGCGTGTGTGTGTGTGTTTGTCTGTTTTGGTTTGTCACATCTGCTGTAGGATGCGAAAAGGTGTGCGGGTCGTGCAAAGTGTGCATTTAATTTCATTCATTGAATTCCTTTTTTACTTCAGGCATGTCCTGTTTTTTACTCTCCATTGCTCCTTTTTTTTTGAGCTTTTTTTGGCTTTTTTTTTGTAGAGTCCCCAGCATTGTGGCTGAGTGGTGTTCGTTCGCATTATTATTATTTTTGTTTGTTTTTTGCTTTGTTCTCAGCTGTGACAACAATTCGTTTCTTTAGCTTGGCTTCTTATTCAGTCGGTTTTTTTTTTTGCGGTCCCCAGTTTGATTCTTCTTTAGCAGCTTTCCTAACTTGGTGGTTACTACTTCGCGCTTATCTATTGCGCTGTGTTTTGTGTTGAATGTTGTGTTGTTTGGTTTTGTTGCTTTTGTTGTTGTTGTTGTTGTTATTGCATGCAATTCAATTGTTGCTATTGCACATTCGTAAACAGCAAAACTAGCTGCAAATGTGTATTTGTTTTTTTTTTTTTGTTTTGCTTAAAGTTTTAAATAGTTGTCTCATCTGCAAACATCCGGAATATTACATTAAAGTGGACTGAAATTCAAAGAGTTTACATATATTCTGATAAATAATTCTAAGGGAGTATAACTTGAACGAACTCCCACTACGTTTGCTGGACTGTTAGCTAGGTTCGAAAGTCTGCAAGCCAAATAATCTCGGCTGGCAATAGCAAAACTTAAAGAGAAACAGTTGCTAAAGAATAGTCTTTCCCTTCGATTCGTGTAGAAATATAAATCACACAATATAAATGCATACGAAAAAAAATCGTATGCATCGGTGGAAAGCCCTACAGAAGTTTACTTCTTCAGAACGCCTGCGTTTATGGTTTTCAGGTTAGGTTTAGTAATCTTGTAGAAACCAAAGTCTATCGCCGAAATTCCAATCATGTACAAATATAACACGCAAAACATGAGTGGATACGAAAAGTTCGGCCTTTGGCGCTACATGCGGTCATAGTGGACATTGATAAAACTGAAGTTCATTGTGGTAAAGGCATAACACATGCACACAATAGCTGTCTATCTATTTATCGATGTCCTGCGTGATTGCATTCCCTCTCTCATTCTCCCTCCTTCCTCCCGCCTATCAATCTTCCTTCCAATCAACACCATGCTCTGCATTCATAGGGGTACACCCTATGTGTGTGTTGAATGTATCAATAAAACAAAAAAATTACCGACATGGCCGAAGGAATTTTTAACGGATATGTTTTGAAATTATTTATGTGATGATTTATGCAAACGATATGCCTCGTATAGTTCAGCTTGATGATTCTCTGATTCCAGGATGGTGGTACATCTGGATTAACTTAATTTTGATCGCTTGCATGCAACGCCCTCTGCAAAAACATCATCTCCATCAAAATATTCATACTCAAAGCAGGCGAATTTATTTGGTACATCATTATGTGTAATTATAATCTTACCATCATCATCATCATCATCATCATAATAATCATCATCATTATCAGAATATAATATTCAGGTTGTATGAGCTCAACAGTGGTCGCTGTGGCGTAGTGGTAGTGCGTTGGACTGCTACGCAGAGTGTCCGGGGTTCGAATCTCGGCACAGGCTAAATAAAAAAAAAAGTAGAAAAAAATAATTTTTCTACACGGCACCACCTCTTGGCAGGCAATGGCAAAACTACAAGAGTAAAAATTACCTAGGAAAAGCTTTTCACTTCGCCGTTCGGATTCGGCATTAAACTGTAGCTCCATTCCATTCGTGTACAAATTTAACACGCACAACATGAGTGGATGCAAAAGCTCGGCCTAGGCCCTCCACGGGCTGTTGTGCCATTAAAAGTAAAGTAAAGTAATGAACTCAACAGGTGGAAAATTTGCCACTTGCCGGTCTGAGAACTCGCGAATGTTATGAGGATGACTAGAAACTTAGCAAATCTCGTCTATGTTTTGTTGTTCTGATGCGAGTTGTCTTCTTTCCATGGAGGAAAGAGTTTCACGCAAATTTTCAAGTGGATCTCCTGACCTTCTCTTCATAATCTCTTTCTAATGAACTCATTTGCCATTCATGCTGTCTCTCCGCATTAGTCTTATTTGCGAGGTTATTTTTAATGACATTGTAATTCTGTTATGCCTCAAGTTGCTTGGGAAGACTACACTCTTGCGATGTCTCGGTGCTGGTTTTTGTGTTTTTACACAATATCAAAATCTGAATTTTACTGAGTTTCCATTTTTTGACCAAGTCTACATTCTCGCTGTCTCTCAGCCGCAGTTTTTGCTGGAGATTTTATCGTAACACAATCGCAATTTTTTGTGCCTCGCGTGTTTTTGTTTTTTCAGTCTATACTCGCTTATTATGTTCAGCTCTAGAAATTTGTAACGATTTTTGTTTGAAATGAAAAATTATTTTTTGAAATGTCAAATTTGACTAGCAACTGGTAGGCAGTGCCGTCTATCTATCGAGTATGAATTCAACGCGAATCAGCGCCCGCTATCAGTCAAAAGAGGGATATAGGGTTCCTCTTTAATTTACTTACTTTCAATGACACAACAGCCCATGGAGGGCCTAGGCCGAGCTTTTCGCATCCACTCAAGTTGTGCGTGTTAAATTTGTACACGAATGGAATGGAGCTACAGTTTAATGCCGAATCCGAACGGCGAAGTGAAAAGCTTTTCATAGGCAATTTTTACTCTTGTAGGTTTGCCATTGCCTGCCAAGAGGTGGTGCCGTGTAGAAAAATTATTTTACTCCTTTTTTTTTGTGTTTGATTTTGCCTGTGCCGAGATTTGAACCCCGAACACTCTCCGTTCCTCTATCGATTGATAAAGGGCGCATAGTAGATGCAAATGTGCTGCCCACACATTTATTTGTATATACACATGCATCCTCATTTCTTTCATACTTGATTGATAGAGGGCGCTGCCCTTCATTTCCGTGATAATTTTCGCAGCATCGATCATCTTTTTCTAAAGAAATATACTTAAAAAATTCGTTCTCGGCTTTTCTTGGCTATTGTGCTTTAAAAGAGAAAGACGAAGATAATGTACTGCGACCATTGACGCCTTTTTGACCTAAAACCTATCAGGATTAGCTGTAAGTTTTTTGTTAGATAGGCCTATCAAAAATGTCTGTGTTGAACTGAGACATGAATTATCCTAGTTTTTAAGCCAGCATTAGACTAAGTTTAAGTTCTATGTGATTATTCGGCAACCCTTTTACTGACTTATCTTCCAAGTTTACCCAGACCTTCCCATATGTTAAAGAATGTAAAGATTTTCATAGTTTTGAAGGTTCAAAGCAAGGCCTATATTGCAGAAATCGATTAATTAGCACGCAAAGTCAGCCCAACTCATTTCATAGTGTTTTAGAATTTAAAGGTGTCCACACTTTTTTGGACAAGTAGACTATTATGAACTATTAAAGAAAACTAAAAAGTAGGTAATAAAAACAATAAAATTCCTCGATTTTGCTGGAAATGAAAAACAGAAAGAGCCTAAAAAAGGTTCGGATTTGGCAGAAAAATGTAGGCCACTTCCATTCGTATACAAAGAAAACAGACCCAGTATACAGTACATCAAGTATATTTGTTATAATAAAAGTACGGCCTAGGCCCTCCTATGCCTGTTGTACCATTAAAGAAGAGAGACCCTATCCATTGGCTGTTTTACAAGCAAAGAAGAAGAAGAGACGACAGTCTTTGTTAGGAACTTAAAAATATTCAATTCCTTCTAATTTAATCGGAAAATAGCATCTGTCTTGTAGTCCACTTAAGTATTCTCCTTCCAAGCCAATTCCCGATAACAATTTTTACAAATTCCTACATAAACAATTCTTCACCCGCATACTCGAAACCAGTTGGTTACCTGCTTCAATGCATACCATAATTCATTTGCATTCAGCGCCATTTAAACACGACATCTCTGAAGAACAATGAAAAATGCTCAAAAATCTGACTCAATTCTTTTCTAATCCACTTTGCACCATCTTCAATTTGCAGCACCTAACTGAATGCAATTGAAATTGATGAATGAATCATGGCAGCAATATCGCAATTAAGTATGCCAACTGCATTGCTGCACTCTACTGCAGCACTTTCTCGAGTACATAGTTACTTATGGGTCAATTGTCAATTGTCTATTTGGAATTAATTTATAAAATAAGGTGAAAAAAAAGGAGGATGATGCTAAATTATGCTTTAATCAATTTAGAACAAATCTCTGCAATTTATTGCAGCATAGAAAATTTATTGCTCTTTCTTTGATCTCATTACGTTGCATTGCCATGCACTTAATGAATTTCGACACATTATTTAAATGCATTCGCGTGATTAATGCCAACAAATAAAGAAATCAAACACATTGAATCGTCAGCAAAGTTAGATAACTAACAAAAAAAAACAAAAATATTTAAAAAAAGAAGCAAATGTAATATTATCAACCATCAGCAGCTGCTGCTGCTCGTTGCCATTAAGTACAGTGAAACCTGGCTAACAAACACAACCAGCTTTGGTACCCAACACTCGCTGACACTTAAAATTGATTATGAAAGCTCATAAAATACACCCTTTTCGGTAAGTACAAGCTCATTGTAATTTATATTTAAGTATCTTCTTCTTCTTTTAATGGCACAACAGCTCATGGAGAGCCTAGGCCGAGCTTTTCGCATCCATTTCGAAGGGACATAAACTAAAGATTTTATGCCAAATCTGAACGGCGAAGTGAAAACCTTTTCATCGGCAATTTTTACTCTTGCAGATTTGCCATTGCCGGGCAAGAGGTGGTGTTGTTTAGAAAAATTGATTTTTCTACTTTTTAATTTTGCCTATGATGAGATTTGAATTCCGGACACTCTGCGTAATAGTTCAACGCACTTTCACTACGCTACAGCGCCATCCTGGTGAAACCACTTGTCTGCAACATTAATGCCTTCCAATTGAGGCACGAAAAAGTTAATGATGTCTCTGTGCCGCTCACACCGTTGACTGTAACGTTCTGACAATCATCATTTTTGAAGACATATGAGGACCAATGATTCTTTACTTTTGGTTTTAATGGCACAACAGCAAATGGAGGGCCTAGGCCGAGCTTTTCGCATCCATTTCGAAGGGACATAAAGTAAAGGTTTTATGCCAAATCCGAACGGCGAAGTGAAAATTTTTACTCTTGCTGATTTGCCATTGCCGGGCAAGAGGTGGTGTTGTTTACAAATTTAATAATCATGTCTCTGTGCCGCTCACACCGTTGACTGTAACGTTCTGACAATCATAATTTTTGAAGACATATGAACCAATGATTCCACCGCTCCGCAAAGCGCATCGAACGGTCACGACTTCAGTATGTAATAATGTTTCGAAAATGGCTTGTGGCCTATCATCGTTCCAAATGCAGTAATTCTGTTTATTGACGTAGCCATTTCAACAAAAGTATGCATCATCACTTAACAAAATTTTCAGATGACATTGTGGATCAATGGTAATGTTTCCTTCGGCCCATTCACCAAATGTTCGCCGCGAACATTAATCGTGTGGCCTCAATGCCTGCAGAAGATCTTTATATAAAATTTTCCACAAATTGGATAGACACAAGCTTACTTGTGTGATTATGATGACGTTGATGGCACAATTGCATCATCATCAATATTACCCTTCCCAGCATTAATCGCTCTGATGGACGATTATGAGCAACATAAATCACACGTAGTGCCCCATGTGTTTCTCGAATTGAATCGTGTTTTACAAAATAAATTTGAACAATTTGCAAACGTTGCTCTCCGACGAAGATTGATGAATTACCACACCAAACTAACTTCAAAACAACCAAAAACTGTCAAATTGGCTGTCACAGAAAATAGTACTGCTAATTTAAAAGTTTACGCCGCCAAAAAAAAAAAAAAAACACCCGATATGAAAAAAAAAGTTTATATTTCAATTGGATGTCGTACCGATGCGGGTTGTTGATATACCGATATCAGACGTGGATGTCGTGTGATTCATTCTACTTTGGTACAACAAATTTCGGTGACAAAGTAGAGAGCATCAAACACCCAAGGGATTTGGATACCGGTGGATGTGGGCATTTTGGGTAAGTTCGGAGGAGAATGTTCAGAGGAAAGGTGCTTGAAAAGTATTGGATCCCTTTTATATAGGTGACGTTTCTGGTCTTCATCATTTGTCCACTGTTGTAAGTAGCACCAATACATTTCGAGGTACTACTTATAAGAATGTGGTCGCTGTAGCGTAGTGGTAGTGCGTTGGACTGTTACGCAAAGTAGCCGGGGTTCGAATCTCGGCACAGGCCAAATCAAAAAGTAGAAAAGACAATTTTTCTACACGGCACCACCTCTTGGCAGTGGCAATGGCAAACCAACAAGAGTAAAAATTGCATATGAAAAGCTTTTCACTTCGCCGTTCGTATTCGGAATAAAACCATAGGTCCCTTCCATTCATGTACAAATATAACACGCAGGACATGAGAGGATGCGAAAAGCTCGGCCTGAGCCCTCCATGGACTGTTGTGCCATTAAAAGAAGAAGAAAGAATAATAAGAATGTGTGACCAGCAGCTATATTTCCCCTTAGATCGAACTCGTTATCCAGGGTCGTTATCTTTGTCTCGGACGGGCTAAATTAGCATCGTCCACGTCGGTTGACTCCACGAGGTTGTCGACCAGAGCGTTACCAAATTTCCTTGCTATGGCGGAGTAGAGGCTCCCTCAACCAGTATCAGGAGAATGAATCATTTTCCTCATCGCTTTTTATACTGACTAGCTTTGTTGTTATTGTTGCTCTTTGTAGTGAAGTAAATGTTCTTTAATATAAGTAATTCGATATGCGATAGTTGTTGTTTATAGTCAATTGATTTTTCTTAATATCACGCCATTGTTGTTACTGTTATATGTGTGGTGTTTTTTTTTTCCAGGGCATTGTGCTGTAATGTGACACATGCTGTTTGTTGTTGTTTTTAAGTGAATTCGGTTGTATTCGGTATACCCAACCCGATCGACGTTCTCAAAATGCTGACATTAGACATTAGATGAGATACTTAAGCGGGGCTTACTTTACTTGCACAATATGTGTGGCAGTTGCTCACTGCCCGCTCTCTCTCTCTCTGTCTTTACTCTTCTCCACTCTTTGCATTCTTTTGCTTACTCAGCAAATGAAACAAATACAATTTTGGATGTTATCCAAAATGGAGTTTATACAAAAGGAATCTGCACATTATTCGTTTTTGTTTTTTGTACATTGTGTTTTATTCTATTGAAAGTTAATGAGAAGTAAATATAATATATAAAGCTATAACTTTAACATTCAACGCCAAAAAAAATGTGAATATGTGTTTGGAGTACAGATTAAGAAACTTACAATAAGGAGTAGAAAACAGTAGACCTTTTATATATCTCTCTTTCTCTCTCTTGCGTAAGTTTTTTTCCTGCTATCTTAAATCAGCTTGGGCATTTGTCTCTCCATAAACCTTTACCGTTGCTTGAGAAAAATATCAAGAGAAGACAGTGCCTATGTGTAGAAGTTAGGCTGAATTTTTTGTATTTTTTTACCATAAATTTGCAACAACTCATCTTAGTCTACGTAAATTTTACAACTCAAATTTAAAGCAGCTTCCTTCTAGAAACACAGAATAAAGCGCACCGTTAAAATAACAGAGGCAGACACATTTTGTTTTGCACTGAACTTGAACAGAACATTTTCAGCTACTCGTATTTATTTACTACCATATCAATATATCAATACCCTATCAATTCCATTCAAACTCACACCAAGTTAAACAGACACTCAACACTTTACTCTCCGTGGGCGGCTCTTCTACTCGTGCTCGTCTCCGCGATAATCCACTCTAAGTATCTGTGGAAATGATTTTTTATATGCAGTTTGTGTCTGTATTTATGTTGCGGATTACGACTTCAGTTGGAATATGCAATAACAATAGGAAATAATAAAAAAATAAAAAACATAATACAAAAAAAAAACGAAGCAGTAAGTATTCGAGGTATTGAAACAAATACACAAAATTGTTGAATTTTAATCGGTGAAGCTGCTGCTGCTGCTGCTGCTGCTACTGCTACAACAACAATGACAATTAAACCAACAACATACCAAATGATAACAATAGCAAATCGACAAAACAACAAAACAACAACAATGAGTTAAGTATAATTCTGAATATTTCCCATTTCATTGCAAAAATTTGGAGTTTTCTTTACAGTTAGTTGCTAACTACTACTCAGTTGTTGTTGCTAGCTGCTATTGTTGCCATTGCCGCCGCCATCGACAGCAACCAACGACCAGCATCAGAGTGCATGGAGTTCAAAATTTGGCGCGCTTGCTTTTTGCCTGCTATAGGGATTTTTGTTCTCCAGCTGATTGGCATTTTGCTGTTGCTGCTGTATGGCTGTTGTTGTTGCTGATATTGTTGACTTTTTCATTCGATTCTCGCAATACACCATTTTCTTTTTTTTTCATTTTTTCTGTTGCGCTGTTTCTATTGTTGTAGCATATCGACTACGCTTTTATTATTATTATTTATTTTTTGCTTCTTGTTTTGCCATTTTTTTTCTCGTCTATTAAGCGAGAAATTGAAAACTGAGTACTGCCAATTGTTATTCAATCGTTGCTGTGGATTACAAAAGTATTAGCGCCAGCCAGCGCGCAGATTTGTACACAGATTTGTACGTGCGGTTTAGGGTTAAGTGCAGCATTCAAGTGTTTCACATACTCGTATGTACATTTAAAATAATTTTAAAGCATTTTAATTTTAATCTTTAAAATTGTTCCTATAAATTTACCAACTATAGTAATTTCTAAATTTCTATAGAAATAAAAAAGAAAAAATATCACACATTTTACATTAATTACAATACTTTTTATGTGTAATTTTTTTTTTTTTTGAAACTTTTCTTGCATTGGCAAGTACGTCGTGTAATTTTATCATCATGAATTTTATTGCTTTTGAAACTTTTTTGATGCATAAAAACACTAAAAGACACACTTTCTTCTTTCTTTCCTTCTTCTTCTCTTTTTTTTTAAAGTAATTTACTATTTTTTTGTTGTTTTATTTGCTCTCTAACATGATAAGAAGGGTGGAATTACTGAAAAAAATAAAAAAAAAATAATTTTTCTTTCCCTAACTTGACAAAATCATTATTTGCATATGACGCATGTGGTCTAGGAGTAAGAATTTCGGTTAGAGTATATTCTCAATAATTTGTAGCAGAAGAAGACTAAGTTCGAAATTTCTCTTTATAATGACATTACAACGCCCATAAACATTAAGAATGCTTTAAAAAAAAGTTGCTTGGTAGTGACGTCAATTCTTCGATACGTTGGTGTTATGGTTTTTGTCATTCGAGAGAACAAAATTCTTACCAATCGGGTTAAGAATTTTAATTAGGCATTTTTCAGATATAAATATACATACTCGTAGTTCCTCTAAGTTTGCCTAATATTTTCGCCCTGGTTCATCCTAGAGCTAGAGGACATTCACAGGGTAAAAAACTAAGTAAACTATAAGCAATATTTTATTTCGGTATATAAACACTGAATAATTTTAACAATTATCAACCGATTGACTAGAGTAAACATGTTCTTGAAATGACAATTCAGTACAATTTTCACACCGAAACGATGCGCCGAAATAGTGCCGCTGTACATTGAAAGCAGTCGTTCTGCAGTTGTGTTTACTCAACGTGCATATCGTCGAAAATATCGTGCCTAAAAATTAACTTCTGGCCAAAAAGCACCTTTGTTGAGCACGTGACAGTGGAAGATCATCGACAAGCCGCTCATCAACACCCAAGACAAACCAATGGACTGGTGATTGAAGCGGCAAGAAAGAGTGTTGCCGTTGACCCACATGTGTCGTATCGTCATCGCGCTCACCATTTTGCCGTCAGTGCAACCACCTTCCGGCGCATTTTGAAGCATGATCTGTGTTTGTTTCCGTTTAAAGTCCACTTCGCTTGAAATATGGCAAAACAGTCGTTCGAATGGTTGAGAACCAAACTGATACTGATTTTCGGAAGGAAATTTTGATGACCGATGGGGCCCATTTAACATCCTCTGGCGCCGTCAACCAGCAAAATTGCCGGAACGGAGAATCCACACGAGATTCATGAAACATCATTACATGACCAAAAAGTGACTGCTTGAACCGGCGTTTGCGCCGAAACCATCATTGGGCCATTTTTCTTCAGAGAAGAGGAAACAGTCGATGGGAATCGACATGGGTGGATGTTGGTTGGCTCATTACGACTGCCCACAAATGTGTGAAAAAGGTCTGGTGGACGGTTACTGGTTTCAACAAGACGGTGCGATGCCACACCACATTGCAGTTTCTCCAGCGAAAATTTCCTAGATGTGTGGTGTCAAAAAATGGTGACATTGACTGTCCACCCAGATCTCCAGATTTGACCCCTCTAGACTTCTTTTTGTGGGGTTATTTGAAAAGGAAAGTGTACGCCAGCTAGCCTTAGACCATTGACTTCGATCTGAAGGCAAACACTCGAGCCGAAATCATTGCTATACCGCCCGACATGCACTTGACTGATATTGAATTCAACAGCTAATCCAAATAAATTGTAAAGGACAAAATTAAAATCGGTTGTATTTTTTTTTAAGTTATTTAGTAGTCACATACCGACATAAAAGATGGCGCACTCTATATATGTAAACATGTATATGTTTGTATGCACTTTGAAATGAAAGGAAAATAGACGCCATTAAAGTTATTACGTAGGAAAAAATTACATATGGTATTATGTACACTTAAAGAAAAGAGCGGGTAATTATTAATAATTTTCAGAAGCGTGTAAGCTAAACAAATGGTTTTTGAAATCTATTGAAAATGTTCTAAATCAAGAGTCTTACATAGTTCTTTATATTTCCAATGCATAGACACATTGATTTGAAACTCAATCTTTTGCAGAAGCAGTAGGCGTTGAAATGCTCGTGATATGGTAATCTCTCTTCTTGTTCTTTTAATGGCACAACGGCCCATGGAGGGTCTAAGCCGAGCTCTTCCCATCCACTCATGTTGTGCGTGCTATTTTTTGTACATATTGTTTGAAAATATCAATCCCTTTACACGAACTAAATATGTACATAGTTTGTACCAGGTGTACAAGTATGAAAACGGCTCTTTTTTTTTTAGGAAAATACACGTTTATTTAAGAAAAATGGTTATACATTCAATCTTCAAAGTCATGGCCATTGCTAGCTACACATTTTTTTCCATCTCTTTGGCAATTTGTGAATAATTCGCCAAAAAAAACTGTTCATTTTTTGAGTCAAACCAGTCAAATGGTTCACATTTTTCACATTTTCGTACGAATCGAAGTGCTGCTCGGTAAGTGCATGCCCGATTGATGAAAATATGGTAAGTGGTAGTCAGATGGAGCCTGCCGAAGTCTGGTGAATAAGCCGCATGGGGGAGGGCTTCCCAGCTGTACAAATTTACCAATTCCCGAGTCTGTTTTGTTCTTGTTCGATGTGATGGTGCATTGACATCAAGAAAAATTACTTTGTGTTGCCTAGCTTGTAGTGGTGTAATGGTAGTGCGTTGGACTGCTACGCAGAGTGTCCGGGGTTCGAATCTCGGCACAGGCAAAATAAAAAGTAGAAAAAATAATTTTGCTACACGGCACCACCTCTTGGCAGGCAATGGCAAACCTACAAGAGTAAAAATTACATATGAAAAGCTTTTCACTGTAGGTCCCTTCCATTCATGTACAAATCAAACACGCACAACATGAGTGGATGCGAAAAGCTCGGCCTAGGCCCTCCATGGGCGGTTGTGCCATTAAAAGTAAGTAAAGTTGCCTAGCTTGATATTCTGGACGTTTTTGGCGCAAAGCACGTTTTTGGTTCAAATAGCCAAATTGTTCTTGGTAGCGTTGACCAGTAACTGTTTCACCTGGTTTCAGAAGGTCAAACCAGATAGCACCTCGCTGATCTCAGAAAACACAAAGCATTGTTTTCTTTCCGAAGCGATTTGGCTTTGCTGTCGATTTGGCCGGTGTACCGGGCTTAACAAACATATGATCGTTTACGTTTGGGAATAGATATTCTCGAAATAGATCCATTTTCCAGATCCATCGCCAGTAACAATTCGATGAAGATATGGTATGACTTTCGTTTGTACCTGGCGAGCAAAATTTCATAGGTGGTTTTTCGATTTTCTTGCTGTCTTTCAGTCTTTCAGTCAATTCATGCGCCACCCATCTTTCCATATTCCCACCTTCCCACCTTCAAAATCAATCCCATGGCTTTTAAACGTTGAGAAATGCATTGTTGGGTCACATTTACCATAATTGTTCTGCAAGTTGTTCTTGCGTTTGATTATCATTTTCATCGAGTAAAGCTTGCAATTCGGCATTCGGCATCTTGAAACTTTTTCGATGGTCTTCCACGTTCTTCGTTTCTCACATCAAAAACGCCACTTTTAAACTTATTGAACCACTCGTTGCACTGTGTTTTGCCTAGAGCGTGCTGGCCGTACCGTAAGCTTCCACAAGCATTCGATGAGTTTCAAAATGGTTTCAATTTCTTCAATTGGAAACAGAAAACCCATGATGTCCTCTTGATGATATCGTAGTTTGTAGGCACAAAAGTCGACATTTTTACGAGCGAATAAAAAAATTAATTGTTTATGAACTGAATATTGTTGACAGAACTAAATGCGAAGAAATGACGGCAATGATTTGGTTTGAGAGAGCGTATAGTTTTACCTAGCTACACAGAGATGTCGGTACCGGTTTCATAATTGTATACCTGGTATTGTAAATAATAAGAACTAGTTCCTTGTGTTTGAATTGTAATCTTTCAATTAAGTACATAACTCACCACGGATTTATTCATGGTCCTTCGATCTGAATAATAATTGTAATCTTTCAATTAAATAACTCACCACGGAGTTATTCATGGTTTTTCGAGCTGGATAATAAACACGATTTACTTGCGTTTTAATTCCAGTCTTTAAATTAAATTATATAATTTGAACTCACCCGGGAGTTAATCAGTATGAAAAGAAAATGGATCAATAATGGACCTCAGGTGCATCGATCTAAGTTTTATTAAAAAAATTATTATTGAATAATTTTGGAGGAACATTTTAAAGTTTGACATTGACACAGATTTTAAATACTCGTAAGTGAATTTCAATAATTTCTAATATATCAAAGAAAATTGAATTTAAGCAAAATATTAAACAGAAAAACTATCAAGGAAACGAATATGACAATTGCATGAATATCGATAAAAAATACATAAAGATAGAGAAAAAAATGTATTATAATTTACGAGAGTTACACTTCCGGAACGCTTTGAGCAAACCAAAACAAAACAAAAAAATATATTGAAAGACATTATTTCATTTTATATAACCAACATTTTTTTTCTTTGGCAATTTCAATTTAAGTGAAAATACAAAAACAATACAAGAAATTTTGCTTTCCTTTATGCAACGAGGATGATAAAGTTGACGATGATAACGATGACGATGATAACGATGACGATGATAACGATGACGATGATAATGATGGTAGTCATCACTTTGCTTGACAATCAGTGCGGCGCGTGCAACAGCAGCAGCAGCTAGAAAACTTGAATTACTCGAAACTTTTCCCACTCTCTCTCTCTCACTCTCTCGTTCTCTATTTTTCTCTAAGTGGGAGACAAAGTTTCGCTGCTGCAATCTACCACGACAGTTTCTTTTCCGCCTCACCACCAACATCACCACCATCACATTTATTTCTTACATTTACTATTGCCAAACAAATTTATTGTTTCTCTTTTAGTTAGCAGTAAGTACCGTACTTGAATTATTAGATTGAAAAGTTTTGCTGGGTAGCAAATGAGAATGAGCAGAAACATTGAAAGCGAATTAAGTGCAATATTTTGTTTCTGGTTAATTTAAAAAATGATGGCATAAAGAGAGAAAGGAATCGAAGGGAAGAAAGAGAGAGAGAGAGAGAGAGGGAGAGGGAGAGAGGGAGATAGTGATAGTGAGAGTGAGAGAGATAAAGAACGCTAGATATAAAGAACGCTAGATATGCAACAATAAAGTATAAGAAGAAGAATTGTGGTAAAGAATTGCTTAATAGAATTTGCAAGCAATTATATTGAAAAATTTTCTGATTTGCAGCGAAAAGTTACTTCGCTTCAAGGAAATATAAGGGTCACTTGAAAAGTTCCTAGCCTAAATATGAAAACACAGTTATTTTGGTTTGAGTTTTGGTTTTTTATTCAGTATAACAATTCAATACACTTAGTCCAGCGCTCCTCCAATAAATCTATCCCATCATTAAAGTACGATTCCGGAAGGTCTGCAAAATATGCCTCTACGGCTGCTATAGCTTCTTCATTCGACGAAAAACGCTTTCCACTGTTTCCACAGGAACTGTTTCAAGTTTCGGAACAGGTAGTACTTATAGTCGTCGCTGGGAGCCAAATCTGGTGAATACGGTGGATGGTCAAGCAATTCGTAGGACTTTAATTGAATTAAGCCATTGTGAAAACACTTGTGTGAGGACGTGCGTTGTCTTGAGGAAAACAACTGTTTTTCTTCTTTAAACCAGGTCTTTTTTCGCGAATTACCGCATCCAGTTTATCCAATAGGTTACAATAGTATTCTGGGTTTATTATTTTACTTTTCTCAAGACAATCAATCAACAAAAACCCTTTTGCATCCCAGAAAACAGTAGCCATTACCTTTTTTGCCGATCGTTCGAGCTTTGGCTGCTTTGGCACCGAACATTCAGCTTCAGTCCACTGTAAACGTTGGTGTTTCAATTTAAGATCACGATGGTAGACCCAAGTCTCATCTACAGTTATGAAACGACGCTTAAAATGCGTTTTATTCTGCTTAAAACGTTCCAAATTGCTCTGAGAAATTCGTGTTCGATCGTGTTTTTGTTGAATTGCTTACGATTATGCGGCACTACTTCCCCAAACAGCTTTTTCATAAGTAGTTCTTCATGTACTTAAATTGTGGTTTACTCGTTTCTCTGAGACGCCTATGCCTTTGGTATCAGCTATTTCACACTTTTCGTTGACTTCAAGAAAGCCTTCGACACCATTCGACGATCTGCAATATGGGATGCCTTAAAGAAAAAAGGGGTTCCCACGAAAATCATGCAGCTCTTGAAGGCACTCTACCGCGATTCAGAACTCGCTGTACTTCACAACGGTAACATCAGCACTCCATTCACATCAGCATCAGGAGTTAAGCAAGGCTGTCCACTTTCGCCTCTCCTCTTCGCCGCTGTACACGACGAAGTCATGCTCGAAGTCGTGTCGAAAAGTAAAGGCATTAAATGGACACTTTCTTGGGAGCTCCACAACCTAGATTACGCCAATGATAATTGCCTTGTGTTACACAAATTGTCTGACATGCAGTTCAAAATCGACCAGCTAGTTGCTGAGGCTCAAAAGGTTGGCTTAGAGATAAGCATCTCGAGAGAGTCAACGACACCAGCAACAATAGTATCACCATCGGACGGCAAGCAGTACAATTCGTTGACAGCTTTTGTTACCTCAGCCGAAGTAGATGTGGAGAATCGGCTGCGTAAAGCTAGATCGGCGTTTGGACGATTACAGCGCATATGGAAAAGCTCACAGATCTCAAGAAGAACCAAACTGAAGATCTTTAACGCATGCGTAAAATCTGTACTGCTATTCGGTAGAGAAACCTGATTAATTTCAAACTCCATCACTCAGAAACTACAGGTATTTGTAAACAAATGTCTTCGCATAATATGCAGGGTATTCTGGCCAGTTCAGGAACGAAGAACTCTGGTGATTGACGGAGCAGGACACCCATTGCTAAACAAATAAGATTTCATAAATGGCGGTGGATAGGTCACACACGGCGAAAGTCGTCCGAAAGTATCAGCAGAACTGCGTTAGACTGGAACCCTCAAGGTCACAGACGGCCTGGACGCCCGCGCCATTGCGGATCATTGAAAGTGAACTGAGAGCAGCTGAAGAATCGTGGAACGTTGTCAAAAGAATAGCTAACAATAGAATAAGATGGCAATGTTGAAGCCCTATGTTCCCAAGTGGAATAAAACAGGAAGAAGATTTTCACAAAGAATAACATGAACCTTTCCAATGATTTCTGGTGTCGAGGCACTTTTCGGATGTCCAGTGCGTGGATCATCTACAATACTTGTACGACCACGTTTAAATTCAGCAATCCAATATTTTACTGTTGCATATGAAGGAGCACATCCACCTAACACGTTTACCATATCGGTGTGGATTTGTTGTCCAGATAAACCTTTTTCAAATAAATACTCAATACGATTTTCATGTTTTACATTTCAAAAAAAAAAAAAAAAAAAACTCTGGAGACGTCAACTTTAAGTAGCTGTTAAACCAACAATGGATTGTCAGATTGATTTGAAACTTTACTCGTCTGCAAACAAAAGATGAAATCATACATTGAACATAAATTCACTGCTCCACTAGTGCCATCACTGTGTCCGGCTATAAACTTTTCAAGTGACAATTAATACAGGGTTGATCAAATGAGGCGCAGGAAAGTAAACGTCAATTTGACAGGGACGCCATCTTTATGTCATTTTGTTAATTGACATAATTGTTTGCCATTTATCGCTATGGAGTCGTATTCGATTGAAGGCCGCATTAAAGTTATTAAAGAACACTTCAAAAATGGTGAAAAAATAAAAAATACACGTGATTATTTTGGTCGGCTTAACCGCCCAAATGAAACAACCATTGGTCGTTTGGTGCGTAAATTCGAGGCTACAGATTCTGTTGGAGATTCACCAAAGTTTGGCAGACCAAAAACTGTTCGCAGTCCGGATAAAATCGCTGTTGTGAAGCAAAGTGTGAAAGATGATTCAAAAAAATCATCAACGCGTCGATCACTTGAATTAGTCATTTCAAGAACCATTTGTTGCCCCAACTTGATGGAATTGACTTGGATGATGTTTATTTTCAGCAACACGGTGCAACTTGCCACACTACGCGTGAGAATATCGACGAATTGCAAGGTTTTATTTTTCGAAAATCGCGTTATTTCGCGTAGAGGAAATGTGACTTGGCCTGGAAGATCATGGGATTTAACACCATTGGACTTCTTTTTATGGGGATTTTTGAAGAGCAAAGTCTACGTAGATAAGCCAGGCAATATTGAGAACCTAAAAAACAACATCATTACTAAGATAAATGCCATACAAACGTCCCTATTGGAAGATGTCATCTAAAATTTTGACCATCGAATCGACGTACTTATGTAAAAAACTAGCCGTGGTGAACATTTGAGTGGTATCATTTTCCATACATAAATGGCATTGTTGAACCTTCAAAATAAAGTACCCAGCTTGATTCAAAAATAAGATTTTATAGTTTTAATTTACGTTTACTTTCCTGCACCTCATTTGGTCAACCCTTTATTTATACGTCTGCATGCCACACACCCGCAGCAGTAAGAGGAGGAAGGCGGACTCATTCAAAACAAGCACACAACGCTTGATCGATATTACATAATATAATTTTTCTCATTTCCTTTTCTAATTTATTTTCCACAAATTTTGAAATGCATCCTAAGCCAATCACTCGATGCCAATTTTACAGCTAATTTATTTAGAATAAAAGACTCCGCTTACATGCACTTGGCTAATTACAATTAAAAAAGTATTATGTAATCATTTTTGGTGTTGTTTTTTCTTTCTTTGTTATGTTTTTTTTGGCTTCACTATATTAAATATTGACTGACAGCTTGATGTTTGCAACACCTACACATTAGCAGTTACACCACAAGTCCTCGCCTCACTCTTCTTCCTCCCTGCCTCCCTGGCCCCCTGCCCCCATCTCAACTCCCCTCACCCACTCAGAATTGATAACACTTGAATAGCGTATAGTAGTACATACTTAGTTTCATTGGGAAGTCTCTCTTTTAATTGCCAATCGTGTGGAAAAATGAATTTTCCATCGCATTAGTATTCTGTGGCAGAAATTCATTCATGAAGCACTCATTAGGAATTCCTCTTGTTTTTTGTCAGTAACAGGACAGCAATAGCATCTCACTTGACGTTCTCCACACGCCGCAGTCGCCCTCTCTTGCAGACACACACACACACACACACACACTCACACACACTTACACTCTTCCACTCATACATAAACCAAAACCCAAGTGCCCATAGGCAAAAAAATGATGCTATGTGTTATAAAAGACTGTATGCATATATGTATACGTGTATGTGTGTGTGTGTGTGTGTTTGTATATACATCGTTGGTGTCGGTTCAATTACGAAACATTTAACAATATTTCCTCCCCTCTCCTACCGCCATTGGTAGCCAACGCTATCAACGGTGACGGCTTTGATCAGCAGTTCAGAGTCAACATATTTTGAAACACTTTCAATACTTGCTTGATGATTTTTTGCGTGTGAGCGTTTGCATATGTGTGTGTGTGTGTGTGTGTGTGTGTGTGTGTGTGTGTTCATGTGTATGGGTTTATGTTGATGTTTATTTGTGTATGTGTAGCACACAACTTCACTTCCATGTTATTATGTTGACTAAAATCAAATTCAAGGAGGCAACCATAATTTTTGGTGTAACATGTTGCAAGTACGTGTTTCAATATGTTAGTATCCGGTGCTCTCGTCGCGTCTTCCGTGTAACTATTTGCGTGTGTATTAGAGTTGAAGTTTTTCTTCATATGTTCGTTTTGTTTTTTTGGTTGTTTTTTGTTGTTGTTGTTGTTGTTGTTGTTGTTGTTGTTGTTGTTGTTGTTGTTGTTGTGTGTATTGATTTTGTTGTTGTTGCAGTGATTTTGATGTCGAGTACTCGTTGTATATTTTATTGTTATGTTGCAAATGATTGGTAATTGAGCTTAATTTTTATACAAGCTCTACTCGATTTGAAAGCGTAAGAAAAAAAGAAATCAAAACACAAGGGAGCCGATGTTGTTGTTATTTTATGATAATTTATGAGCTCGTTAGATATTTAAACGATAGTTACTTAGCTTCAGAAACTTAACTCTATTATTTGATAGAGAAGGTGATGGAAACGGGTCAATTGGTTTTATAAAAAGAAATGTGAATTGTTGGAAGGTCCTAGAAGGTCCCAAGTGATTCAAAACTTTGTTAAAGTAGAGCCGGCCAACAACTACATAGTGGGTTCCTTTTAGTCCAGAGAAAAAGGTTAAGTAGCTTTTCTACTAGATTTTGTTAGTACCTTGAACTTTTCTGATAGTTAAATAAAAAGAAATTTGTGTTTTCTTTAACATATTTTGTATATTTCTTTTCTTTTGTAATTCTATTAAAAATGCTTAATTCCTTTAAGTTAAATTGCTATTTGACCTTTTGCAATTGGAATAAATGAAGGAAATAGCCTGAATAATTGGCTGAAGAAGCTCGATATTATAAAGCGAACGGTTTAGACTAATGCCACATAAAAACCCATGTTAGATCGTGATTTGTGTGATCCCTCACTTGTGTTTAATCCTCTAAGTAGTTTCCAAGCAGACAGCCTTCACCAAAAAAGGTTAAACCAGAATAGAAATCTTGAGATATACTTTATAATATCGTACAATGAACTTCCAAAACTTTCATAATAACGCTTCAGCTAAGAGCTGCGATGTGTATTACCGCCTCTGGAAGCAATCAAAGTACGAAAAATCTACGAAAATCAGAAAACTTAAGTATTTAGATGGAGTCTGAGCATTTTGGAAAAATAAAAAGAAAAACAAATAAATTTCTTCCCGTGATCCTTACTTAGCTGGCTCTACAACCGTTGATCGGTCTTGGCCGTCTTGATAAACTTTCGCCAATAGTCGGCTCTGCTATGCGCGCGCTGGCGCCAGTTGATAAGGGCAAGTGCAGTCAGGTTGCCCTGCACCTGGTCTTTCCAACGTAGATTAGGACGTCCTCTTCTGCGAGTTCCTCCACCGTGGTTCGAATAAAACACCCTTCTAGCCGGAGCGCTTTTTTCCGCTCGCTCCACATGACCCAGTCAGCGAAGCTGCTGGAGTTTTATACGCTTGGCTATGTCAGTGTCGGCGTACAGTTCATACAGCTCATCGTTCCATCTTATTCGATACACGTCGTCAACGCATACTAGACCGTAGATCTTACGCAGTATCTTCCTCTCGAACGCTCCTAACATTGATGGTCAATGTCCACGTCTCTGCGCCATACATTAGGACGGGAAGGATGAGGGACTTATAGAGCGTTATTTTCGTCGGTCGAGAGAGGGATCTACTTCTCAATTGCCTACTGAGCCCGTAGTAACACCTGTTGGCAAGAGTTAGTCTCCGCTTGATCTCAAGGCTGACATTATTGTTGGTGTTTATGCTGGATCCTAGAAAAACGAAATCCTTGATGACTTCAAAAGTGTAGTTGTCAACAGTGACATTTTGTCCAAGACGCCGTGACTCTTCGTTTTTGACACAAGGTATTTCGTTTTGTGCTCGTTCACCACTAGACCCACTCGACGAGACTCCCGTTCCAGTTTCAAGATTGGAGAATATTACACTGACTGCTCGCTCGTTGGTGCCAATGATGTCAATATCATCAGCGTATGCTAGCAGCATGACATTTTTATAAGAGATAGTACCAGAGATGCCGATGTTTGCAGATTGAATTATTTTCTCCAGCATAAGGTTAAAGAATTCGCACGATAGGGAGGGAAACCTCTTTTGGTATCAAATGGCGCGAAGAGGTCTGTTCCAATATTCACTGCGCTGGTGGTGTCGGTCAGTGTCATATTTGCCAAGACGAATGAGCTTTGCAGGGATACCAATATCAGACGCCGTCCAAGTGATCCCTAATCGTGCTGTCGAAGGCGGCTTTATAATCAACGAATAGAAGGTGGGTGCCGATCTGTTTTTCTCGGGTGCCCGTGTTACTAACGGTATATAAAACAGTCTGAGACTAGCTAAGAATGGGAAAATTTAATACTTATAAAATGTTGAATCATTAAAAAATTGCTAACAGGCTCAAACCAACCACAATTGCTTTGAGGCCGTCCAACTTTCTGGCTTCATAAGTTCACGTCAATTAATTTTTCTATTCTGTTTTTTTTCTACCTTTTTTTGATTTTTTGGCCTGTGCCGAGATTCGAACCCCAAACACTCTGCATAATAGTCCAACGCACTACCACTACGTCACAGCGATGCTTTTCACATCGATATCTATGTATTAAAATTTTTTTAACTCAATCAAAAATGTTGAGAACTAGAGGGTTAAGGCACATTTCACCAGGCCTGACGCCGAAAGTTTGTTTTATTTGATACCGTTTCACTAGACGTGACTCAGGAAGTTCAACCCGGTTCTTGTTGAATATGATAGGATATAATTTTTTTAAAGCATTGTTGATATGCTAGAAAGATTATCAGTTCAAGTTAGAAACTGCTCCAGGATTTTCGGTTGCTAAAGAAAAATAATTTAAATTATAGTTGTTGAGAGAGTGAGTAAAAGCTCCTCCCTCTTGGTGTTCGGTGCAACAACACTTTCATAATGTTCGCCGAGCAAAATCTGAACATAACCACGGCCTTACTGGTGGATATGTGTAAAACTTGCTAATGAGGACGGACCTTCATGCGAACTGTAAAACACAATCCAAATTTATTTCACAAGATTTCGTACTTAATTGCTGCTATTAGCAGTATTTAATATGCGTGTGCATTAAAAAACAATCTCTTTGAACTTTAATTTATATTTTTTTATTTCAATTTTAGCTGCAAATTAGCAATAAAATTTTTCTTGTCTAAAAACATTTTTATGTTTTTTATGTGTACAAAATCTACTCAAAAACAAAATTGTAGGTAATAAGAACAAAAGAAACAGAAACCGAAGCATACGCGCTAATTAACTGCCAAAGATAATTGTATTACGCCTAAGCGTATGCTAAGGAAAAATTCCTATACTTTTTGATTTTTACTACGCATTTTCAGGGGGCTGCAACTTTCATTAGCAAATTCCGAACATCTTTTGTTTCTCTACTTACATTCTTACTCACATTAGATTTCTGCTTATTTATTTTTTTATTTTTTATTTCAGCTTTATAAGGCAGCAGCAATGCTGCCACACAAATATTTACGATTATGTATTGAATTGTAGGCATCTTGTACTTTCAACTTCATGTGAACAAGAACAACATTGAAGAATCGTGACCGGCGATGAGATCATGTCGCTGCCATTAATTATTGATGACGATGTTGCTGTTGCTGCTGCTGCTGCTGCTGTTGTTGTAGCTTGATGTTGTTGTTATTGGCTGATGGCTGATGATTTTATTACGAGTGTCAGATTCTTTTTTCGATTTAGTTTTTATATGGCAATTTCTTATGGCGAAGTATTTGAAGTGGTTTGAGTGAAAATGCTGCACAGCTGGCAATTTGCAAACTATTGTGATAAATATGCGAAACATGTTAAATGCATTAGAGAGTAAATAGCTAATAGAAATACATACCATAAGACTGAAGATAATTAAAATGTTTATAGCAGCGAAAATTGTTTAAACAAATATAATCTGCTTTTTGTTGGGCTTTAAGATTTCACTTAAGTATGCAGTGAAAATTTTTTTATGTCGGTATATGGACTCTGAATAATTTTAACATTTATCAATCGATTGCGTTGAGTAAAGATGTTTTTGAAACGTCAATTCAGTACAATTTTAAACCTGAATTGCTTCACAGAGAAACAACGCGCCGAAATAGTGACGCTGTACATTGAAAATAGTCGCTCTTCAGTTGTGTTTATATCGTGGCCAACAAGCACCCTGTCTGACAACACTATTGGTCGTTTGGTGTCGAAATTTTTTTGGGTACAGGACAGTGGGAGATCGTCGACAAGCCGTTCATCAACGTTCATCAACGCTCAAGACATTCCAATGATCTGGTGGTTGAAGCGGTAAGAGAGAACGGTTGCCGAGAAAACACATGTGTCGTAAAGTAAACGTGCTCAGCATTTTGGCGTCAGTGGCACCACCTTGCGGCGCATTTTGAAGGATGATTTGCATTTGTTTCCGTTTAAACTGTAATTGGTTCAATGAATATTGCCGACAGACCGTCAACGTCACTTGGAATACGACCAAACAGTCGCTCGAACGGTGGACACTGAACTGATACACATTTTTGTAAAGAAATTTTGATAACCGACGCTGCCCATTTCACACTCTCTGAATTGATATCGGTGGATGTTGGCTCGATGGAAGTATTAATCATAATTATCACATCAAAATGTTCACACCAAAATATCACAACATAATTCACAGCAAAATTATCACGTCAAAATTATCAAATCCACATTTTCACAGTAAAAACATCCCATCAAAATTATCACATCAAAATTATCGCATCAAAATTATCACATCAAAATTATCATATCGAATTTTCACACCAAAATAATCTCACCAAAATTGACACATCAAAATTGTAACATGTGATATATTAATCAAAATTTTTACAACAAAATTATCACTTAAAAATTAAAACATCAAAATTGTCACATCAAAATTATAACATCAAAATTATCACATCACAATTATCATATCGAAATTTTCACATCAAAATTGACACATCAAAATTGTCACATGCGATATATTAATCAAAATTTTCACATTAAAATTATCACTTCAAAATTATCACATCAAAATTATCACATCAAAATTATCACATCAAAATTATCAAATCAAAATTATCTCATCAAAATTATAACATCAAAATTATCATATCACAATTATCTCATTAAAATTGACACATCAAAATTGTCACATATGATATATTAATCAAAATTTTCACATTAAAATTATCACATCAAAATTATCACATCAAAATTATCACATCAAAATTATCACATCAAAATTAAAACATCAAAATTATCACATCAAAATTATCACATCAAAATTATCATATCAAAATTTTCACATCAAAATGGACACATCAAAATTGTCACATCAAAATTGTCACATGTAATATATTAATCAAAATTTTCACAACAAAATTATCACATAAAAATTAAAACATCAAAATTGTCACATCAAAACTATCACATCAAAATTATCACATCAAAATTATCATATCGACATTTTCACATCAAAATTATCTCATCAAAATTGTCACATGTGATATATTAATCAAAAATTTCACAACAAAATTATCACATAAAAATTATAAAATCAAAATTATCACATCAAAATTATTACATCAAAATTATCACATCAAAATTATCTCATCAAAATTGACACATCAAAATTGTCATATATGATATATTAATCGAAATTGTCACATTAAAATTATCACATCAAAATTATCACATCAAAATTATCACATCAAAATTAAAACATCAAAATTATCACATCAAAATTATCACATCAAAATTATCACATCAAAATTGACACATCAAAATTATCATATCAAAATTTTGACATCAAAATTATCACATCAAAATTATCACATCAAAATTATCACATCAAAATTGTCACATGTGATATATTAATTAAAATTTTCACACAAAAATTATCACATCACAATTAAAACATCCAAATTATCACATCAAAATTATCACATAAAAAAAAATCACGAAAAAAGCATGAAAAAGGTCTGGTGGACGGTTACTGGTTTCAACAAGACTGGCATGGCGTCTGTCACACTGCAAATCAAACAATGCAGTTTCTGCAACCAAAACTCCCTAGACGTGTGATGTCACAAAATGGCCACCCAGATCTCAAGATTTTACCACCCTCCGGACTTCTTTTTGTGGGTTTATTTGAGAAGCAAAGTGTGCGCCAGCACGCCTCAGACCATTGACGAGCTCAAGGTAAAAATTCGTGCCGAAATCATCGCTATACCGCACGAGATGGTCGAAAAAGTGATGGAAAACGCAGCAAAAAAGCACATTTATAAGATTTATTTATAAGCATGGTCATAATAATCGGGAAAAATTTTAGCAGGGACCTTATTCCAAATAGGCGCGACGTGACAGATAAAAGAGCCTTCTTTGTAATGCGAAGTGCGGTGGAACACAGTGTCTACGTGAAAGACGTAAGTTCCGCTTTCTGTTTATGTAGTTCTGGTGAACACACGAACTGGCGGCATCAGGCTGTTGATTTGATAACATTAAAACAGGGAGACGCAAGCCACGATGTTCCAAGGAATAAATACTGTAGGTCTGGAGAGTCTACTGTCTTCTATAAGCGTTATCGCTCGCTATTGGATATGGTTGCATTCCTGAAGCTCCAGCCCGTAGGTGCGAATTAAACTCCAATTTAGGACGAATATACCAGGGATACAAGTATGAATATTTTTAAGAAAATACACGTTTATTTAAGAAAAATGGTTGTTCATTCAATCTTCAAACTAATGGCCACATTTTTCACATCTCTCTGGCAAATTGTGTATCCCCTTGCCAAAAAACTATTCGTTTTTTGAGTCAAACCAGTCATCGAGCTATTTTTTTCACATTTTCGTACGAATCGAAGTGCGTGCCCCATTAATGAAAATATGGTAAGTGGTAGTCAGATGGAGCCTGCTGAAGTCTGGTGAATAAGCCGCATGGGGGAGGGCTTCCCAGCTGTACGAATCTACCAATTTTCGAGTCTGTTTCGTTCTTGTTCGATGTGATGGTGCATTGTCATCAAGAAAAATCACTTTGTGTTGCCTAGCTTGATATTCTGAACGTTTTTGGCGCAAAGCACGATTCAAACGGTACAAATCGGCCAATTGTTGTTGGTAGCGTTGACCAGTAATTGTTTCACCTGGTTATAGAAGGTCAAAGTTCAAACCAGATAACACCTCGCTGATCCCAGAAAACACAGAGCATTCTTCCGTTTTCTTTCCGCAGCGATTTGGCTTTGCTGTCGATTTGGCCGGTGTACCGGGCTTAACATATGATCGTTTACGTTTGGGAATAGATATTTTCGAAATAAATCCATTTTTCATCGCCAGTAACAATTCGATGAAGATATGGTATGACTTTCTTTTGTATCTGGCGAGCAACATTTCATAGGTGCTTTTTCAACTTGCTTGCTGTCTTTCAGTCTTTCAGTCATTTCATGCGGCACCCATCTTCCCTCTGCGGAACCTTCAAAATCAATCCCATGGCTTTCAAACGTTGAGAAATGCATTGTTGGTTCACATTTACCATAATTTTTCTGCAAGTTGTTCTCGCGTTTGACCATCATCCCCATCGAGTAAAGCTTGCAAGTCGGCATTCGGCATCTTCAAACTTTTTCGGTGGTTTCGGTCTTCCACGTTCTTCGTTTCTCACATCAAAATCGAAATCTCCACTTTTAAACTGATTGAACCACTCGTTGCACTGTGTTTCGCCTAGAGCGTGCTGGCCGTACCGTAAGCTTCCACAAGCATTCGATGAGATTCCAAAGCAGATTTCTGTAATTGGAAACAGAAAATCAGTGATGTCTGATGCATATCGTAGTTTATAGGCACAAAATTCGCGGAAAAAAACATGTTGTTGTATGAAACTTGATTATTTATGAACTGAATATTGTTGACAGAAGTAAATGCGAAGAAATGGCGCCAATGATTTGGTTTGACAGAGCATATAGTTTTACCTAGCAACACAGAGATGTAATTTCCGGTTTCATACTTGGACACCTGGTAGGTGGTGCAGATCATGCGGAGATCAGTTGGAGTGAAATATTTTTTACACCGCCTAAGAAAGCCGAGACACTTGGCTGCTTCTTTCGACACGTCAAAAACGTGTGTTGTTCCAAGGAACATCATATTGGATGGACATGCCCAGAATATCACACTTGCTGTCTACGCAATGCCTACCCCACACCAATATCTAGGGAGTTAACGGGGGGTTTGGGAAACTCGTTTGTGAGATAACAGACAACATTGGGTGTTAGGCGCATATAACTCAACTGTATTCGTGAGTCCCCACATTATGCTTTGTGGGGACTCAATTGCGGCCACTTGATTGATGTTGTATTCAAAAACTAGTCCGAATAAATTGTAAAGGACCAGGTTAAATAAAAATATCTCAGGTATGAAAATCGGTTATTTGTTTTTTTCTTGTTTATTCGCATACCGACATAAGAGATGGCACACCCTGCATATTCTACCTAGGCCTTAAAAAGTACTAAACTTTTAAAATATGCTGAAAAAATTATATGTAAAAAAAAAAATCAAATTCCCTTTGTCAAAAAATCAAACCCCAGCATGCATGCAACAAAAGTAAAAATTGCCACAAATAAATCATTACTCTGCTTATTTATCATATCCTCCAGGAGCAATTTAACTTTGTTCCTTTATATTTTATTTTTTGTATTTTTTCTTCCTTGTGTTCCTTATGCTACACTTCACTTTCATAGGTAAACAAATTGGAAAAAAAATTTTTTTTTTTAAAAAACTTTTAAAAAGGAAGCACACAAATGAAAATGATGAGCATCAACAGAGTGGCAGAGTAACAATATTTGTGGCAAGTATTAAGCCTGAGGGCAATTTTGTGTGGCCCTTTGTTGTTGCTTGTTATTGTTGTGTTGTTGTGGTAATATTAAAGCACAAAATTTTATTTGGTCAACTTAAGTATTTTACCACTTTCTCACTTGTGCTTGCCGCCCAAGTCAGCCAACAAATATGCGGCGCAACTAGCCACAAGGGCAACACTTCCCATGAAGTGAAGTTGCGCACAAAAAAAAAAAAAAAGTGGAAAAAAAGCCTTTGCATTATTGTATCCTCTTGTAAGTAAAACGCACTTGAAATGATCCTTAAGGAGTCTTATAAATATTATTATACTGTTTATGTATGAGTAGTTCGAGTGCGACAGAGGGAGTGAGTGTGTGTGAGTGTGTGTGTGTGTGTGTGTGTATGTGCGAAAGTGTTCGTGTTTGTGTGAATGACACTTGAGTTCAAGTTGTAAATTTGTTGTTGAGACGGACACTTTTTTCATTTGAGTTGTTTCTTGCTGAGAATGGTAAAAGTTTTGCTAATAACTTTACTTAGAATGTACAGTGGTGAAAGTAACAGATTTTCTGAGAAAAAATTCGAATAAAATTTTTTTTTTTTTTGGATACATCCAACACCCTGTGTGAATCCCTATGAATGCAGTACATTGTGTTGATTGGAATGGGAAGATTGATAGGTGGGAGGAGAGGAAGAAGCAGGGAGAATGAGAGAAGGAATGCAATCACGCAGGACACCAATTCTCTGGTTATGACTTTTACTTTTAATGGCACAACAGCCCATGGAGGGCCTAGGCCGAACTTTTCGCATCAACTCATGTTGTGCGTGTTATATTTGTACATGAATGGAAGGGACCTACAAAGTGAAAAGCTTTTCATAGCAATTATGATTATCTCTGGTTATGAATGTTGTGAAATTATACCACTCATCTTATTTTCTAGTGGTAAATATTTATGTACTTCTGTAGGGAGAGTAGGGGGGGAGAGGCCAGGGGGCCTGGGGCATAGGACACCAGGCAAAGTTCGTGACAGTTGCAGGTGCATCCATGTTCCATCCTTGCGCTTCCATGTTTCAAGTCGACACACTACCTCCTCGTGGCGTTCCCTGGATAGCGATCTGACAACCGTCAGTGAGTTAACTAATGTGTGCGGTGGGCCTTGAATGAATGGTTGTGCGTCGAGCTTGGAAATCACCACGTTCAAATATTACCCTATGAATCCTCAAATTAAGCCTCGGATAAGGAACGCCCATGAGACGGCCAAGACCGATCATCGGTTGTAAGTAGTGCCAGCTAAGTAAGTAGGTAAGTTTGGTTTATTAAGTATTTACATTCGATGATTATTGGTAAAAGTATACGTATCGAGGTTTAAGAAAGGATTAGCTTGTACAAATGCGTAGTACGAAAACTTTACCCAACTCTCTGAGGTTTTACTACTCTCTACTAGGTAAGGCCTTTAAGAGGCTTAGAACATCATATTGATTGGATACATAATTTGTAATGGTAATGATAAGAAAGTTAAGTAAGGATAGAGAACGGAGAATTGTTAGAAATTTCCTCTATTAAACTCATCAGCAAGAAAATCAATAATGCCAACCCAGTGATAGGTGATAATAAAGTCTTGGTATTGAGTTGAGAACTTGAGATGGATAGATATAAATCTATCATCCCTCTCTCCCTAATGTATGGTGCTGGGACATACATAGACAATTTTTACAGAAACAAAAACCTAAGCAATATCTATACTTTAACATGCGCGAAGGAAAGAAGCTGCATGCTATTCCTGACATAGTCAAGTGTCAGATTCATATCCTCGGTTAAAAAAAGCCAGGAAAAAACGAGGAATTTATGCAATAATTTGTGACGGGAGGAACGCAAGGATCGACTATGACTCTAATAGTTTGACTTGCAACTGGTCCTTCTTTCCTTTTCTTTATTGTTTTCTTTTAATGGCACAACAGCCCTTGGAGAGCCTAGGCCGACCTTTTCGCATCCACTCATGTTGGACGTGTTATATTTGTACATGAATGAAAGGACAAAATGAAATACTTTATGTCAACAAACAAAGAGTCACGGCGTCTTGGACAAAATGTCACTGTTGACAATTATACTTTCGAAGTTTGTCAAGGATTTCGTATATCTAGGATCCAGCATAAACACCAACAGTAATGTCAGTCTTGAGATCAAGCCGGCTCAGTAGGCAATTGAGAAGTAGATCCCTCTCTCGACCGAAGAAAATAACGCTCTATAAGTCCCTTCCCGTCCTAATGTATGGCGCCGAGACGTGGACAGTGACCATCAATGATGAGAGGCTGTTAGGAGCGTTCAAGAGGAAGATACTCCGTAAGATCTACGTGTACCGAATAAAATGGAACGGTACACGAACAAGTGGAACGAATAAGTTGTATGAGCTTTACGCTGACACTGACATAGTCAAGCGTATAAAAATCCAGCGGCTTCGCTGGCTGGGTCATGTTGAGCTACTGGAGGTAGGCGCTCCGTCTATAAGGGAGTTTTATTCGAGTCACGAATATGGAGGAACACTCATAAAAAGGACTTCCTAATCTCCGTTAGAAAGCCCAGGTGCAGGGCAACCTGACTGCAATTGGCCTTATCAACTGGCGCCTGCGCGCTCATAGCAGAGGCGACATCGGTTGTAGTGTCAGTTAAGTAAGTAAGTAAGAATGAAAGGGACACCTACAGTTTAATGCCGAATTCGAACGCCGAAGTGAAAAGACTTTCATAGTAAATTTTTGCTTTTGTAGGTTTGCCATTACCAGCCAAGAGATGGTGCTGTGTAGAAAATTTTTTTGTTTCGAGATTCGAACCCCGGATACTCTGCGCAGCTGGCCACCACATCACCAACTACGCCACGACGATCACACCAGATCACCATCCTCGGGTAAAAACGACCAACACAAAAATTTCTGATTTCAATCGTTTGACTTTCTACTGGTCCACCTCTTTCAAATATCCAGCAGCTTCACTTATCTTTCAACGTCAGTCATGCTTAACTCACAATAGTTTTTTTAGGTTGACTAGATAAGCCAAGCCTGGTATAGTTTTTTCACTAATCATTCAATGTCAGTCATGCTTAACTCACAATAGTTTTTTTTTTTACTACTACGTCTATACTTTTGTCGTTTTGCTCCACAGTAAAACTAAACAAACAAACCCACCAGCTTGGGTTAAAACTCTTCACATACCAACAGCAAATTCTCATGATTATTTTTTATTTCTTTACGCCTGATTTGTAAATTGCATAGCCCTAAAGGTTGTCACAACAACAATAAAAACTTAACATACCAAAACAACTTCAATTCATTTCGTGAGAGAATAATAACAAATGAAAACGACAATCATATAAAAGAAACACGAAATAGAAAAGAAGGAACTTTGTCTCAAAAGAAGTAAGTATGTAGCAACTATTTGGAAGCATAAGAAGGTCATAAAAATGCCCAAGTGAATAATAATACATAATCATGTTGATGGTGTTGGCAGCATTGTTTCTACTCGTACATCAGCTGCGACACATTCACACTCACACACACACACACACACACACACACACACACACACACACACACACACACACACACACACACACACACACATACACATTTATACATGTATGTGTTTGTATTGTATTATGCTTTTGGGATTATATAAATTTTGCTTTCTATTTAGCCTGCATTCCTTTTCAAAATCAACTTTGCGTCTGTCTGTCTGCTTGTCTTCTAATTTCCAACAAGAATTAACTTTTATTATACAACGATAAAGTGTACACATATTTTTACTAACTAACTGAATTAAGAAATAAGCGGAAAAAAAATTACAACAAAATAATTGCACTTAATTGAGTTGAGTTGAGTTGAGTTGAGTTGGAATTTGTAGTAGTTCTCTCTCTCTTTTTCTCTTTGTAAATGGCAGAAAGATTTACTTCTTTTTTTTTCATATATCCTTTTTCTTTGCATGAATGAGACTTAAGTATTCATGTTGTTTCCTTATGCATTAGCCTAGCATGAAGATGCAGCGTTCTGTTAAAATAAGCAATAAACTTTGTGCTTATGTTAAAGACAATAAACGGCCGTTTGATATTTAGTTACCCTGTGAACAGATACGTAGATTATTACCTTTTATATGGTACTAGCTGGGCTCTGCCCAACTCCGCTGTCCGGTCCACTGACAAAACATAAATGATTAGGTAAAGAGTTTCAAAGCCTAATGGTGTCAATGAAAAAGAGTCTTGACGAGTTTATGTATTTCAAGTTACGAAGAATGAATGAACAGTTTTTTAATTTAAATTTCGCGCGGAAACCCATTCATCAAAATATTATTTTTTTAAGGTTGGTATGACTGTCGGTGACATCTGTGCCAAATGTCATATCAAAATAATCATTAATGTTGAGCTTGTCTTTCTGAAGTACAAAAAGTGCATTCGGCGATTTTCACAATGAGTGAAATTATTCAACAAAGAAGTTCCATTAAATTTTGTGTGCGGAATCAAATTTCTGGTGCCGAAACGTTCAGAATGTTGCAAAAGGCCTTCGGTGATAATTGTATGTCGCGAGCAAGTGTTTTTGATTGGTACAAATTGTTCAAAGATGGTCGAGAAAAACCCCGTCAAAGCAGGTCAAAAATCAAGGTCATGTTGACAGTTTTCTTCGATTATCGAATTCCTTCCGACCGGCCAAACTGTCAGTCAACAAGGAATACTATTTGAGTGTAATGCGTCGTTTGCGTGTAGGGATTCGCAGAAAAAGGCCGGAATTATGGAAAGACAACTCATGGTTTTTGCATCACGATAATGCGCCGGCTCACACTGCATTGGTTTTACGAGACCATTTTGCCAAAAATTCGACTGATATCGTTCCGCAACCACCCTACCACCCTATTCGCCTGACTTAGCACCAGCACGTGTGACTTTTGACTATTTTCTAAACTCAAAAAACCGCTTCGTGGACACCGTTACCGTTTTGAGTCAATTGAAGACATTAAACATGAATCGCTAAGCGCATTGAAGGCTATAGGCTATTCCGGAAATTGACTTTAGACTTTAACAACTGTTTCGAGAATTGGAAAAAACGTTGGCACAAGTGTATTGGGGCCGGGGGGGGGGGGGCGGATTACTTTGAAGGGGACGAAATAGATTTGGAAGAATGAAGAAAAAAATTTGAAATTATGAACAAAGTCTTACTAACTTTTGCCCACAGTAGTACTTTCTTATAATTCTCTTCATTCACTTAATTCACTTCATATCGATAGAAATACATACTCGTATATGAAGTTTATGAGAGTTAACTACAAGACAAAGAGGCGAATCGAACCGTCAACCTCCTGGGTGAAAATCTAGTGGTCCACCCGCTAGACTATCGAATGGAGTACTACTAGAGAAAAAGCTCTAAAATTTTGCTAAATATAAAAAGTACTAAATGGAACTTCTATTCTACTGCTATTAAATTTGGAAGCCAAAAAAAAAAAAACACCTCCACTTAAAAATACAAGCCACAATTAACAGATTAAACTCAAAACTACGATGAGAGGAAGAAGCACAAGAAATAAATCTACGTCTACATAAATAAACCTAACAAATCAAATAACGCCTCGCTGTCATTTCCCCGCCGCTGGAATTGGTGGGTACATAACAAGCAAAAACAAATATTTTGCAGTAGCCAAATTGCTGAAAATGAAATTAACTGCAAACGAGCGGCGAAATTTTATAAGCTGCCAAAGAAATTGTAAATCTAAATCGGTATTGTAATGTCTCCTCCCCCCCTCCCCCCCGTATTCCCCTTCCACGACCCCACTAACCCACTACCACCCAGACACTGTGTATCGTCCGTCTGTCTTTCATTGCAACAATTTGCGGAAATTTACTTATAAAATTCAATTGAAACTTATTTTAGTATTCATCAAACGTTTTATAACTATTTTTCTTGTTTCTATGTATTAGCTTCTACACAGGGGTGGCTTCAATCGAGGAAGGGGGCATGGGGCAACACTGAATTGTGCTGCTGCTGCTACTGCTGCTGCCTTTATCCATTTCCATTTTCAAAATATGATAACCACAAAACGCTTTCATATTGTCAATGTCGCAATATTGCCCGCCGCTATCGTCACTGTCCGGCGGGACATATTCCCGCCCCTCCCCTCCCCTCCCAACCCCTTACATTTGATAGAAGCCATTATTAGCACTGGCCGAGTGGTAGTAACACTCTTGGCTGGCACACAATTGACAAAGTGACTGACAGTTAATGGAGACGTCTGTTGAATTTGAATTGTCTTTTTCGAGATAAAATGCAAGTAAGAAACTCGCCACAGCAGAGAGTTTGGAGTTTGACTATTTTTGAATATTTTTTTCGTTTGATTCTTTGAAGCTAATCCGCGCTAGCAAAGTGGCGTCAGAACGTCCAAATAAAATGGAAAAACAAAAATATATAAAAAAAAAAAAAAAATACTATATTATTGTGTGAAAGGCAGCAGAGCAGTGGGAAGAAAAGGAAATGGAGCTAGTAGAATTGTTGCGACTGTAAAAATATTTCAATTGTTCGTACGTGTTTGTAATTTTTAATAAATTACGAGAAAAGGCAAATTCTGAACGAATCGTTCCAAATTTTGAATTGTGTTTAATATCGTAATATTTAGGTTAACCGGAAGTGATGAAAATTTGTTAGCTACAACAATTAAATAAATGCTGCTGTTGTTGCCGTTTTGCTTAACGAGCACAATTTGTGCGGGAACTGTAAAGGGTGATTTGTTTGCTTCATGGTTTTTGACATTTATATTTCTGACAGTTCACGTATGATTCGTGACATGTGTGAAAGTAAAAAATGCTCAGTTTGGTTTGCCATTTCATCATGAATAGACTTCCGCCTGAACAACGCTTGCAAGTTATTGGAATTTATTATAAAAACTCGTGCTCTGTGAAAATGTGTTTCAGAAGCTACGTCCATTTTATGGTCGTCATAATCGACCCACAGAGCAGGCTATTCAGCTATTCAGCTCCTTGTGACCGAATTTCGCATCAGTTTCACTTTATTGGACATCAATCCACCAATGCAATCGTATCCATAGAGTGCGTACCGAAGAGAATACTGCTGCTGTATCCGCCAGTGTTGAAGAAGATCGCGATATGTCCATCCGGCGCCGATCGCAGCAATTGAATTTGTGTCATTCGACCATCTGGAAGATTTTACGCAAAGATCACTGATTAATGCCATTCAAGATAAAGCTGTTGCAAGACCTGAACCCAGGCGACCTACCACAACGTCGAATTTTCGGTGAATGGGCCTTAGAAAAGCTAGCTGGATTGCAAAATTGTCTTCAGCGACGAGGCTCACTTTTGACTCAATAAGCAGAATTGCCATATTTCGTATTTGAAGTGAAGACCAGCCAGAGGCAATTCAGCAGCTACCAATGCATCCCGAAAAATGCACTGTTTGGTGCTGTTCGGTTTATGGGCAGGCGGCATCATTGGGCCGTACTTCTTCAAAGACGATGAAGGCCGCAACGTTATGGTCAATGGAGAAATGGAATGAAAGATGCCGTTCGATGATAACAGACTTTTTTTTTGCCGAAAATGCAAGAATTGGATTCGGCCGACATGTGGCTGCATTCCAAAAGGACGGTGCCACATGCCACATGCCACATGCCACACTGAACACGAAACCATGCATCAATTGAGAGGCGAATTTGGTGAGCAGTTAATCTCACGTTTTGGTGCAGTCAATTGGCCACCAAGATCGTGGATCGTGGGATTTGACCATGTTAGACTATTTTTTGTGGGGCTATGTTAACTTTCTCGTCTATAGGGGCAAGCCAAAACAAAACACGATTGCTGCTTTGGAAGCCAACATTAAATGCGTCATTCGTGAGATTCCGGCCGAAATGTGTGTGAAAAATTGTGCCAAAATTAGACCTTCAGAATGGACCACTTGAAGCGTAGCCGCGTGCAGCATTTCACATTTAAGTGAATTTATTTTTAAAAAGTAAATGGCTGAAATTGATTTATCGATCCAAATAAAAAAATTTTCAAAAATGAAGTCCTTAAAAAGTCACCCTTTATATGTTTATTTTATTTTACTTTTTTTTTTTGTGATTTTGCTGACTTTTTTCCTCGAACACATTTCATTGTGCATTAGTTTAATAAGTAAGAAAAAGTGCCACATTTATTATGTGGCACTTTCCGAAAAAGCTTTAATATTAAATGTAGCTGGTGCCACAGTGTCGCAAGGCAACGCAAATTTACTTATTCTCAGTTATTTCACTTCGCCCCCTTTCCTCGCTCCCCCTTTTTTCGTACTTTCAACTTAACTACCATACACTGTTCTTGTTTTAACTATGTGTGTATGTAAAAAATACTACCTTCCTTGCATACTTGCACTTCCTCCTTTTTAAATGTTGCTCCTTGCCGCGCAATTAGTGCTGCATTGTTTTAAGTTTTTTTTTTACGTTTGACTTTGACTGCTCTTTTTGCTGGTGTTGTTGTTTTTCTTTCTTATGCTAGTGTTGTTGTTGTGTTTCTTTTGCTGGTGTTGTTTTGGTTGTTGTTTTTTTTTTCTTTTGCCCAACAAGTAAATTTACGCTTTTATTGTAAAAGTATTTACTGCTTACGAAACAAAAAAGTAGACAGTGTAAAGCGCTTTTAAATATACTTTGGTTTTTTAGTCAACTCTTTTGTTTTTTTTTTTTGCTTTTTGTCTCTTACAACTTTACTACAATTTGCAGCAAACGCAAAAAAGTGTGCAACAAGCAACACTGCTGGCATCACTTGTAAAAAAAGAAGAAAAAAAACTATAGTCAAAGTGTTTTATTTTTTCGAATTTTTTTGCTTGCTCCGAGATGTGAAGTGTTTTCATCTTCAAAGTGCTTTGAGTTTCGGTGTCGAAGTATGAGCTCTTTGCTTTTTCTTAATTCGTTGGCAACGCATGATTAAGCTTTTTTTTGGGGGGTCGTACATTTTGGCTCAGTCTTTTTTTCATTCAAGTATGGCAACTCTGCGGTCAGCTTCATTTTATATTAAATTAAGCGTAATCTTTGAAGCAAATTACAAAATTGTAAAAAATTTAACATTGGATTTGTTTTGAAATGATGAGTTGGAAAATGTTCTCACCAGAATTACTCACACCCATAAACGCATTAGGGACGTACGATTTCGGTAATCAAAACTGTTGGACGATTTCGATAATCAAAGTGTTTCGGAGATTTACAATTTGATTCTGGGCAATTCCAAAATAGTTTCACTATACGAGTATTCATATTTTCTATAAAAATATATCAAATTGATTCCAAGAAGACTTCAAAATGAGTTTAGAATATCCGAAATTGGTCGAATCAATTTGATATTGTCATCATATAATAAATTGAGAACTAGAATAATTAAATTATGTTTTTGAAGTTTACTTCTTTAGAATCATTTTTATATTTACGAGGGTGTAGAAGACGTAACGGAAATTGTCACGGAAATGAAGGGCAGCGCCCTCTACCACAATCAAGTATGAAAAAAATGAGGATGCATATATATACTTATACATAACTGATGGGCAGCACATATGCATCCACTATGCGTCGATCCACTATCAATCGATAGAGAAGTCCTCTATCGATTAATAGAGGGCGCTGATTCGCATTTGATTCATACTCGATGATGAAAGGCGCTGTCCACCAGTTTCTAAAGGGTGTTTTTTTTAGAAGTGTGGTCGCTATGGTGTAGTGGTAGTGCGTTGGACTGCTACGCAGTGTCCGGGGTTCAAATCTTGCCACAGGCAAAAACAAAAAGTAGAAAAAATAATTTTTCTACACGGCACCACCTCTTGGCAGGCAATGGCAAACCTACAAGAGTAAAAATTGCTATGAAAAGCTTTTCACTTCGCCGTTCGGATTCGGCATTAAACTGTAGGTCCCTTCCATTCATGTACAAATCTAACACGCACAACATGAGTGCATGCGAAAAGTTCGGCCTAGGCCCTTCATGTACTGTTGTGCCATTAAAAGTAAAGTAAAGTGGTTTTCAATCTGGCAATACTTTTTTCGGAGTTGGTCTTTTTGACAGCTGTCACTTGATTTATGCTCAGATTGCTTTGCCATTTCAAGAATTGAAGGCAAACGACCATCAAGCGCATCGCACGTTCGGTGAATGGGCCCAAAACGAGATGGCCACCGATCCCGATTTTCACCAAAAAATTTTATTCAGCAATGAAGCTCACTTTTGGTTGAATGGGTATATTAATAAGCAAAATTGTTGCATTTTAAGTGATCATAATCCACAAGACATTGTTGGTTGAGACGCCGTAACATCCTCAAAAAGTCACGGTTTGGTATGCTCTATGGGCAGAGGGAATCATTGGTCCATATTTCTTTAAAGATGAAGCCGGTCATAATGTTATAGTCAATGGGGAATGGCTATAGAGCCATGATTAATGACTTTTTCGTGCCTAAATTGGAGGATGTTGATGTGGACGACCTTTGGTGCCAACAAGACGGCGAAGCCAACGAAATAATCAATTTATTGAAGGAAACTTTTGATTGATGTTGGTGAGCATATTATCTCGCGTCATGGGCCTGCGGCGTGGCCTCCAATATCGAGCGATTTAACACCGCTGGACTATTTTTTGTGGGGTTACGTGAAGTCGCTTGTCTACGCAGATAAGCCCGAGACGATACGATTGACGCCTTGGAAGAGAATTTTCGGCGCGGTTTTACTGACATACGGCCGTAAAAATTGCTGTAAAAATTGGTCGAAAATTGGGCTTCTCGGCTGGAATTTGTTCGAATCAGCCCCGACGGTTACTTGCCCAAAATCGTTTTTAAAACTTAATGGCAAATCCTTATCTTGATAATAAAGCTAAATTCTTGGCCATAACATTAAATTATATGCGTTTTATTTCTTCTTGAAAACCACAATTCTAAAGAAAACACCCTGTAGTAAAATGTGACATTTCAAAAAATAAATTTACATTTCAAACAAATATTAAATAATTTCAAGCAAAAATCGTTAGAAATTTCTAAAGCTGAAAGAAATAGATAGCGAGTATAGACTGAAAAAAAACGCGAAAGTAGCGTATGAAAAATTATGTGTATACAAATATGCATACACTATGCGCCTTCTATCTATCAACCGAGTAAGAATCAAACTCGATTGATAGAGGGCGCTGATTCGCGTATGATTCAAACTTGATTGATGGAAAGCACAAAGGATAAATCATACTCCAGCTAGTAAAATTTGACATTTCATATAAAAATCGTAAGAGATTTCTAGAGCTAAAAGAATGCGCGAGTATTGACTTGCAAAAACAAACGCAAAGCACAAACAAATAGTGATTGTGTTACAAAAAAATCTCCAGCAAAAACTGCAGCTGAGAGACTGCAGAGAATGTAGACTTCGTCGGAAAATGGAGGCCTAACAAAATACAGATTCCACTGTGTGTAAAAAAATCCAAATACCAACACCGAGATATCGTGTGAGTATGGACCGCGCTAGCAACTGGAGGCACAACAGAAATCGAATTTCATTGAAAAACAACTCGTAAAGACTCATGAGGAGAGACAGCATGAATTGCAAATGAGTTCATTCCAAAATGAACTAATTGCAATAACACTAAATCTCGTTGAGTTCCGATGAAGGTCCTCAGATTATACAGTACTAGACAGTCACTGAGGTGGCCCAATTCCCAGCTTCTCAATGAAAGAGAAGGGTTAGAAAATTTGCTTGAAAATTTTTTGCCTGAAAATCTTTCCTCCGTGGAAAGAAATTAACTCGCATCGGCACAACAAAACATTGACGAGATTTTCCAAGTTTCTAGTTGACCTTCGTCAACATTCGTGAGTTCTCAGACCGGCAAGTTACAAATTTTCCACCTGTTGCGATCATACAACCTCTCAATATTTTGATGATGATGATTATTTTAATGATGATAATAAGATTATATTTATAATGCTGCAGCAAATAAATTAGCATGCTGTGAGTATTGATGGAGATGATGATTTTGTAGAGGGCGTTGCATGCATTGGAAATGCAAACGATCAAAATGAAGTTAATCCAGATGTCGCACCATCCTGGGATCAGAAAATCCTCAAACTGAACTATACAAGGAATATCGTTTGCATAAATGAGAACATCTTTAAAAATTCCTTCGACCACGCCTGTAATGTCTGCGTTAGATTCTGGTTTTTATAAGATTACTAAACCTAACCGGAAAGCCCAAAACACAAGCTTTCTAAAGAAGTAAACTTCTGTACGGCGTCCCACTGATACACATATTTTTTTTTTTAATTCATATTTATATCAGAATAATTCATGTTTACCTCTAAGCAAGTATTTTTTAACCGTCTACAAACAAATGATATAAAATATTGAACAGTTTTTAACAAAAAATTAAAGTATTTCGAAGCTCATGAGAACGTTGATTGAAACTGCTGACCGCTCATAATTGATACTGCTTCAAATTGAATGGAAAGTTGTTAACTTTTTGCCAAAATTAATTCGTTGAAACTTCAAAAACAAAACAAAAAAACAAACACGACCAACCCGAGTCACTTCAGTGTCACTTTCGCTTTTAATTTAAGTTTTTGCAATTGCAGTGCAAACATTTCAAAAAAATAAATGTTTCACAAACAAAAAAAAAGGCCAAGGGCGTTCAAAAAATATAATTGAACATGAAACTCGGAAAAGAAAAACAAATGCAGAAATTTCGGTGCATTGCGGGGGAAAAATGAGGGGGGAAAATGTGGGGGAAAAATTTTGCGAAAAACTTTTACTTGAACTGTGAGCAGAAAAATGAATGAGAAGTTGTGACCTTAAAAATCTATGTGCTGCCAACACAAGCACACAAATACATACATGCATATTTACATATATACACACCTGGACAAAATAATAGGTGTGAACCCAAAAATGTTTAAAATGAACGAACAAAATTAATTGGCATGGCCTACAATCAAAATGCAAATTTGGAATTTTGGAATTTTGGTGGAACTGTTTTGGAATGAAAAAGGGGGAAATGCCCCCAACAAAAGTTCTTCTCGATAAATATTGCGGCTTGTTTATTTGTTCAAACTTCAAATTGATCTGGACAATAAAAATTGGAGTGTTTTGGATAAAAATTAAAAGTGAATAAATTTAAAGCGTTATTTAGTTCCAGAAGGTAAGATTTCGATGAAAGTGAACTAAATAAAGGTTTAATTATAATTTTTAATAATATTAGATGGGTCGTGCAGTTCATTGCAGTACAGAGGAGAGAAGACATGTTCGTCTGCTCCGAGACAAAGGTAAAAAATCTACAAATTCATTGCCAGATCAATGGGACGGTCTTAGAATTTCGTTACAAATGCTCTCTAGCCAGAAAAAGCTATTGAAACGCATCGAGCACCTAAAAAAAAACATCATTAGTGACCGACAACGTATCGTTACGCGACCCGTTCAAGTTGCCCAGAACAATTGCAAGCGAAATTGGGAATGTTGTATCATCACGAACCGTTTCAAGACGATTAGTAAGCGCAAATCTACGCGGTAGGATTGCTCGCAAAGTTCTTCTGCTTAGAACTGCAAATTTAAAGAAGAGGTAAAATTTTGAATTAGTTTATAAAACAAGGTGGTCGCTCTGGTGTAGGGGTAGTGCGTTGGACTGCTACGCAGAGTTCCGGGGTTCGAATCAAGGTACAGGTAAAATCAAAAAGTTGAAAAAATAATTTTTCTACACGGCACATCGGCAAACCTACAAGAGTAAAAGTTGCTATGAAAAGCTTTTCACTTCGCCGTTCGGATTCGGCATTAATCTGTAGGCCCCTTCCATTCATGTACAAATCTAACATGCACAGCTTGAGAGGATGCGAAAATTTCGGCCTAGGCCCTCCATGGGCTGTTGTGCCATTAAAAGTAAGTAAAGAAAGTAAGTCATAAAACAAGGGTGCGATTCACAAGGAGAAATTAATAGCGCCATATTCTCTGGAGCGATGAAACAAAAATAAATTTGTTTGGTAACGAAGCGGAAAGAAACGTTCGTCACCCGAAAGGCAAAGAATTCGACGTCCGGTTCACAAAAGAAAACAGTGAAGCACGGAGGTGGCAGCTTAATGGTATAGGGCTGATTTTCTTCGCAAGGTATTGGTCCGATACATCAAATTAATTTCGTTATGGATAGATTCGTGTGTAAGGATTCGTTGGAAACGGTAATGTTACCATATGCCAAGGATAATATGCCGCTTTTGTGGAAATTTCAGCAGGACAATGATGCTAAACATTCATCGCGAGTTGTTAAAGCATGGTTGCAAGAGCATAATGTAGACGTCCTTGAGTGGCCAAGTCAATCCCCAGCTCTAAGTCCTATTTAGAACCTCTGGGGAGAACTTAAACGCCACAATAAAACGCAGTTATGGGAGAATATTCCAAAAGTTTGGTACAAAATTCCTGTAGAAACTGGTCGGAAGTTGGTATCGTCAATGCCCAATGCCCAGAAGAATCGAAAAAGCCATCAAATCAAGAATAATGGTGGATATTCTGGGTATTAATGCGGTCGTACTAATTCAGTAAAATACGGTACCATAACTAGCAAAATTTCAATATTTATTCCTCAGTTTTTCGGGCACACCTATTATTCTGTCCAATCGAAAATCTGTGTATTTTATGAATTAACCAAAATTTAAGTTATTTTTTAGAGTTTTTAAAACCTTTTAACCTTTTATGTTTTGTTATGAAGTTGGTTTATGTTGAAAACTAATTTATTTTTTGAAGGATAATAAAAAATATATGAAAGCCAAGCTTTTATCAAACAAAATATATTTTCACACCTATTATTTTGTCCAGGTGTGTATTTATGTTATGCTAAAAGTTGAGGTGAGGGTTACACATAAATAAATACAAATATATATCGTATAAACAATGCCTGAGAAGCCGTTCAGAATCTCAGTGGAAAATTGAAGAGGTGCAGCTTAAAAAGTTTTCTCTCTCTCTCTCGCTCTCTCTTTCACTCTATTTTTCTCTGACTTTTGTATGTGAAAACAAGCAAAAGCCTTAAGGACATGTAAGCAATCAAGCTTTAAAATTGAAAGTTAGAAAAAAGAAAAACAACAAATTTTTCCCTTTTTCAGTTTATTCAATTTTCCCCGGCAGCTTTTCATCATCACACCACGGCATATAAATGAGAGGAAATATTTCGTTATTTTTTTTTTGGCTTTTGAGCAAATTGCCCAACAATGTAATGTCCACTTTGCGTAATTTGAAGAGCATAATTTCTGAGTTTTGCCTCAAATTGAAAGCGGCCAAAAAGGCAGCAGTGGTCGCTTACGCCCATACTCAGGCTCCACTTTTCGTTGTGATGCGTCTGAAAAGTTTTCGCAGCAGCACAGCAAAGCACAACTGAGACCTGCATTTGTATTGCCCAATATATGTATAAGTAGTATAGAGTTATCTCTCAATCTATGTATGTTTGCACAGTAAAAAACGAGGCTAAGCAGCCCTAAAAATATGCTCGTAATTTTAATGTCAGTTTTGCGCAAAGTTTGCATTCATACGCTGAGTCGTTTCATTTATATGTGGAGTTGATTTGGATTTTTACTATCTTTTCTCGAATAAATGTGGGAATATTTGTTTGTATGTGTGTGTGTGTGTGTGTGGCTGTTTTGTCCAAGCACATCCTTTCTCAATCGACATTTTGCTTTCATTGTGTTGGTGTTCGTTCTACTTTGCGTACAATTTCGCATTTCTCTCTCACTCTCACTCTCTCTGTGTGTACGTGTGATTATGAAATTTCATTCAAAGTTTAAAGTTCACACATGATTGTAAAAATTAAATTGCACAAGTTGTGAACATTTTCAGGCATTTTTCACAAGCATGACACATTTGGGAATCCTTCTTTTCTAAGCAGAATTGTCCATTTTCGAATATTTCCATTTTATCGTTAGATCGCAGCTGTTTGGAAATTATTTTCATTTTGATAATTTTCTTTTTCATTTAAAGTTGAAATAAATAGGAAAATAAAAGGATATAAAGCTTGGAACATTTTCAAAAACCTAGAAAAACCTATTGTATAAGTTGCATAAGTTTTATTCAATAATGTCAATAAAATAATAAAATTATGAGATAAAAGTGAGAGTATTTATTGATTAAGGAAATACTTTAATTGAGAGTTTAAAGTTGGTTGTTTATGTCAAGGAAGTTTTCTCTCTCTCTCTCTCTCTGTATTTTTTGCTGAATAGCAACTAATTTGATTTGTTTGTTTATGTGAAGGAAGTTTTCTCTCTGTCTCTCTCTCTCTGTATTTTTTGCTGAACAGCAACTGCTTTGATTTGATTTGTTTGTTTATGTGAAGGAAATTTTCTCTCTGTCTCTCTCTCTCTCTGTATTTCTTGCTGAATAGCAACTGCTTTGATTTGATTTGTTTGTTTATGTGAAGGAAGTTTTCTCTCTGTTTCTCTCTCTCTGTATTTCTTGCTGAACAGCAACTGATTAGATTTGCTACGGCGAAATGAGAGCAAAGCAGTAGCCGAACGCGCACGATCGAAAGCCGCACGAAGAAGTATATATGTATGTAGTATACGTGTGTCGACGATGAACAAGCAGCAAAGCATTTTGTTGCCTATACGCGAGTGTTATGGGAATTGAAAATTTTCGCATCGTTTTTTTCAGAAGTGTGGTTTTCAATCTGGCAATACTTTTTTCGGAGTTGGTCTTTTCGACAGCTGTCACTTGATTTATGCTCAGTTTGGTTTGCCATTTCATAATGAATAGACTTACTCCTGAACAACGTTTGCAAATCGTGCGAATTTATTACCAAACCGAGATGGCCACCGATCCCGGTTTTCACAAGAAAATTTTGTTCAGCAATGAAGCTCACTTTTGGTTGAACGGGTACGTTAATAAGCAAAATTGTCGCATGTAGAGTGATCATTATCCACAAGCCATTGTTGGTTGAGACGCCGTTACATCCAGAAAAAGTCACTGTTTGGTGTGCTCTATGGGCAAAGGAAATCATTGGTCCATATTTCTTCAAAGATAAAGCCGGTCATGATGTTACAGTCAATGGGGAATGGCTATAGAGCCATGATTAATGACTTTTTCGTGCCTGAATTGTGAATTGGAGGATGTTGATGTGGACGACCTTTGGTTCCAGCAAGACGGCAGGCGCTACATGCCATACAGCTAACGAAAGAATCAATTTATTGGAGGAAACTTTTGGTTGATGCCGGTGATAGCATTATCTCGCGTCGTGCGCCTGTGACGTGGCCTCTAAGATCGTGCGATTTAACACCGCTGGACTATTTTTTGTGGGGTTATGTGAAGTCGCTTGTCTACGCAGATAAGCCCGAGACGATACGATTGACGCCTTGGAAGAGAATATTCGGCGTGTTATTACTGACATACGGCCCCAATTGCTGCAAAAAGTGGTCGATTGGGCTTCTCGGCTGGAATTTATTCAAACCAGCCGTGGCGGCTATAATCGGCGGCCCGAAATCGTTTTTAAAACATAATGGCAAATCCTTATCTTTATAACAAAGCTAAATTCTACGCCATAACATTAAATTATATGTGTTTTATTTCTTCTTGAAAGCCACACTTCTAAAAAACATCCTGTACAAAGGATTTGTGTATATATTCTTTAAAAACCGCGAAAATATTGATAAAATTTATCGCCCACTGCGAATACCTCGATACCTCGTATAGGAACTTAACGATCCTTCCTTTCTCTTCATTGGAAGTATAGAACACCTATATTTTAAATTAATATGGATATCAAAAATTAATGGGATATCACTTAGTATTAGGAAACTCATTTAAAAATATCGAGGATTAACCTTGTATTCGAAACTTCAATGGAAAGCTAATATAGCGGGAAAGATTGCGGAAAGCCCATGTGCTCTCTGTAAGAGGGATGCAGGATGGGGTCTTTAACTTTGAATCATATCTCGGCTCTATAGAGCAGTGGTTAAACTTAATCTAATCGGTATTTTAGGTGCCGTCTTCTGGAGACCAGCTACTGAAAAGTGAGTCAACGTGAAACTACTAGCCAATATAAATACAATATATATTTATTAAAGGGACTCTCCACACTACTTCTTACGAAAGCTCTCTTTACAATCCTTTCACTGGGTGACAGCTTCACTTCTGGTTAAGTAACAAGCTAAATGCTCAGCAGTCAGTTTTTTCTTTAGCAAACTGGGTCTCAAGCCCACCTGACTATTGGAGAGCTTTCCAGGTGGAAGTAATCGTAATTTATCAGGAGTCTAAGTTGCTTATTTGTAACGTTTCAGTCGACACGAATATTTGCATATATTCTGACAGGCAAGCAAGTGTCTCTCTGTCGTTTTCACAACATCAATGCTGGTTTTTGACTGCCAATTTTCTCCTAACATTTTGTCAAGTCATTTCCAGTTCTATTTATACCCAGTTCCTAGACATATTGATATCCAAGGCAACAGCGAGGCTGACAATTTAGCCTAATAGAACGCCTTGCTTTCTCACCCTCCTGCACCGTTGGTGTTTCTCTCAAGTCCATTAAATGGGTTATTAAGCAAAACTACTTACCTCGAGAAAGCTAAAAGTTCCTGGGTTGTACCCCTGGACTCATCTGGTCTAAAATAGACATTAGACTTATTAGATAACTACTCAACCTTAACAGAAACTGCATCAGGATAACGACTTCATGAGACCCTGTTCAATGAGGAGACAAACTGCAAGATTGCAGCTTCCATTCAATGACTTCTGTCGTGGTTTTGGCTCTGAGGAAGAAGAGTAAACATTCCTACACTTTTTGTGTGAATGCCTGTCTCTGGTTAGGAGGAAACTAGGTTCACCTGTCTTCTCTAGTTCTGTCCAAGCTCTCATACATATGTATTAAAGTCACAGCGAGATCATTAGCCTCCTCCTCATTATTCTACACTGGGAGAATTGGAGAAGTAGCGCCGTACTGCGGTATCACGTGAGTCATTAATTGGACTTAAGTAATCTAACTTATAGAGATTTGGCAGTGGATAAATTTTCAACAAACGTGCACTCAAACAAACAAACAAAAATCCATGAAAGCTCTGTAATAGAAACATTTTTTGTTTACAATATTCAGACAACATTAAAAAATGTCAAAATTGACATTGTGAAATGTAATTTTAACATTACTGAATTCAGGAATTCAGCTAGAAAACTGTTTAACTGATGTGAAAGTAAGTGGTCGCTGTGGCGTAGTTGGTAGTGCGTTGACCTGCTGCGCAGAGTGTCCGGGATTCAAATCTCGGTGCAGGCAAAATCAAAAAGTAGAAAAAATAATTTTTCTACACGGCAACCACCTCTTGGCAGGCAATGGCAAACCTACAAGAGTAAAAATTGCATTTGACTTAAAAAAAAAGTTCATTGTGTATTTCAATGGTGTTATTGATATTTAAACCATTAAAATAATATGACAAAATGTAACCTTAAAGAAAAAAATTAATGTAAAATTAATATGACAACAATGTGTTATTGATATAACGTAATGTAAAATTGATATGAGTCTAACGTAGAATTGATAATTTAAAATGTTAAATGAAACACAATAACCAAGTTGGTTATTCATCGGTTGCAGAGTCATTTAAATTAGTTATCGTTTCAACTTTTGTAAAACGATTTCATAAACCTGATCTTAATTCGTTTCGAAAATTTCAAATTCCATTTACTCGCTTGCATATGGCAGCAACATTTCTCATTCATATGGCGGTTCAAAACGCCTTAACTTTTTGGAGATTGGGAGGAAACGACATGTTATGAATGGCTCACTTAACAAAGATCTCCAGTCAATCACCGAGTGGGGAGAGTTGAGTGCAATGCGCGTAAGACCCAATGTTGGTTGTTATCTCTCAAACGAGTTTCCCTTGATATGGATGGGGTAGATATTGCGGAGACAGTGACTATTGATGTTGTGGCCATGCCCATCCAATGTGATGTTCGTTGGAATAAACACATTTTTGACGTGTTGAAAGAAGCAGCCACGTGTCTCCGCTTTCTTAGGCAGTGTAGGAAATATTTCACTCCGACTGATCTCCTCATGATCTACACCACCTATATACGTCCTAAATTGGAGCTTAATTCGCACCTATAGGCTGGAGCTTCACGAATGCAATTGAAGCTCTTGGACCGTAGCCAACATCGAGCGATAAAGCTAATAGGAGACAGTAGAGTTTCCTGCTCTATTCTATTCACTTCTTGGAATATCCTCGAAACGTGGAGTGTGTCTTTCTGTTTTACCGTTACTTTCACGGTAGATATTCTTCGGAGATCCGCAAGCTGATGCCGCCAGTTCGTGTGTTCACTAGAACTACACGAACAGCAAGCGTAAGTCACGCCTTCTGTATTACACCGCACAGCGCAGTACAGAGAAAATTCTTTTATCTGTGTATAAAGGCAATCACGTAGTTTGGAGTGCCCATCGGTCGGCTGGGTGGTAAATGGGCGTGGAATTCGTCGAAAACAAAAAAAAATAACAATATAACCGATAATGTTCAATTTGATAGTTTTAATGTAAATTTAACACAAAACATGTCAATCTGATATTTGTTACCGTAAAACCTACGTTTTTGATTTTACATTGAAATTGACATTACAAAAATATCAATTTTACATAGCATTTTAGTTTAGTCTGGTCGCTCAGACTTTAACCTATTATTCCTTGTCTGAGAATTAAGCCTGGAGAACTGCGAAAAAGCTCGGCCTAAGCCCTCCATGGGCCGTTGTGCCATTAAAAGTAAAAGTAAAGTAAAGAACTGTAGCTCCAGTACAGGTTACTGTCTGATTCCATATCGATTACCTTACGTAACCGTATGGTTACTCTCAAGTTTTTAATAATCATTTCGTTTTTAGGAATCCAACCATGGGCGACTAGGACTCCAGTCAAGCACTCATAAACTTGGCTCCGAGGTGGCTTCTGGTCCTAATCCTAACATACTTAATGTATTCTTAATTGAAACTGTAGGAAAACTGTCATAGGCTTCAAAGCAGCATGCTGTAGTCACTACTGAAGTAGAATCTCATATAAAATTAATATTTTTTTTTATCTAAAACGAATGAAGAAATATTTGAATTCACCTTACACTTAAAATAGTTTAAATCAAAATTTAACCCAAACTAAGCGACTACTGCAATGTCACTTTAAAGTATCATGCAACAACACGTTGTCATATTCCATATGTTGTAGATATGTATATCAATGTGTTTGTGTGTGTGCGTGTACAGTTGAAAACAATATCCTTAGACAAATAATATCAACTTACATTCATCCGCTCGGCATAGACATCGGAGTATGGTATTTATGTATGCATGTGTGATTGAACTAAAATATTGCAATTTATGTTCGCAATCCAACAACAACAAACAATCCCAGTAGGAAATTTCTTAAGGTCTTCCTATCAGAAGACATATTCTGGAACAATTTCGGAGCCAGCGTCACTAAAACACATCTCAAAATCATTGCATACAGACCGCTTTCATCACTCCTTCTCTAGACTCCTTCTCTAGAAGTGAGCAGGCAATGTGCCAGGCAACTTGTGTGCGAAACGTTTGAACTGACAAATTCCCAGGTTTATCTTCTTTTGTTTTCTTACATATTTGAAATCAATTCAAAAGGCAAAAAAAAAATTTTAATATATTTCTTTCATCAAATTTTGAATTAAAAAAGTTTTTCCCAAATAATACAAAAAAAAAAAAAAAAATGGTTAATACCGCTGACATTTGACCCTCGACTACTTGATTCATATAATTGGTATACCTCCGTTCGATAGCTTGGGTCAAATCAAAGATACAGAGCGACTTGTTGAGGCTGCAGCAAAGCTGGGAAAAATAATTATTTTATTTCTCTGCTTTACTCTTTCTTCCACATGATACTTACATACTACTGTGGGCAAAAGTTAGTAAGACTTTGTTCATAATTTCAAATTTTTTTATTCATTCTTCCAAATCTATTTCGTCCCCTTCAAAGTAATCCACCCCCCCCCCCGGCCACAATACACTTGTGCCAACGTTTTTGTTTTTTCCAATTCTCGAAACAGTTGTTAAAGTCTAAAGTCAATTTCCGGAATAGCCTTCAATGCGCTTAGCGATTCATGTTTAATGTCTTCAATTGACTCAAAACGGTCAAACGGTCCACGAAGCGGTTTTTTGAGTTTAGAAAATAGCCAAAAGTCACACGTGCTGGTGCTAAGTCAGGTGAATAGGGTGGGAGGGTGGTTGCGGAACGATATCAGTCGAATTTTTGGAAAAATGGTCTCGTAAAACCAATGCAGTGATTTTGGAACCAATCGTGCATTCACTCTTCTTAGGCCCAAATGATGTTTTCAAATGGTTTTCACTGATCCTTCCGATATTCCAACGATGCCAGTAAGGTCTCTGACTGTTAATCGTCGATTCCCGAGCACCAATTCCTTGATTTTATTGACCAGACGTGTTGATCATCAGTTGATGTTGATGGCCGTCCTGGACGTGGTTCGTCGTCAACGCGTTCTCGACCATCTTTGAACAATTTGTACCAATCAAAAACACTTGCTCGCCACATACAATTATCACCGAAGGCCTTAGGCCTTTTGCAACATTCTGAACGTTTCGGCACCAGAAATTTGATTCCGCACACAAAATTGAATGGAACTTCTTTGTTGAATAATTTCACTCATTGTGAAAATCGCCGAATGCACTTTTTGCACTTCAGAAAGACAAGCGTATACTAAACACTAATGATTATTTTGATGTGACATTTGGCACAGATGTCATCGACAGTCATACCAACCTTAAAAAGCCAAGCCTTGCATAGTTCAGTTTGATGATTCTCTGATCCCAGGATGGTACTTTACTTTTACTTTTAATGGCACAACAGCCCATGGAGGGCCTAGGCCGAACTTTTCGCATCCACTCATGTTGTGCGTGTTATATTTGTACATGAATGGAAGGGACCTACAGTTTAATGCCGAATCCGAACGGCGTAGTGAAAAGCTTTTTCATAGCAATTTTTACACTTGTAGGTTTGCCATTGCCTGCCAAGAGGTGGTGCCGTCTAGAAAAAATATTTTTTCTTTTTGATTTTGCCTGTGCCGAGATTCGAACCCCGGACACTCTGCGTAGCAGTCCAACGCACTACCACTACGCCACAGCGACCACGTGCTACATCTGAATTAACTCCATTTTGATCGTTTGCATTTCCAATGCATGCAGCGCCCTCTGCAAAATCATCATCTCCATCAAAATATTCATATTCAAAGCATCATTACAATTATAATCGTACCATCATCATCATTATAATAATCATCATCAGCAAAAAACTCAGGGTGTATGATTCCAACATATGGAAAAAATTTTCTACCTGCTGGTCTGAGAACTCGCGAATGTTATGAAGTTGACTAGAAAGAAACTTGACAAATTTCGTCTCGGAATGCTTAAAATAACCAACAAAAACCAGCTAAATTAAAGTTTCTGAAAGATAAATAGTGGTCGCTGTGGCGTAGTGGTAGTGCGTTGGACTGCTACGCAGAGTGTCCGGGGTTCGAATCTCGGCACAGGCAAAATCAAAAAAAAAAGTAGAAAAAATAATTTTTCTACACGGCACCACCTCTTGTCAGGCAATGGCAAACCTACAAGAGTAAAAATTGCTATGAAAAGCTTTTCCTTCGCCGTTCGGATTCGGCTTTAAACTGTAGGTCCCTTCCATTCATGTACAAATATAACACGCACAACATGAGTGGATGCGAAAAGCTCGGCCTAGGCCCTCCATGGGCTGTTGTGCCATCAAAAGTAAAGTAAAGAAAGATAATTGAGAACAACGAATGGTTTTCTATAGTAATAGGGTACGAAAGGATTCGAAAAATTTATTAACAAAAAGTGAAAAATTCTAAATTTGGCCATTTTTAAGCTGTTACTAGAATACTACGGATTCATGGGAAATCACAATCTTGCTTGCCTGTGCTATGTACTTATGCAACAATTTGCCAACTGCTGGTCTGAGAACTCGCGAATGTTATGAGGTTGACTAGAAACTTGACTAAACTCGTATATGCCATGAATTTTGATACAAGTATTGGTTCTAATGACCTCATCTGCCATTCATGTTGTCTCTCCGCATTAGTCTTTGCGAGTTGTTTTTAACGAAATTCGAATTCTGTTGTTGCTTCTCCAAGTTGCTTCCAAAGTTTACTAGTTTTCGTTATTCACGGTAGCAGAACCTGAATTTTGTTGTGTCTCCATTTTTCGACGAATTCTACATTCTCGCTATCTCTCAGCCGCAGCTTATGGTGGTGGAGATTTTATCGTAACTCAATCGCCATTTGTTTGTACCTTGCGTTTGTTTTTTTTTTCAATCTATACTCGCTCATTCTTTCAGCTTTAGAAATTTCCAACGATTTTTGTTTGAAATGTAAAACTTTTGTTTGAAATGTGAAGTTTTAATGGGCAGCGTCCTCCATCAATCGTCTATGATTCATACTCAGTGCTCTCTATCAATCAAGTTTGAATCATACGCGAATCAGCGCCCTCTATCAATCAAATATGATTCATACTCGGTTGATAGAAAGAAGGTTCATAGTGGATGCATATTTGTATACACATAATTTTTTATACGTTACTTTCGCGTTCTTTTTTCAGTTTATACTCGCTACCTATTTCTTTCATCTCTAGAAATTTCTAACAATTTTTGTTTGAAATCTAAAATTTATGTTTGAAATGTAAAATTTATGTTTGCAATGTAAAATTTTGTTTTGAATTGTCAAATTTTACTAGAAACTGATGGGCAGCGTCTTCTATCAATCCAGTATGAATCATACACGAATCAACGCCCTCAATTGTTAGGGGGACAGAGGGCTCGTCTATCGATCGATAGAGGGCGCATAGTGGATATATACTGGGGCGTGTGTGCCTCGATTCGCTTAACGCGACGTTGCTGTCGAGATATCAAAGATGTACCGTGTCTGTGTGAACATGCAAAGAGGCGCTTCACTAACACTAACACAAATTCAAATCAAAGACCGCACGTGTGACTAAATCAATTTCAACTTTAATTATCTTACAAATAAATTACAGGAGGAAAGAAACTAACTATTTAAAAAAAAAGGACGATCAAACGAGTATGATTCATTCTCAGCGCTCTCTATCAATCAAGTTGGAATCATACGCGAATCAGCGCCAGCTATCAATCAAGTTGGAATCATACGCGAATCAGCGCCATCTACCAATCTAGTTTGATTCATACGCGAATCAGCGCCATCTATCAATCAAGTTTGCATCATACGCGAATCAGCGCCATCTACCAATCTAGTTTGATTCATACGCCAATAAGCGCCATCTATCAATCAAGTTGGAATCATACGCGAATCAGCGCCATCTACCAATCTAGTTTGATTCATACGCGAATCAGCGCCATCTATCAATCAAGTTTGCATCATACGCGAATCAGCGCCATCTATCAATCAAGTTTGCATCATACGCGAATCAGCGCCATCTACCAATCGAGTTTTTAATTCATACTCGTAGATACATGTGGATGCATATGTGCTGCCCAACATTTCTGTGTCTATACATAAGCATTGTAATTTTTTTCATACTTGATTGATAGAGGGCGCTGCTCTTTATTTCTGTTACAATTTCCGTTATGCCACGATTATCTTTTACCCCCTCGTAAATATAAAAACAATTCTAAAAAAATAAGCTAAAAAAAATAAATGTTTGGTTAATTATTTTTGAAGCGCTGAACGCTTCTATGTGCTGTTCTTCGGAAGAGATGTAGGAGTGTCTTGATACTAACAGCTTCCATAACTTGTATTCTCCAAAGCGAGAAAGAGGGTCCTTTTACTTTACTTTTAATGGCACAACAGCCCATGGAGGGCCTAGGCCGAGCTTTTCGCGTCCACTCATGTTGTGCGTGTTATATTTGTACATGAATAGAAGGGACCTACAGTTTAATGCCGAATCCGAACGGCGAAGTGAAAAGCTTTTCATAGGCAATTTTTACTCTTGTAGGTTCGCCATTGCCTGTCGAGAGGTGGTGCCGTGTAGAAAAATTATTTTTTCTACTTTTTGATTTTGCCTTTGCCGAAATTCGAACCCCGGATACTCTGCGTAGCAGCCCAACGCACTACCACTACGCCACAACGACCACAAAGAGGGTCCGAATTTTATAAAACCCTTTCGATTAAAAACTAATCAACGAAAAGATCGGGTTTCTAAGGCCACCTACATCCCACAAAAAAAGCATTTCAAGTATTGCTTCTTTTTTAATCTTTGCATTTCCTACTGGGATCCAACAAACACCGACACAACTACAACAACTACTTGGTGAACAAACACCAAACTGACACATTCTTGTGAACATACATGCAAACATACATAAATACATATGGCATCAAGGAAATCGCAACAACTAGATTTCGCAACAAATCCCGAATACATCATAACACCACGTACACATTTTTATACTGGTATGTGTATTGCCGTTTGAGTATGTCTGTGTGTGTGTATATTTGTGTGTTCCTGTTAGATTGCAATTCACGAAATGCTTGCGCAAATATTTTAACATTTCCAGCATTTCGCACTCGCAGCACACACACACACAAGTCGAAAGGATTTCCAAAAAAAAAAAAAAAGTTCTCATCCATTTTCTTGGGTAGCACGACGGATAAAGGCGGCAGTGTGAGTGGGGTTGGGGAAAATGTACAAATATTTGTGCAGTTGACATAGAAGGAGCCAGCAAACAATCGAATGCCGAGAGCGTATGAGCAACTACCACTTGGGTGACAAAAAAAAAAAAAAACTGCTGTCACGGATTCAATAAACACTTCAAATAAACTTGACGATTTATTGTTGGAATCGCTCAGGCAACATTGGAGAGTTTATGACATTAGTTCTTCGTCTTTTTTTTTGTGTTTTTGTTTTGTGTTTTTTTTTTCGGTGATAACTACCGACTTTAGTAGTGCCTATGCGTAGTTCGAGGTGTGTGTGTATATTTTTTTTTCACATATCTGTGTGCAATGAATTATTAATTCCAGGCTCGTGCATCATTCGCACATGCACACAAATACGAGATGAAATCGTTTAACTGCTGACAAATGATAAATTTATTATTTGCACACATCATCATCGCCAGGACTCATCACCAATGCCACCGATATGCCAGCACCAACAACGTAACCAAAACATTCATCTAGTTTACACACACACCGACACATATGCATACATATGTCAATACATACATACACCTATGTACATAGTATAGCTTTAATATAAGACGCCGCTGCGGCAGCATAAAATATGTTGACTTGTACGTTTTACAGATTAAAATATGCTTTCAATATTTATTTTACTATATTCATGCTGCTACGTTTTCATTGCATACCAAAACACACGCACACGCACACACACACACACATATATACATATTTACCAACACAGTTGGGTACACTTACAAATATATAAGTAGATACTTGTATGTATGTACTTACATTCAAATCGATCACGTTCTCTGCCCGGTGTCGCTCATTTTCGTGATAATCACGAACGCCGTCGCGCTCTTCGCTTCGTAGCATGATTAATCACTTTTGCGTTGCGATAATCACTTTGGGAGAGACACGAACTCATTCTCCTTACCGGAGTTCAACATCTCTCACTCCAACTGATTTCACTTCTTAGTTTTCTCGTCGAAAAGTTTTTTTTGTTGTTTTTGTTTTTGGTTTTTTTGTTGCTAGTTTTATGACAACCAAATTAGAAAGACCAACAACGTTCGAAAGCCAAACACAAACAGAAACTACTGTTACTGTAACTGTTACTGTTGTAGTTGTTGTTTTTGTTTTTGTTTTTGCTTTTGCAGATAAGTAAGTAAGTGATATTCTTGGCACTTTTTGAGTGTTATTCATTTTGCTTCAGTTTACCATGTCCTTGTACTTTTTGCCATTGTGGCTTATCTTTTTTTGTCAGTGCAACTATTGAAATTTTCAAGTTTAGCCGTTTTCCAGCAAAAGGTGTTTGCTGTCTTTGCTTTTGGCTTTCCGTGTGTTAAGTTAAGCGAGTTTGTGTTTTCTTTTGGCTCAACTTTCTTGTGGAAAGTTTCTGGTAAAATTGTGAAAGTGTGAGTTTGTGAAAGTTTTTCGTTTTTAATTACTTGAATTTAAGAAAGACTTGTCTTTTTTTTTGGGTATCAAACAATGCAAAAGGATTTCCGTTTTTCAAGACAACTTTTTAATATAAATTTTTCCGTAAGAGCAACGCCGAGGGATATACGAGTGCATAGGAATAAAATATAAAAGCTTCTATTCGGGTAAAGAAAAATATTGGATCAGCGATCAGATCAGAGATTGCCAGATCAAAGATTGCCAGATCAGAGATTGCCAGATCAGTGATTGCCAGATCAGAGATTGCCTGATCAGAGATTGCCAGATCAGAGATTGCCTGATCAGAGATTGTCAGATCAGAGATTGCCAGATAAGGGATTGCCAGATCAGAGACTGCCAGATCAGTGATTGCCAGATCAGAGATTGCCAGATCAGAGATTGCCAGATCAGAGATTGCCTGATCAGAGATTGTCAGATCAGAAATTGCCAGATCAGGGATTGCCGGATCAGAGATTGCTAGATCAGAGATTTCCAGATCGGAGATTGCCAGATCAGAGATTGCCAGATCAGTGATTGCCTGATCAGAGATTGTCAGATCAGAGATTGCCAGATCAGTGATTGCCAGATCAGAGATTGCCAGATCAGTGATTGCCAGATCAGAGATTGCCTGATCAGAGATTGCCAGATCAGATATTGCCTGATCAGAGATTGTCAGATCAGAGATTGCCAGATCAGGGATTGCCAGATCAGAGATTGCCAGATCAGAGATTGCCAGATCGGAGATTGCCAGAGCAGAGATTGCCAGATCAGTGATTGCCAGATCAGAGATTGCCAGATCGAAGATTGCCAGATCAGAGATTGCCAGATCAGAGATTGCCTGATCAGAGATTGCCTGATCAGAGATTGCCAGATCAGAGATTGCCAGATCAGAGATTGCCAGATCAGAGATTGCCAATTCGGGTATCGCCAGCGGTGCGGAAAGCGATATCAAAAACAAGATTCAAAGAGCTAGATGAGAGTAAGATGAAAGCGATTCTGATAACGACCAGGTAAAGAGAGCGATACTGCCACTGAATATCGAGTCATGCCACTAATGGGCTCTAAATTTCTACTCGAATAGCACAAAAGGCTTCGATTCAGTTTTTCAGTTTGGGATCTAACACAAAACTTATGTTAAAATCAACTTGATGCCACTAGAATGACACTGCTTTGCCATTAAAATAGCGAAAAGAGGTGGCCATATCTTTCATTTAGCATAAGATGCAACTGGGAACATCATTGCCACATATAGCATAGAAGACTCCTTGATAGAAGAATCTACCATGATCAATATCTCCCAAGGCACATACAGACTGCTACGTGGTAAATTTTGTTTGCTAGGAGTTTAAGTTCACCATTGAACGCTGCGATTAGACCGCCCCAACGATTGAAGGTTCTTTCGCTAAGAAATTGTAGCCCAACCGTTTACACCGGCCGAAGTTAGGCACCGAACAAACATCAGAAGTCATCTTGTTCGCTCGATTGTTCACAAGCGTAACTTTTTTATTTCTTTTCCAGTTGTTTTTTCCTTTTTTTTACTTCGTTTTCACAACTACACAACAACAAACAGCAACACTGGATTCGCTCAAGAAAGATCGAACTTAGCCCGATCATCCCGAACGAAGATTTTTTCATTCGTTCGGAGTATGTAACCGTTCACACCGCCTAAACATTGCTCCTGAACATTTTATAGCGAATACACCGGCCGTTTACACCAGCCGAACTACAGAAGATTCGTTCGTTCGTTAGGGGCGTCTAAACGCGATGTAACAGCTTTGTTGTCTGAGTAAAAGTTGTTCGTTATGAAAAGCTGAACATATTTTGTTTTTACACTAACCCTCTACCTCCTTTCTATACCCCTCTTTTCGAGGCATTTCGGTATAAATGTCTGAAAAAGTTTCGCTTAAGTGAGTCAGGGAGTTAGTTTGTTGCTTATTATGAGAAACAATTTTGCCGAAGAGAGTAAATCATTATTCCAAGCCGTTTACGCTCTATGAGTATTTTAAGAAAATGTATACCAACTATTGCCAAACAATCGCTTCCAGTGACGGAAGTAAAAATAAAAAGTTGGTTCAAAAGAAAGAACTGATATGCCACTTCCATAACGAACCATTTTGCTTTAGACATCAAAGCTGTAGGATTCAGACCCCAATCGTGTCTTTGAACTGGCAATAACAAAAAAGAAAAACAAAAATTGTGCCGCAACAGTTAATATGCGTCTTCGAAAGAACTGATCTGGGTAGTGTTCTCTTTCACAAAAACCATCAACTCATCGTAACAGAAATCAATAAGTTCGAATTTGTTGTTCCGTGTAAATTATTACAATGACGCATTAAATCCTCATATTTGCCACTAGACTTGATTTTCTTCTTTTTACAGTTTATATTGCTAAAGCCAGTCTTTTGTTACTGGGTAACCTGCAGTGCCATAAGAACACCTTGTTACAGCTTGAGAAAAAGGAACGCAAAGGTATCACCAATTTATTTCACACATTACAGTCTGCCCTCCGCCCTCAAGCTCCTCAGTGCCAAAAAGGAAAAGAGGTTGAAAAAACAATCTTCGCTCCGCAATATGGGCTGCCTTGAGGAAAAAAGGAAAAAAGGCGTCTCGAAGTTCGCAGTCCTCCACACCGGCAACAACAGCTCTCCGTTCAGAACAACATTAGGAGTGAAGGAAGGCTGCTCACTCTCCCCGCTCCTATTTGCAATAGTAATTGACGAAATGATGCTCAACGTCAAATCGAGGAGTAATAGGATTAATTGGATACTTTCCCGGGAACTGCACTATCTCGAGACTAAGCGGACGGCATTTGCCTTTTGTCAAACAGGTTCTCCGACATTCAAACAACAACAGATCTACTGAGGATTAGAGATAAACACCATGAAAACAAAGGCAATGAGAGTTAATAACACAATATTAGCATTGAAGAACAGGCAATAAGTGGATAGCTTCTGCTATATCGGCAGCATAATTTCAATAATTTCAAGGGAGGTGCTGACCAAGCAGATGCTGAAACCAGGTTGCTTAAAGCTAGAGCAGCATTTGGGCGGCTTAAACGCATATGGAAAAGTTCGCAGATTTCAGCGAAAACCTAAACTTAGAACCTTCAAAGTATGCGTTAAATCAACACTGCCATACGTCAGCGCAACAAGGCTGGTTTCACGCAAAAACTACAAGTGTTCGCTAACAAATGCCTCCACATCATAATCAACCATTTCTGGCCCAAAACAATTAGCAACACAGAACTATGGCGGTTGGCGGAGCAAGTGCGTAGTCACAAGCAAATAGGTCTCCGAAAATGGCGTTGAATAGGCTACACCATACGAAGGTCAGCCAATAGTATCGGCGATATATTGGAACCTTCAAGAACGCTGACGGACAGGAACACCTCGAGGCGATATAACGATAATGTGCAACTAGCAACCGGAGAGACGTGGCACGTTGTAAAAGGAACAGCAGCGAATAAAGTGGAAATGTTTTGTTGAAGCTCTATATTCTAAAGTGGAATAAAAAGTAATATGAAAAGTATGTTACATGCAACTTTATTGAAATTCCGAATTATCCTTTGTTTGCTAACGATAAGAAAGAAACTTTTCGCTACTTTCATATTTGTAAAGCCCTCCCCCCTCGCAAAAAAGAAATAAGTGAGCAAGGTAGCAGCGCATTAAGCGGCAAAAAACAGTGTCACTCATGTTTTTTGTTTATCACAATGCAAGCAACGATAGCTTTGTGTCACGTAATCCACGCACAAATTTGTGAACAAGTTGAAGACGAAGTAGAAGGAAAAGTAAACTTTGACACAATCCTTTTTTGTTATTTTGTTTTTTTTTTTTGCATATCAGTGAAATTAAAAATTTAAGCTCCTTTAAAGTTTTACATACGAATGACTTTTTCACACAGATGAAAATTTATTAATCCCATATTAAAAGAAAAGCCGAATTTGTAATTATTTACAAATTATTTGCAAGGCCTGGCATCATTAGAAGAAATCATAAGGCCGCAAATACTCAGAGAGAGCTAGAGAGAGAGAGAGAAAGGTAGAAAGGTAGAAAAGTTGAAGCATATGCGAGCAAAAAAAAAAAAAATGCTTTGCTCATAAAATTATTGCAAAATAAAATAAAGAACTCTGCTCCACCAACACAGACACACACACTCACTCTCCCACACGCAATATGCACATGTGCCCAAAGCACAGTCTCTTCCGCTCGCTCTTCAATTTCGACATAACGCCTGCCGTGCTGCTGCTACTACTGCATACTTTGTACAACTGCGTAAACAATAAATACAGTAAATTATTAGAAACTTAAGTGCGGTAACAAAAAATAAATCCCTTTTTAAACATTACATACTCATCGACAGACGTTCGACAAGAGCAACAACAACAACAACAACAACAATAACAACAACAACGTGTTGTAATTCTCTTTTGTGAACATACACAGTAAGTATGCAATGCCTTTTTGGGTGCTCTTGTGCTTTTGTGAAAAGGGGAGAGTAAAACATAAGAACAATGTGTGGTTGTTGTACCCTAATGAGACAAGAAGGTCGTTGAAGAGACTCATTTCAAGTAAGACTGTATGTATGTATGTATGTATGTACGTAGTAGGGTAATAATACCGTTACCACCATTTCTCATACAATCTCACTGCTAATAGCACACTCCACTGAAGATGAGTTGCTCTCACTCCTGTAGTTGTTCTTGTTCTTACTGCCTTTGAACTGTGTATTGTTGATAATGATTTCTTTTTGGCAATGTTACGCTGCTGTTTTTTGTTGTTATTTTTTTTCTAAGTATTTTCAGTCAATCTTCTCTTTCTCTCTATCTCTCTCTCATTGAGGTTGGCGCATTGCACTTGTTCATACTATTGTAATGAAATTTTAGTGTTTTTTATTGTTGCTGCTCTTGCTGATGTTACTATTTATATTGGTGGTGTTGTTGTTGTTGTAGTATAAGCACATTCCTTCCAAATTATTTGCGCATTCGAGCAGCTGTAAACGATTACTCAATATGAAGGGGTTACCTCACCGCTGGCTCTGCCTCCATCATCAGCGACTACAAGTTCGTTGTTCGTGCACGTAAGTAAGAGCATGGAGTCTATCAGAGTGTGTCCGTGTGCGTGTGTATGTGTATTATCATCATTATGTTGGCAACACCAATGTCGGCTGCCAATTGGCAACGTTGCCATAACACTTTTTTTTTTGCTAATGCCCTCTTTTTTGCCCCTACCTTTTAGCAACGTTTATATTCGACAACTCAATAAAATGTGCTTTATGGCCAACAACATAAGAAAGAAGAACAGCAACAAAATAAACAGAAAGTATGAAAAAGTACACACACAAAAAAAAAAAAAACCAACAACAAAACGTAGTAAATGTTGATACCCTAAAAATACCAGACTCACATTTAAAAAGGCCTCGTTGTTGTTGCTGTTGTTGTTGTTGGTGTTATTATTATTATTTCTGAGCAGCGGCAGCAACAGCAGCAGCAGCAACAAAACAAGAAAAAAGTAATGTAGTAAAATGAAAACAGATGCTGCGCTTGTTGCCCTTTTTCCTTTTTGTTGTTACTGCCGCTTTCATGCAATTGATTTGCAATAATTTAGCTTTTCTTCTTTTTTCTGCTTTTTCGCAAAAGATACCGGCTGCTTTTACTTTTCTGTTTTTTTATTTATTATTTTTTTTTTTTTTTCTAAATAAGAAAATCATTTTATGATAACACTTCCAAACTCATTTCGAGCGCCAAAAATTATGCTTTGTTTTTCTTATGTCGAAGTTTTTTGATTCTATTTTTTTCGTAATCACTTTATAAATATTTTTAGCTTCTAAAGTGTGAAAAACTTGTAGGAAATAGGGACGAAAAACTGTAGGAATTTAAAAGTGTGGCCTTGATTTTGCCAACGCATGCTGGTTTGAACTTTATGCTTATGTTCACTCTTGAGTTTAAAATAACAATCATTAGAATTTAAGCAGTTCACAATTGCATTGTCTGAATTTAATGAAGCCTATCAGTTAATGGAACCGTAGGCGTAGTTGGTAGTACACTAGACTGCTACGCAGAGTGACCAGGATAAAAAAAATCCAGCACGTGCAAAAATCAAATAGTAGAAAAAACTAAAATTTTTTCGCACGGCACCAGCTCTTGGCAAACCTTCAAGAAAAGCTTTTCACTTCGACGTTCGCATTCAGCATGTAGAGCAGTGGGGACACACATGCTAGTCATGGAAAAGTGTTGTTTGGAGATTCTTTAAAATGAGATTTGGATACGCTGGAACCGTTAATTTTATGAGGATTGATGAAAAAATACTTAATCCAAAAAAATTAGGTTGCTGGGTTAAGTCGCAGTGGCGCCACATCGAGGTCGAAGCTCGAGCAACAGCAAGGAGTATCGAAAAATTACTACACTACTGGTCAGAAGTGGCCCCAAGAAGGTTAAAATGGAAAAATAAACTTAATGAATTTTTAGCAGCCAACATTTTTCCCCCAACATACTTACCTCCAACTCTTGAGGGGGCACCCATACAAAATTTACATTTTTTTTTTATATAAATAGGCAACCCGTGCTTCCTGGGTGATCGTAGAGGTTCAAATTTTAAGACCGATTTCCATTAGTTTTCACTATTCAACGTTTTTTCCCCCATTTATATTATATGTCCCCTCTTTTCAACACTTATAGGGGCTCTCATACAAAGTTGACATTTTTATGAAAATCGAGCAGATGGTAATCGACATGGTATGAGGTGTTAACCTTGTTCAAATGCAAAGCTGAACTTAATTATATTTCACTCTCCAACTTTTTCCCCGAACATACTTACCCCTCATCACCAACCTCATACTTCCCATACTTCCCTCATCACCAACCTCAAAGACGGTCCACATACAAACAAAATTTGTTGTTTATGAAACGGACTACCAAGGGGACTGTAGAGGGGTAAAATGTAAGACTGACTCCCATTAATTTTCGTTCATTAACATTTTTCCGAACGCCCAACCTTTAAGGGAGCTCGCATGCTAAAAAACCAAAGTAAAAACCACCTGAAAACTAATTTCAAAAGTCAAGAACATAATTTTATTATTGCTGTAGTTTTTTATTGTTAATGCTAAGTTACTTTTCTTAGATTTTAATGTTCCTCACTAGTATCCCCAACGAGCTATCCTAGTAGAATTCCAAAACAAAAACACATTTTTATTTTAATTTTACCTCAAAGTTCTTATTAACGACCCTCAAAAAAAAAACCAGCTTTGCAGACACCATTTTTTGTTTTGAAAATTTGAGCTCAAATGCATAATCAACTGTCTTTGAAATCCCGCTATTCAGGGTTTCTGTATTTTAGCCATTTTTTTTTTGGTTTGGGATCTACGTGAAACGGCTCAAAATCGGCGGCTACCATCAAATATATTATGCTCGAGATGGCTCGTTACAATAGATGGATGAATTAATAAGAGCGGCAAAACAATAGAAAGTTTTTGCTATAATAATATTAGAATACCAACGAGTGAAGAAGCAGCTTCAATTGGATCCAATTATTACTTAGGTAAACATTTTTGTTTTAAGCAAAGAAAAACTTGAGGCTTAAAGGCCAAAGGGAAAAAATTGAATAGGATTCAGCCGCTGCCGCAAACTTTCATATTGAGCCGCGGATTTGAGCCGCAGCCGAGAAAGTTCTTACTTAGCCGATTTAAAACTGCTGGCGAATAATTTCTATTCCAGTCACCGCCGCCGTCGAAATGTAGTCGGTCGGTCAACTACAGCAGTGCTCTGATATACTCCCGCGGTGAGTGGTTATAGAACAGTGTCGGGCGATTTTGATTTACCCATTCACATGTGAATAGGCTCGCTCACATTCTCTGCCGACGCAATGCTGTCACACGTACACCATGAAATTCTTCGTGTAGCTTCCGAACTATTGACGAACAATGGAATTCGGGAGAAGTTTGAGAGTAATTTTGTCTACGCAAATCAAGTTAGTTGACTTTCAGCATTCTTGTAAGCAAGATCTCGCTGCTCAGTTTTTTTTTTAACACAAGCACTGAAAAATATTTTTTATGATTATTGCGAGTATGACTTCTCTTTCATAAATAATTTTTCATGAAAATATGAACGCATTATTTGTCGTGCTGGTATGTTTTATTTGAAAAAGTACTCCTCCGAATCAGCAGCAGTATTGACAAAGTGTAATTTGCTTTTCGTTATCGAAATTTACCGAAAACATCAAACGTGCGTATTTTATTCGTCATGCATTGCTAATACTTATATAAATGTAAACAAAAAATACCTCTATTAATATTTCACGTTATCAGAGCATAAGAAATTCACTACATATTACTTTTTTAATACAAAGCTTAATTCATTTATGTACCGTGTAAATAACACAAGCAGCGCTGTCGCTCTCTCAGAAACGCACACAAGCATGTTGGTTTATGTATTAATTTTCCCGACACTGGTACAGAACCATTCTTCAGTACAAAAGAGAGAGTAAATATGGAAGAGAGAGTAAGTATGTAAGAGAGATCGAATCTGAAAAGACTTAAAGTGAGAACAATACACTGAGAGTCGTTCAACTGACTAAAAGCTTAAACGTACACTGATAAGAGTAACACCAACTCTCTCCTTTTCTGCAGATGTCAAATAAATGTCTAAATTTTGAATTTAAAATTAAATTTTCTTTTAAATCCTGAAATCTTTATTCATATTGAAAATAATTGTTTCAATCGATTAAAATTTCTAACCTAATACCATATAACACAGTGGGGCAAATTTCAACTCTTTTTATATAGGCAATTTTGGAAAGCTGACTTCTGGAAGTTTCACAAAATTTTCAGTATTTGGAGATAGTGGCAATTAAAGTTTATTGGTTTAGGTGGATAACAATAATGTCAGCCTTGACTAACTCTTGCCAACAGGTGTTACTACGGGCTCTGTAGGCAATTGAGAAGTAGAGTCTCGACCGACGAAAATAATGCTCTATAAGAATGGAAGAAAGCGCTCCGGCTAGAAGGTGTTTTATACGAACCACGTTGGTGGAACACGCAGAAGGGGACGTCCTAATCTCCGTTGGAAAGACCAGGTGCAGGGCAAGCTGACCGCACTTTGCCCTATCAACTGGCACCGGCGCGCGCATAACAGAGGCGACTGGCGTAGCTTTGGTAGAGGCGGCCAAGACCGATCGTCGGTTGTAGTGCCAGTTAAGTAAGTAAGTAAGTAAGTTTAGGTGGATAAAATTTATTTTAAAATTATATATATATTAAATAATAAATTCAAGATTAATTCATTAATTAGGCTAAAATAATTAATAAATAAATAGATTTTGGTATGATGATTTCATTTATGATATTTATTTCTATTTCTGTCTCCTGTTCCAGAAATCATTTCTTTTAATGGAGTATTTTCTTTTGTCTTATGAACTTTTAGCGTACTTGACCTATAGCTTATGCTGTGTAAAATTACTCTCCAGGCAATTGCTGATAGTCACCTTTCATTTAGGTTTCATCATCGATGGTGTAGCATTTAAATTTTGTAAGGACATTTCCATACAGCCTTCTGGCTCGAGTTCTACCTTCAAGTTCCTTTTCTACGCTTCGATTTGAAACCTTTTTGGACCTTATACATATGATTTAAAATGAGCAATAATTTTTTAAATTTGGACATAGCTTTTTGAGGTTCCAAGTTTGGAAGCAGTATCGCAACAGAAGCATTTGGGCTTCTTTCTCTTCAAGTGCGCTTTAACTAAACCAGCAAGCTTTTTTGACCACTGGGCAACATTTTCTGCGGGAGCTTTTACGAGGGTTGATCAATAAGTAATTGTGGTCGCTGTGGCGTAGTGGTAATGCGTTGGACTACTACGCAGAGTGTCCGTGGTTCGAATCTCGGCACAGGCAAAATCAAAAAAAAGTAGAAAAATTTATTTTTCCAAACGGCACCAACTCTTGGCAGGCAATGGCAAACCTACAAGAGTAAAAATTGTCTATGAAAAGCTTTTCGCTTCGCCGTTCGGATTCGGCATTAAACTGTAGGTCCCTTCCATTCATGTACAAATATAACACGCACAACATGAGTGGATGCGAAAAGCTCGGCCTAGTCCCTCAATGGGCTGTTGTGCCATTGAAAGTAAAGTAAGATCAATAAGTACCCGTGTTGGGAAAGGAGAGGCAAGTTTTTCACGAAAATTTTTTATTTCTATTTTTCAACGTAATTTTCTTTTAGTACAATACACTTTTCCCAACATGTTTGCCATTTCTTTAATCCCTCCAAAAAATACGATTTGTTAAACTCTTCAAAATACGCGACTGTCTCGATGATAACCTCCTCGTTTGAGCTGAATTTTTTTCCCCCGAGCCACGTTTTCATGTTGGGGGGAACAGAAAGAAGTCGCAGGGAGCCAAGTCGGGCGAGTACAGTGGGTGCGGCATCAATTCGTAGTTCAATTTATGCAATTTGGCCGCGACAATTCCGTATCCGCTTGTTGTCCACCATAAGCAATCGCGGCACTTATCGGGCCGACACCTTTCTCATCATGTAAAATTTTAATTACCGTTCCGTACGACACTCCTACGGCCTCTGCTACTTCGCGCACTTTCGTTCGGTGATCAGCGAGAATCATGCCGTGGACCTTTTCAACGATTTCCTCGGTAACCACGTCTGCCGGGCGGCCTAAACGCTTCTCATCAAAAACTGATGTACGACCACATTTAAATTCGTTGAACCAATATCTTACGGTTGTCATAGATGGTGAAGGGTCCCCATAGATAGCATCCAACTTCGCATTTATTTCTTCGCATGTTTCTCCATCCAAAAATAAAAAGCGACTTACGGATCGATATTGTTCTTTTTCCATTTTATCGCGAAACACCAAACACGTGTGGTACTAATGGCTGCCAAACAAAAAACTAACCTATGAATCAGTTTGATTCATTCAGTGTGGTGTCGTGTGACAGATTGCAGTACACAACGGTAATGCCAACTTCCCTCAGCAACGCCACCTGCCTTCACACACGGGTACTTATTGATCTAGCCTCGTAATTCTGTCAATAGAAAGATTCTCTTTATACTTTCTTATAATTCATTTTACCGTTGCAATGCTGACCTTTTCTTTTTTGGGTCCATGAAGGATTTTCATGTAAAATGTCCAATATATTTTGAAGTTTACTTCTTTAAAAACGTTTTTATATTTACAAGGGAGTAAAAGATGATCGTGGCGGGATCACGGCAATGAAAAGCAGAGCCCTCTATCAATTAGGTATAAAAAAGATGAGGATGCATATACTTACATAAATGACAGGCAGCACATATGCATCCACGAGTATGAATCAAACTTGATTGATAGAGGGCGCTGCCCATCAGTTTCCAGTAAAAATTTACATTTCACACAAAAATCATTAGAAATTACTAGAGCTAAAAGAATGAGCGAGTATAGACTGAAAAAAAACGCGAAAGTAGCATTAGAAAAATTATGTGTTTACACGTATCCCTCTATCAATCGAGTATGAATCATACTTGTTTAATAGAGGGCATTGATTTGCGTATGATTCAAACTTGATTGATAGAAGGCGCTGAGTATGAATCACACTTAATTGATAGAGGGAGCCGCCCATCCGTTTCTAGTAAAATTTAACATTTCAATCAAAATTCGTTGGAAATTGCTAGACCTGAAAGAAAGAGCGAGTGCATACACATATGAATCCATTTTTGTTTTTATATATATATATATATTTATATTATATATATTTATATTTATATATTTTTTTCGAGTAAGCTCCTTATGATTCAAGCTTTCCAACAAGTCATTATTTTCTAGTACCAAAATCCTGTAGTGCTGTGTAATTTTGCTGCTACACAATTTCAAAGCTTTTATAAGCTTATGATTATAAATTCTTAAATAAAAATCACTCTTCTAAAAAAAAAGTATTAGTTTTAAGCATCCAAATTTAAGAAGTAAAAGTAAAAATGCGCTGATTTAAAAGTTAATTAAAATTTTAATGTAATAATTAACAAAACGTGAGCGCGTAAAATCACATCAAGTGCACCAGAACAATTCCATTAGCGGCAACTTCTCTCTGTTTGTGTGTGTGTGTGTTTTTGTTGTTTTTGTTCGTTTGTTTGTTCTTGCTAGTTGTTTTTATCTTGGTGTTGTTGATGCTGAAACAACAACAACAACAGCAACAACAACAATTGCAACAGCACACCGTTCAAATGTTGAACAACGTAACACGTAAGTGGTTCAATGTAATCCGAGCATTTCAGCGCCGAATTTGCGGTGCAGGATTAACTGAAATATATTTACTAAACACTTAACATTGGATTTCCACCTATAAGCCAACAACAACAGAAACAACACGAACGGGAAACAATAACGACACACACACAAATACACGAGTAAACGAGCTGCAGGGTAAACAAAGCCAAGAAAAAAAAAACACAACAACATGCTAAAAAAAAAAAAACCAAAAATAACAAGCAAATGAAAAGAGGCGAATGAAAAGCAAAAACAATGGTAGGTGAAAAAAATAACACGACCATGAATTACCGTTAAAACATGACCACAAGCGTACGAGTATATACATACACACAAGCAAGAAAACACGAGTACACCACAAACACACGAAAAAAAAGAAGGAAAAAATAAAAATGTGAGAGAGTTAAAAAAGAAGTAGTAAATGCAGTAAAATTGAGCACTGAAAATACCATAGCAGAATCATTTAATTTACTGAGTAAACAACAACAACAACAACGAGCTACCATAAAGACTGGATTATTTAATAGACTTATTCAGACCAGTAGCCGACAAGAGAGGGTGTGCTAAATATCGAGAGGGCGAGACTGCGAGAGTGTGAGATTTAAAATGAAAGTGTCTGGATGATACAAACACGCACACATTTTTATATAGGATGACAATTAATAGGTGTATAAAACTTTCCTCGAGCTATAGAAAAAATATTGTAATTTTTCAACAATTTTCATTCTTGTACATATATATATTATTATTCTACATTATCTAAAGTATGATTCTTAGATCTGATTTCCTGTGGTCTAGATTATATTTAATTATTTATTTTACGATGTCAAATAATCGGTCAGCTATTTTAACAATGCAGCAGCTGGGCAAACGCTATTGTGAGACTTTTGATTTCTAGTGCAATTAAACGGTTTAGCGGGCTGGGTCATGAAGGCGAGGCAGAAAACCCACCGTCAACACTCTCAGCAATCGTAAAATCTTTCAAAAGCGGGAGCAGCATAAATCAATGGCTCCCATAAGAAAAGCGAAGCAGTTCGATTCATAGCAAAAAACGAACTAGGACTCAATGCTTACAAGCTGCAAAAAGTCCAGTTGCTTATGGATGAAATCAAGTGCGTACAACTCCAAAGATGTCGACATAGGACCGCAGGAATTGGATGGGAAAAAATCGTCTTCACAGACGAAAAGCTGTTTACTGTTGAACAAGCGCACAACTGTCAAAATGATAGAAGCTACTAAACAGAGGCTCATGGATCATCAATCATCATTCAACATCGTTAAAATCTGCAATCTGTCATGGTATGGTTTCAGATTTCAGCAAATAGCAGTACACCCTTGATTTTTGTGGAACAAGAAGTCAAAATCTACCCAGATGTGTACTGCGGTGAAATTTTCGAGGCTGTGGTACTCCCCTGGATATGACAGAGCTCTGGCGATGATGATTGGATGTTCTAGCATGACGCTACGCTAGTTCGTAAAGCCAAAACGACACAAGAATGGTGGTGCAGGACTCATTTTCTTGATTTTATCACATCTCAAGAATGGCCGATGGATTATAGCGTAGAGGCCAGGGTCTGTGTGCCAAACGTCATAAAAACTTGCAATCCCTGAAACAGTCGTACACTTCGCCGTTCAAATTCGGCATTAAACTGTAGATCCCTTCCATTAATGTACAAATATAACACGCATAACATGACAGGATGCGAAAAGCTCGGCCTAGGCCCTCAATCGGCTGTGTTGTGCCATTAAAAGTAAAGTAAGAAACAGTCGTTGCGTCGTGAAAGGAATCTAATAACGCAAGAGGAGGAGCTACTTACTTACTTAACTGGCACTACAACCGGTGATCGGTCTTAGCCGCCTCTACAAAGCTTCGCCAGTCACCTCTGCTATGCGCGCGCTGGCGCCAGATGATAAGGGCAAGTGCAGTCAGGTTGCCCTGCACTTGGTCTTTCCAACGGAGATTAGGACGTCCCCTTCTGCGTGTTCCTCCACCGTGGTGTGAATAAAACACCCTTCTAGCCGGAGCTCTTTCTTACATGACCCTGCCAGCGAAGCCGCTAGAGTTTTAGAGAGAGAGGAGGCCCACTTCGAAACCGGCTAAACATATTTTGACCCATGCATTATGTTATCTTTTTCTTCGGGCTGTTTTTCGTTTTTAATTACTTATCAAATTTTGTTTTTTTTATGTCCCAAACCTTTGTATACACTTAATATTAATTGTCACCCTGTAGATGCAGAATTCTTTGAATTTAAAATTGAAAACCACAGAGAGAAGTTAAATAAATAATTCAGTTTATCAATTCAATGTTGCCGCCACAATATCAGCCATGCAACTACAATTACCGCCTCCCACTCGTTGTCTCACAACATACAACATATCTTCTTGTAGAGGTAAGTTATCGCAACATTACATACCTATACATACATATGTACGAATGTAGTGGCGAACGTGCCTTTAACGTCTCTATATGGTCGCAGCAGCTGCAACATAATTGCTTGACATTTTGCCCATTGCATACGAGTACGAAGCAATGGCCACATATGAAGTAAGTGTACAAGTGGTACCGATAGGCCGATCTCATCCATACTCTCTCTCCCCTCTCTCTCTCTCTCTCTCTCTCTCTCCCCTCTCTCTCTCTCTCTCTCTCTCTCTCTGGCTAGATTTTTGCCTACCCGTACTATTAACATGCCTACGTTTCACATTGTGCGTTATCGCTGAAATACTTGTAAGCAACATGCAAGTATGTCTACATTGCTGTTGCCGATTGTAGGTCAATTTGGCATACAGAGTAGCAGACGCATTAATGTGTGTGTGCGTGTGTGTGTGTTTGCATCATGCACTATCTGTATGCAACAGTGAATAACACAACATTGGCCGCCGCCTGCTCAACGTGGCTGCACGTGGCTGACACGCGATGTGGCATGCAAAATATGCAAAATTATTGTTGGTTCAATTGGAATTCGGTCAGTTTATTCAAGAGCACAATAATATTGTGGCAATGTTGGTGGGCGTCACAGCAATGTCAACATTTTATTGTTAGCCTGAGTAAATTCATGTGGAAATTGCAGGAAATGTGAAATTAAATTAAATGCAATTAAAGAAAGATGCAAGAAGGATTTAGATGTTACATTTTTCGGGAAAATTACACTTACAATTAAAAAATTCATAGTTTACTATAAGTGATTCGGTTTCAAATTTGATTCAAAGCTAAAACTACAGGGTCCGCCGTCTTTTACGATGGTATGTAAACACTGAATAATTTTAACATTTATCAATCGATTGACTTGAGTAAACTTTCTTTACTTTACTTTACTTTACTTTTAAAGGCACAACAGCCCATGGAGGGCCTAGGCCAAGCTTTTCTCATGTTTAAACATGTTTTTGAAATTCAATACAATTTTAACCGAAACAACGCATCGAAATTGGTTATGACACGTGGGAACCCTCATGTGTCGTATCGTCACCGCATTCAGCATTTTGACGTCAGTGGAAGGTTTGAAGGATGATTTGCACTTGTTTCCGTGTAAAGTGCAATTGACTCAAAGAATATTACCGACAAACCGTCGTCCACGTCGCTTCGAATACGGCCAAAAAGTTACTCGAATTCAGTCGACACTGAACCTGATACTGATTTTTGGAATGAAATTTTGATGACCGTCGAGGCCGATTTCACACTCTCTGGTACCGTTAACAAGCAAAATTGCCGCATTTTGGGAACGTAGAATCCACACGAGATCCATGAAACACCATTGCATGACCGAAGAGTGACTGCTGCATGGGCCGGCATTGGCGCCAAAACCATCATTTAGCCATTTTGCTTCAGAGAAGGCGAAACAGTCGATGGAAATCGATGTGGCTGGATGTTGGTTGGCTCATTATGTCCGCCCACAAATGTGTGAAAAAGGTCTGGTGAACGGTTACTGGTTCCAACAAGATAGTGCACCATGCCACACTGCAAATCAAACAGTGCAGTTTCTGCAACGACCATTCCCTGGACGTGTGATGCTAATAAATGGCAACATTGACTCTTCACCTAGATCTCCAGATTTGACCCCTCCGGACTTCTTTTTGTGGGGTTATTTGGGAAGCAAAGTGTGCGCCAGCAAGACTCAGACCATTGACTTCGATCTCAAGGCAAACATTCGTGCCGAAATCATTGCTATACCGCCCGAGATAATCGAAAAAGCGATGGAAAACGCAGCAGTAAACGCACATTTTGCTTTGGTCAATAACGGCGGCCACTTGATTCCTGTTGTATTCAGAAACTAGTCCAAATAAATTGTAAAGGACCAAATTAAATGAAATCACCTCGTGTATGGAAATCGGTTGTTTTTCGTTTAAGTTATTCAATATTCACATAGCGACATAAAAGGGTACACCCTGTAAAACGTAATAATTGGTTAAAAAGTAACTATTTTTTCTACAATATGAAATCTCATGCGAGGTTTTTGAACCCATGCTGAATCCTGAACCAGTATTTGAACACACGTTTTTCTGGTTGTGTGAACCCGAACCCGCACCTGTTTTGTTGATTTGGGTGTGGGTTTTTTTTTTTAAAAGAATTTTAAACGAAAAACTTCAAAGACAAATAACGGTAAAATTCTAGAAACACATACAATCTTTTTAAAAACTTTTATGTTTGGCTTTAGTTTTTTTTTAACCAGAAACCGAAATCACTCACTTTTATTTTATTTAAATTTTTCGGTTCGGCCTTTAATAGTTATATTCTCAATAGTAGCTCGCTTGATTTTTCTCGCTTGCACCAAACCTTTGACATCGGGGCTTTGTTGAACTTGGCCTACAAGTATGTAGACGGTCTCTGTACGGATCTTGAGAAAGCATTCGATTGTTTACCGCACAAGATACTCCTGATGAAATTGGAGAGATTAAATGATTGAAGTACTGCAGCAAGGGCCCCTAGGGCCCTTTCATGAATGATGTTGTCCAAGTTTTTGGTTATTGCAGTGTCTTGCTATATGCCGATGACTTGAAGATGTACTGCAATAATACAATACAGATTTAAAAACGGCATTAACTCTTTCATGTCCTGGTGCATCACCAACGGTATGAAGTTGAATTGCTCCAAATGTAAGCTCATCACGTTTTCTCACCGAAGTTTCTCACCGATTACATTTAGTTATCATCATGACACTCAAGCATTCCCAAGGGTTCCCATAATTAAAGATCATGGCGCGTACTTTGACTCAAAACTCTCCTTTACCCCCCATTGGGACTATGTCATTTCTGAGGCGAATTCGCTACTAGGTTTTGTAATGCGAAACTCCAAAGAATTTGTTGTTGCTTTCACAGTTAAAACCACTTTCACTTCACTGGCTAGATCTGTTCTTGAGTATGCAAGCATTATCAGGCACACAAATTGATATCAATCGAATCGAGAAAGTTCAAAAGAACAAATTAACAAATTCGCGCTCAGACGAAATTTCGCGTACGACTCCATGCCACACCATCGTACGAAGAGAGATGTCAGTTACTCAATTTACATAAGCTCTCTATTAGGTTCAACTTATCAAGCGTACTATTTGTTAAAGATCTACAAATGTACTTGCTATCAAAATCTATTCATCCGATCTCCTCCATTCACGATCCCGCAAGACCAATAAGGAAACATCGATTGTTCTAAGTCAAAGTCCATTGAACAAATTATGGCCACAATGATCCTATCTGCAGATGACTTAATCTTTGGAATGATCTTAAAATTGCTTTAGACTGCGATAGATTAAGCTTGATCAGAGCTCTCAATAGATCCTTTACTTAAGATATAGCTTAAACTGTTATTTACCGAATTATCTACGTTTTGATTGTAAGTAAACTTGTAATCTGTAAGGGCTCAGCCCAGTAGATGAAAATAAATTAAATAAATAAATATACCCGAACCCGTACTTCGCCGTTTCGGAACCCCGATAATTTTTAGGAGAAAATCGAAGCTGCCAAATCTAGTGAATATAAAAATTAATACTTCATTGCTTTTTGAGCACTGCATGGCAAATGCGAAACTCATTGTGATTGGTCAATAAAAATACCTAAAATTACCGCTTCTCCAAATTTTCTTCTTTTTTCAGTAATCCTTGAATAATTGCTTCCACAGACTAAAAAGTATCAGCAGTTTGTTGGTCAAAAGTATCCACGGTTGGCCAAATTATTCGCGGTTAGTCAAAAGTATCCGCGGTTGGTTGGTCAAAAGTAATCCGCGGTTGGTCAAAAGTATTCGCGGTTGACTGGTCAAAAATATACGCTGTTGGTTGGTTAAAAGTATACGCGTTTGACTGGTCAAATGTATCCGCGGTTGGTCAAATTATCCGCAGTTGGTCAAAAGTATCCGCAGATGGTTGGTCAAAAGTATACGCGGTTAGTTAGTCAAAAGTATACGCGATTAGTTGGTCAAAAGTATCCACGGTAGGTTGGTCAAAAGTATCCACGGTAGGTTGGTCAAAAGTATCCACGGTTGGCCAAATTATTCGCGGTTAGTCAAAAGTATTTCCGGTTGGTTGGTCAAAAGTAATCCGCGGTTGGTCAAAAGTATTCGCGGTTGGCTGGTCAAAAGTATCCGCAGTTGGTTGGTCAAAAGTATACGCGGTTGACTGGTCAAATGTATCCGCGCTTGGTCAAATTATCCGCGGTTGGTCAAAAGTATCCGCGGTTGGTTGGTCAGAAGTATACGCGATTGGTTGGTCAAAAGTATCCACGGTAGGTTGGTCAAAAGTAGCCACGGTAAGTTGGTCAAAATTATCCGCGGTTGATCAAAAGTATCCGCGGTTGGTCAAAAGTATCCGTAGTTGGTTGGTCAAATATATCCGCGGTTGGTCAAATTATCCGCGGTTAGTCAAAAGTATCCGCGGTTGGTTGGTCAGAAGTATCCGCGGTTGATGTCTAAACTATCCGCGTTTGATGTCTAAACTATCCGCGGTTGGTTGGTCAAAAGTATCCACGGTTGGCTAGTCAGAAGCATACGCGGTTGGTTGATCAAAAGTATCCACGGTAGGTTGGTCAAAATTATCCACAATAGATTGGTCAAAAGTATCCACGGTAGGTTGGTCAAAAGTGTACGCGGTTGGTCAAATTATCCGCGGTTGGTCAAAAGTATCCGCAGTTGGTTGGTCAGAAGTATCCGCGGTTGGACAAAAGTATCCGCGGTTGGTTGGTCATAAGTATCCGCGGTTGAAGGTCAAAAGTATCAGCGGTTGTTGGTCAAAACTATCCGCGGTTGGTTGGTCAAGTATACGGGGCTGCTTAAAATATTCGCGGTTGGTACCCACAAGTGTGACCGCTTGCGTGTCGATCTTGCTCCACTAGTTGCAAAATTCATCGGCTTTTTCAGTGACTGGCCGACTAAAGTGAGGTGCATCTTTGATTTGATAAATTTCCGAAACGGAATCGAGCAAACCATTCCTGGGTCCAGCGTTCACTCACAGCATGATCACCGTAAACCGCACTTATTTCAATTCGGCATATTTTGGCAGCGATTTTACCTTTTCTATAGTAATAAATCATCACATAGCGTATTTCTTCTCAGATATTTCACTCCTTGTCAAATCAATGTACCTTTTGACACTAGCAACGAGTTACACAATTGTCTTCACAGAAATTATAGGCATGAAATGCCACCTTTCAAACATTCGCTCGTTTGACGTAATCGGACTAGTGTTTCCATAAATTGTGGGTACCAACAGCAAAAACCTCGGATACTTTTTATATGAGCCAATTATTTTGCTCTTAAAGTGCATAATTTTCAACCGCAAATCAAAAGAAAACCCAATTAAGCTCGACTCAATTAACCGCTGATTGCTGTACATACATATTTATTATGTTCTTATGCAACGAAGTTTTTATGCTATCCACTGCCAGTATAGAAAAATATTTAACAAATTATTACGGTACATAAGCAACAATTCGAAACGGTACCCGCCAGCTTCATGATGAGCAAGAAACATCATAAAGTATGAAAGAAAAACCTCAACTGTGGCAACATAACGCGGCGTTGCAATTTGTTGCAATAATAAAAGAAAAGTTTACAGCAAATCATAAAAATATTTTTCATTGCGAAATATTTTTTGTGATGTGTGCTGCATGTGCGAACTTTAAAACATATTAGCAGTGCAACAAAGAACATTAAGCCAGAGAAAGGAGAAATAAAAAAACAACAAACAGAAACAGAAACAGAAATGAAACAAGCAAAATATCCCACAGAAACCGCATGACACAAAGTTGCGGCAACAGGAGATAACAAGGACACTACACGGGCGCTTATGTGCCGAACATTTTGCGTAGTAAGTATGGTAAGTAAGTAGTAAGAAGCATCAGCAGCAGCATCAGCATCAACATCAGGTATACATAAAATGCATGCAAAAGTGCTCAAAGATATGAAAACGAGCAGATAGAGAAGAGAAACAAACACACACAGACGGAGACACACACACAAACAGACAGACAGACAGACAGACAGACGACTATGTTAGCTGCCTGCCCTCAAATCGCTGCTACGCGCTAGTGTAAATCTAACAATGCAAAGTGAAAATGCTTTAGTTAAAAATGCTATGCTCCTTGCTTGCTTGCTTGCTTGCTTGCATACTTAGTAGTTGCAACAAGGATGCGCGGCAGCGACAACAAGATGAATGACTATGACAATGGCAACAATAATAGTCAGCAACAAAAAGCGACAACAGCACAACATTGACAACGCTGACAACGCTGCAGCCGCAACAAAAGTGTTAAAAATATATAACTAAGTATCTACATACAACAACAAAAACGAACAATAACAAAACAACAACAACAACAACAACAACAAAATGAGAGCAACAACCAACGACAACGAAACAGGAAAAGATGTTGAATGTTCAAAAAATGGCCTTATCAGTGCTTCCTGTCGAAAGTTTCTCATAACTGTTTTTTTTTTTTTTGCGCTCTTTCCCTACCACTTCTCTTTTTTTTCGCTCTTCTTTTGGCTTGTCGCAATGTTGTTGCTCGCAAATAAACAGTAAACAGTATAGTGCTTTTTGTGTATTCTTGTATGTGCATCTGTGTATGTGCATCTGTGTATGTGTGTATGTGTGTGTGTGTGTGTATGTGTGTGTGTGTGTGTGGATGGGAGAAGTGTTGCCATTTTTATTCACACTATTTTTCTGTTCTCGTTTTTTTATTTGTTGTTGTAGTTGTTGTTGCTGCATCCCACACACAATAAAAAGCCAGGAAATATTTAAACATTTTTCTTGTAGTTTTTCTTTTATTTTCGTTTTCATTTCCCAAACATAAAGATAGAAAAAATATTAGTTTTTTACGATTTTAAATATGAGTGTGTTGTTGTTGTGATTGTTGTTGTTGTGGTTGTTGTGATTGTTGTTGTTGGTTTTGTTTATGACGCACATTTCCGATAACATGTCGTAGGGCATTTCGAGTGTGTGCTCACAAAATTCTTATGCAACATATCCTTTGCGTGGCATGCGATTATTGAGTTTGCTTCTCTGCTGCACAAAGATTATATTCGACGACTACAATATGCCGGACGTGCGAACGATTTATGCATTTCTGTATACAGACAATACATTCGAAGGGGGTAGAGAGATAGTTGGATTGAATGGTACCATATAAATATTAAATTAAAAAAAAAAAACCCCCTTGTTCTTCAGCCCTTCGAGCTTACTGTCAAATCCCGAAGATTAAAAAGAGCCTAAGCAAAGCTTTTACTTGGGCGTACAACTTTAAGTTCCTTTTATTTGTATACTTGTATAAATTTAAATCGCTTAATATGTTTGAGTGAGGAAAGCTCGGCCGAGGCTCCTAAAACTCTACTGTACTGGGTAGTTAATTGAAGTTTACTTATTTAAAATCGTTTTTCACATTTACGCCGGAGGTAAAAGATGATCGTCGCAGCGAAAATTGTTACGGAAATGATGGGTAGCGCCCTCTATAAATCAATTTAAATATTAATTTTGTTAGCTTTCATGTAATTACCCGATGATTTCAGCTATGATATATAACAGTCCTTAATTTATGAGCTATTTTAGTAAGACTGCGCCCAAAAAGTGGAAATTTACCACGTGTTCACTAGAGTGGATCGACATACAGGAGACTTTTCTAGCCCCTATCATGACACTACTTTTTGAGAAAAGGGGTTAAATACAAGATGTCTGACATACTTTAAGAAAAAAAACGTCTTTTTACTCTTAAAGTAATTACAAATAATTTTCAGATCACGATTAAGGTCAAAAATATGCTGCCTGACTTGGTCACAGCTGTGGCGTAGTGGTAATGCATTGGGCTGCTACGCAGAGTGTCCGCGGTTCGAATCTCGGCACAGGCAAAATCAAAAAAAAAGTAAAAAAAAAAATTTTTCGAGAGTAAAAATTGCCTGTGAAAAGCTTTTCACTTCGCCATTCGGATTCGGCATTAAACTGTAGGTCCCTTCCATTCATGTACAAATATAACATGCACAAAATGAGTGGATGCGAAAAGCTCGGCCTAGGCCCTCCATGGGCTGTTGTACCATTAAAAGTACGTAAAGTAAATAATATTTGAAGCAATTTCTTTTTGAATTATAATTTACAAAATGCTTAAAAAACTGAACTTTATTTGAGTGAAATCGGACTTTCGGTTGGTTGGTTTTTAATATATCCGTAAAAATTCGAAAATTTTTACTGTCACCCATTAAGTTGGGGAAAATTTATGCCAATTGACATGTAATTGTTTGATTTTTCATGAATTTTATTGAACTTTGACCTCAAACTCACCATTTTTATATATCTTTTTTTTTGGTCTCACGTATTTCTACATCGAACCTCAATCGAAATTAAGGGTTTCAACGCATCCAAATCGATAAGTCGTGCATTAGTTCCATAGCTAATCTATTCAAAGGCTAGTTGTTTGATATACCATCAGTGTCATGTCCTAAAGAGCGCCTTGGTGCATACCAAAAATTTTATATTTTACTTATAGTATTTATTATTTTGGAAAAGCTCGGTCACTTGCATAACTGCTTCTTTAATTGAAAATTTCATGATTAAAATTATTTAAATTTGCATACATTTCATTGACAAATTAAATCAATTAAGCCAATTTTATTTCCAGGCATACGCTAGTGGCCAAACTCACACACACACACACACTCACAAACACATATGGTACTTGTATTTATGAATTTATGTACAGGGTGCACCATATTTGATGTCGGTATGTGAATATTGAATAACTTAACCCTTTATATCACTGTGTGGCATTACTGTAACAAACCAAATGATTCCTAGCATATTCCAATATGTGATAATGTTCCTTGAGTGTAGTACTTGTTGACTTTTAGTTGGGCTTGTGACAGGTTGCCTTCTCGAAGACTAAGAGAAGAAGAAGAAATTGACTCTACTTCGACAGTTACTTTACGTCCTTGCCACTCCTCGAGTACTTATATGGCCAATGGCCACACCGGGCATTGTTATTCTCGGAACTATCCGACGAAATCTTATACCCGCCTGTAAACTGCCCACATAGAATAGAAAGATTTTCTGAAGAAAGAACGTAGCGCAGCTACTCCGTAGAATACGTGTGCAGCGTTGGGGGGATAGACCTTACCACAGTGTAATGGAAAGACAACAAAGTTACGATCCTTGCATCAAGTTTTGTTGGTGAGTTGACATAAGACACAAGTCAAAAAAACGGTGACAATTGGCCGACCAAACGTTGTGGGTGAATGTAACCGCCATGTGGTGTGGGTGGTATGATCGACAGTATCATTGGTAAATACAAAATAAAACTGCCAAGTAAAAGATTGCAAATACGCATGTTTTATCACTTTTTGGATCTAGTAATGTCCAATGTCTAGCTCTAATACCTAAGAGTGAGCAAGAGCAAGAATATGCGGATTCAAATTTCTGGTGCCGAAACGTTCAGAATGTTGTAAAAGGCCTAAGGCCTTCGGTGATAATTGTATGTCGCGAGCAAGTGTTTTTGATTGGTACAAATTGTTCAAAGATAGTCGAGAACGCGTCGACGACGAACCACGTCCAGGACGGCCATCAACATCAACTGATGATCAACACGTCTGGTCAATAAAATCAAGGAATTGGTGCTCGAGAATCGAGAATCGACGATTAACAGTCAGAGACCTTACTGGTATCGTTGGAATATCGGAAGGATCAGTGAAAACCATTTGAAAACATCATTTGGGCCTAAGAAGAGTGAATGCACGATTGGTTCCAAAATCACTGCATTAGTTTTACGAGACTATTTTGCCAAAAATTCGACTGATATCGTTCCGCAACCACCCTACCACCCTATTCGCCTGACTTAGCACCGTGTGACTTTTGGCTATTTTCTAAACTCAAAAAACCGCTTCGTGGACACCGTTTTGAGTCAATTGATTAAACATTAAACATGAATCGCTAAGCGCATTGAAGGCTATTCCGGAAATTGACTTTAGACTTTAACAACTGTTTCGAGAATTGGAAAAAACGTTGGCACAAGTGTATTGGAGCCGGGGGGGATTACTTTGAAGGGGACGAAATAGATTTGGAAGAATGAATAAAAGAATTTGAAATTATGAACAAAGTCTTACTAACTTTTGCCCACAGTAGTACATCGCTCGAGTGGCGGTGCGTCAAGACCAAGGAGGGAGGGGGAGGGGGGAGGGGGAGGGGGAGGGGGAGGGGGGGTGGGGTATTGGCAAATATGGGCTGAAAAGAAGATCCGCTGTATGTATCTCTATGTGACAAGTGCGGCGTATCATTATGGTATGCTATAATAAACAAAACAATTGTTTTACGGCATTACATACTCGTACATCTTATTCGAGGAACAGTTTAAGACAGTATAACACTTTTGTCACACTTCTGTCACACTTCCCTTTTTTTTTTTAATTGTCTACCTTTTAAATAAATTTTTTCAAAAATATAAAATACGTGTTCTCTTTTTCGTTAAGACCTACCATAAAACCTACCATAAAACCAATCATTTGAAAAAATTCACGTGTTGAGTTATAAAGGGTTAAAAAACCACCGATTTCCTTTACAATTTATTGGGACTAGTTTTTGAATACAATATCAATCAAGTGGCCGCTGTTATTGACCAAAATGGTTTTCTATCACTTTTTCGAGCATCTCGGGCGGTATACAGATAATTTCGGCACGAATGTTTAACTTGATTTCGATGGTCAATGGTCTGAGGCTTGCTGGCTTGCACCGTGCTTTTCAAATAACATGCCCACAAAGAGAAGTCCGGAGGGTGATCAAATCTGAAGATCTGCTTAGCCAGTCAATGTCGCCATTTTGTAACACCACACGTTCTGGGAATTTTCGTTGCAGAAACTTCATTGCTTGATTTGCAGTGTGGCGTGACCGTCTTGTTGAAACCAGTAACCATCCAGACCTATTCACCTTTCATTTGGGGGTAGACATAATGAGCCTACATCCAACCGATAGTGATTCCCATCGACTGTTTCTCCTTCTTTAAAAAAAAATGGCCCAATGATGGCTCAGTCACACACTTTTTGTTGATGCAAAAGTGTTTCATGGATCTGATGTAGATTCTCCGTTCCCCAAATGGGGCAATTTAGCTTGTTAAAGGCGCCAGAGAGTGTGAAATAGGACTCATCGGTCATAAAAATTTCCTTCTAAAAATCACTATTAGTTCAGTGTCCACCCCATTCGAGCGATTGTTTGGCCGTATTCCAAGCGATGTGGACGGTCTGTCGGTAATTTTCCTTGAGTCCAATGCGTTTCATACGGAAAGAGGTGCAAATCGCACTTCAAAATGCGCCGCAAGGTGGTGCCACTGACGCCGAAATGCTGCGCGCGATGACGATACGACACATGTGGGGGGTTGGTTCTCGGTAACCGCTCTCTCTTACCGCTTCAAACACCTGTTCATTGGAACGTGTTGGGCATTGGTGAACGGCTTGTCGACGATGAAGATCTACCACTGTCCTGTGCTTAACCAAATTGCACACCAACCGACGACGGAGTGTTGGCAGACGGTGCTTGTTGGCCAGTCCACGATATTTTCGACAATATGCACGTTGAGTTAACACAACTGTACGGACTATTTGCAATGTATAAGTAAGTACAGGGACGTAAGTATTTCGGCGCGTTGATTCGGTGTGAAGTGGAAGCGATTCATGGTTAAAATTGTACTGAATTGACGGTTCAAAAATATGTCGAAGTCAAGTCAAGTCAATCGTTTGTTAAGTAAATGCAATGAAATTATTCAATGTTTACATAACGACATAAAAGATGGCGCACCCTGTATGTATGTGTGAACACATGCTGCATTTGCGGCATATGTTGTTGGATAATTTTACCATTGTTGTTGTTATTGTTGTTATTGTTATTGTTGTTATTGTTGTAAATTTATACCCAAATGCAAGAATTGTTGGCGTGATATTTTCAAAATTACACCATACAAGCCGTAACAGCAACAATAAAAACAACAATAAAAACAACAACAAAAAGCAATGAGAACAATAACAATAACAACAATAACAGCTCAATGTCCTTGTTGTTGTGGGAATGTACATACATGTTTGTATGTATGTGTGTATCTGTGTGTGTGTGTATGTGTGTGTGTATGTGTGTGTGTGTGTGCGGTGTGTGTGTGTGTGTGATTGTGATTGTGCATATATATGTACAAAAACAACTGCGCGAACAATTGAAAGTTTTTATTCAGCACCAACAAACACATACAAACAAATGCAAATTCGAAATGTATGCGAACAATGCAAACACACGAATTCAAACATTCATATGCAACATGCCATCCGATGCCAGTGCTACACATACGCCATCATATACCTTACATACATACGCACATATGTATGTATGTATGTATGTATGTATGTATGTATGTATGTATGTATGTATGTATGTATGGTATATGTATGTATGTGTGCATGTTTGTGTATAAAAGTAAAGTACACACGTATGTGGTAGTCAGTTTGCAACACGTACATTATACATGCTACACACACGTATGCAGATATGGTACAATAAAAACTGTTGCCGCCAACAAACAAAACGGTGGCAGTGTGAGTGAAAAGTTTACAAAATTTTTGCCGCGCACATTTTACAAATTTTTGTTTCTCATTGCTGTTGTTGGTGGTGACACCTTTTACAACACACCTTCACTTAAAACTCACAAAAACACACACAAGCACACACACACACACACAGACACACGCACATGTATGCACTTCAACTCATTTCATCGCTGAGTTAGGTTGAGGGTGTGTGCGTGTGTGTGTGTGTGTGTGTCGTACGTGTGAATTGAACATGAGTTTAGAAACAAAGTTTATTGTTGTCGTTGCTTTTTTTTTTCTTCATTTCTGTTTTGTTCACTGCAGTTGGTTTGTTGTTGTTGTTGTTGTTGTTGTTGTTGTTGTTGTTGTTGTTGTTGTTGTTGCTGCTGTTGTTGTTGCTGCTGTTGTTGTTGTTGTTGTTGTTGTTGTTGTTGTTGCTGTTGTTGTTGTCGCTTTCCTTTCATTTCACCTTCAGCTTCAACTTCAATTTCAACGTGTTTTAGTTCTTCGCCAAAGACGTTAGCTTCATCATCTCGCACATAAGTATTTGTCATATATATGTGTGTGTGTGTGTGTGTGTGTGTGTGTGTGCGAAGTGTGAGTGTGAAGTGTGAGTGTGTGTTATTTGCTTCTTAAAGATATGATAATTGCATCTTTTACTCTTGTTAAACTTTTACTTTACATCAAATTTTTATTATTTTGTATTTTTCGTATTCTCATTTAATCAGTTTAACACTTTCTATTCTAGAAATGCGTGTAAATTATATTTGATCTCTTATGTCTTTTGTGCTGAAGACTGGAAGGGGAAAACTACTAACTGCACTTATTGCTTGCTTGGTATAAATTTATGTGTTCGCAAGTGCGTTGCTGTTGTAATTGAAACGTTCAGATAATTCCAAATATTATGAGCTTCATATTCTAGATTTGATTTAATAACAGACGAGTAAAGTAATTTTCATTTAAATGATTTTAAATTGAATTTTTGATTATATTAAGCACAGTAGGAGTTGAAGTCATTAAACTAAACAGTTGCATAAGTTTAGGAATCGTTTAAGTTCTTCAAATTAACAATACACTTGATTTGAGTTGTTCACTTATTTACAAACTTTTCGAAGTTTACTTCTTCAGAATCGTTTTTATATTTATGTGGGGGTAAAAGATGATCGTCGCAGGCGAAAATTGTCACGGAAATGAAGGGCAGCGCTCTCTATCAATCAAGTATGAAGAAATGAGGTAACATATTAATACACACATAAATGATGGGCAGCACATACTACTGTGGGCAAAAGTTAGTAAGACTTTGTTCATAATTTTAAATTTGTTTATTCATTCTTCCAAATCTATTCCGTCCCCTTCAAAGTAATCCCCCCCCCCCCCCCTGGCCACAAGACACTTGTGCCAACGTTTTTTCCAATTCTCGAAACAGTTGTTAAAGTCAATTTCCGGAATAGCCTTCAATGCGTTTAGCGATTCATGTTTAATGTCTTCAATTGACTCAAAACGGTAACGGTGTCCACGAAGCGGTTTTTTGAGTTTAGAAAATAGCCAAAAGTCACACGGTGCTAAGTCAGGCGAATAGGGTGCTAGGGTGGTTGCGGAACGATATCAGTCGAATTTTTGGCAAAATGGTCTCGTAAAATCAATGCAGTGATTTTGGAACCAATCGTGCATTCACTCTTCTTAGGCCCAAATGATGTTTTCAAATGGTTTTCACTGATCCTTCCGATATTCCAACGATGCCAGTAAGGTCTCTGACTGTTAATCGATTAGTCGATTCTCGAGCACCAATTCCTTGATTTTATTGACCAGACGTGTTGATCATCAGTTGATGTCGATGGCCGTCCTGGACGTGGTTCGTCGTCAACGCGTTCTCGACCATCTTTGAACAATTTGTACCAATCAAAAACACTTGCTCGCGACATACAATTATCACCGAAGGCCTTAGGCCTTTTGCAACATTCTGAACGTTTCGGCACCAGAAATTTGATTCCGCACACAAAATTTAATGGAACTTCTTTGCTGAATAATTTCACTCATTGTGAAAATCGCCGAATGCACTTTTTGTGCAGAAACTTCAGAAAGACAAGCGTATACTAAACACTAATGATTATTTTGATTGTGACATTTGGCACATATGTCATCGACAGTCATACCAACCTTAAAAAAATAATATTTTGATGAATGACTTTCCGCGCGAAATTTAAATTAAAAAGTCTTACTATTTTTTGCCCACAGTAGTATGCATCCACAGTATGAATCAAATTCGATTGATAGAGGGCGCTGATTCGCGTATCCTTCAAATTTGATTGATAAAGGGCGCTGAGTATCAATCATACTTGATTGATAGTTTCTCGTCAAACTTGAAATTTCAAACATAAATTTTACATAGCAAATAACAATCGTAATAAATTTCTAGAGCTGAAAAAATGAGCGAGTATAGGCTGAAAAAAACAAACACACAAAAGTAGCAAATGAAAAATTATGTGTACTCACATATGCGTCCACTATGGGCCTTCTATCTATCAACCGAGTATGAATCATACTTGATTGATAGAGGGCGCTGATTTGCATAAGCTTCAAACTTGATTGGTAGGGGGCACTGAGTATCAATCATACTTGATTGATAGAGAGTGCTGCCCATCAATTTCTCATCTATTTCAAACAAAAATTTGTCATTTCAAACAAAAACATTTAGAAATTTCTAGAGCTGAAAGAAGGAGCGAGTATAGACTGAAAAAAAAACGCACAAACCAATGGCGATTGTGTTACGATAAAATATCCATCAAAAGCTGCAATTGGGAAACAGCGAGAATATAGACTTCTTCGGAAAATGGAGCCCCTACAAAATTCAGATTCTGATATCGTGGTCGCTGTGGCGTAGTGGTAATGTGTTGAACTGCTACGCAGAGTGTCCAGGGTTCGAATCTTGGCACAGGTAAAATCAAAAAGTAGAAAAAATAATTTTTCTATACGGCACCATCTCTTGGCAATGGCAAACCTACAAGAGTTAAAATCGCCTATGAAAAGCTTTTAACTTCGCCGTTCGGATTCGGCATTAAACTGTAGGTCCCTTCCATTCATGTACAAATATAACACGCACAACATGAGTGGATGCGAAAAGCTCGGCCTAGGCCCTCCATGGCTGTTGTGCCATTAAAAGTAAAGTAAAGTAAGTTACGACACAAAATTCAGATTCTGATATCGTGAAAACAACCGAAAACCAGCACCGATCACGTAAAACTTTGCAAGCAAGTTGAAGCACTACCGAATTCGAATTTCATTGAAAAACAACTCGCAAAGACAAATGCGGAGAGACAACATGAATGGCAAATGAGTTCATAAGAGCTAATAATTGCATCAACACTCATCTCATTGAGTCCCGACGAAGGTCCTCAGATTATACAGCTCCAGGCAGTCACTGAGGTGGCCCAATTCCCAGCTTCTCAACGAAAGAGAAGAAATACTTGAAAATTTGCTCGAAAATCTTTCCTCCGTGGAAAGAAATCAACTCGCATCAGCACAACGAAGCATAGACGAGATTCGCCAAGTTTCTAGTCAACCTCATATCATTTGAGAGTTCTCAGACCGGCAAGTGGTAAATTTTCCACCTGTTGAGATCATACAACCTGAATATTTTGATGAAGATGATTATTGTTATAATGATGATAATTATGATGATGATGATAAGATTATAATTACCAGGTGTACAAGTATGAAACCGGAAATGACATCTCTGTGTCGCTAGGTAAAAGTATACGCTCTGTCAAACCATTTCATTTCTTCGCATTTAGTTCTGTCAACAATATTCAGTTCATAAACAATCAAGTTTCATACAACAACATATTTTTTTCGCTCGTTAAAATGTCGAAATTTGTGCCTACAAACTACGATATCATCAAGCGGACATCATTGATTTTCTGTTTCCAATTGAAGAAATCTGCTTTGGAATCTCATCGAATAATTGTGGAAGCTTACGGCCAGCACGCTCTAGGCAAAACACAGTGCAACGAGTGGTTCAATAAGTTTAAAAGTGGCGATTTTGATGTGAGAATCGAAGAACGCGGAAGACCACCGAAAAAGTTTAAAGATGCCGAATTGCAAGCTTTTCTCGATGAGGATGATGGTCAAACGCAAGAATCTTTCGATTTGAGAAAACAATTATCAAATATGGTAAGTAAGTACTACTAGAATCAATAACCAAGACTCGGTTGATAAAGCAAACCTTTTAGCTAACATTTTCGCAGAAAATTCTTATCTGGCGATCAACCACTGCCCGATATCGAATCTGTATCTTGTGCTATGCCTGAGATACATTTTCCAACTCGAATAGTTAAAAGAATTCTTGCAAATCTTAACATAAACAAGGCTTCGAGACCCGATGGCATTCCAGCCCACGTATTGCGAGCTTGTGTGACAACGCTGGCGCGACCGGTTCGCAATCTTTTCAACATATCATACACAACTGGTGTATTTCCGTCTTGTTGGAAAGTTGCCAATGTCCAACCAGTTCCTAAAAAGGGTAAGACCCTGCGAACTATCCCCCCTTGGCAATCTGTTCTACGCTATCCAAAGTCATGGAATGTGTAATTAACTTCTACTTGGTGAAATATCTTAAGCAAAACGAATTGCTTAATGATCGCCAATACGGTTTCCGTTGAAATCGCTCTACGGGTGATCTCATGGTGGTCCTCACTGAGCACTGATACCATAGTGTCCATGGCTTCGGTGCGAGCAAGGCGGTTGCTCTGGATATATCAAAGGAGTTTGACACAGTGTGGCCTAAAGCACTGGTGTCAAAATGAATTGCGCATAGGGTCGGGAGTAACTTCACACGATCGATCACGAACTTTCTAAGCGGCCGGTCTATCCGTGTTGTGATAGATGGCATTGTTTCGCAAGATCGTGCCATTAATGCTGGAGTGCCGCAGGGTTCGGTCCTCTCCCCTACACTTTTCCTTATCTTTATTAATGACGTTCTGTCATTAACGAAAAATCCTATTTACTCGTTTGCAGATGACAGTGCCATTTCTCATTCATAGGCCTGCTCAAAATGTCCTAACTCTTTATAGATTGAGAGTGAAAGGTATGTTACTTATGAGTGACTCACTCAATAAAGATCTCCAGTCAATCTCCGAGGGGGGTCTTACGAATAGAGTTAAGTTCAATGCGCGTAAGACCCAATGTTGTCTGGTATTTCACAAACGAGTCTCCCAACCCGCCCCGTTAACCCCGTAGATATGAGTGGGGTAGGTATTGCGGAGACAGCGACTGTTGATGTTCTGGCCATGACCATCCAATGTGATGTTCGTTGGACTAAACACATTTTTGACGTGTCAACAGAAGCAGCAAAGTGTTTCGGCTTCCTTAGGCAAAGTAAAAAATATTTCACTTGGACTGAACTCCACATGATCTACACCACCTATTTACGTCCTCAATTGGAGTTTAATTCGCACCAATGGGCTAGAGCTTCACGAACGCAACTGCAACTCCTGGACCGTGTCCAACATCGAAGCGGTGAAGCTTACAGGAAATAGTAGAGGAATAGTAGAGATCTCCACATGATCTACACCACCTATTTACGTAATTGGAGTTTAATTCGCACCAATGGGCTAGAGCTTCACGAACGCAACTGCAACTCCTGGACCGTGTCCAACATCGAAGCGGTGAAGCTTACAGGAAATAGTAGAGGAATAGTAGAGATCTCCACATGATCTACACCACCTATTTACGTCCTCAATTGGAGTTTAATTCGCACCAATGGGCTAGAGCTTCACGAACGCAACTGGAACTCCTGGACCGTGTCCAACATCGAGCGGTGAAGCTTACAGGAAATAGTAGAGTCTCCAGCTCTATTGACTCTCCTTGGAATATCGTTGAAACGTGTCTTGCGTCTCATCGTTCTACCGTTACTTTCACGGTAGATATTCTACTGAGATGCGGAAGCTGATGTCGCCAATTCGTCTGTTGAGCAGAACTACACGAACAGCAAGCGGAACTCACGCCTTCCACGTAGACACGGCGTTTCAGAGAAGGTTCTTTTATCTGTCGGAACTCGCGTTTTTGGAAAAAGCTCCCTGCAAAAATTTTTCCCACTTATTATGACCCTTGCAAATTTAAAGTAAACTACTACTCTCTCCTACTTCCTCTCACCTATCAATCTCTCTCCATTTATAGAGGTACCCCCAGTGTGATAATTATTTAAAAAACAAACAAAAAATCTGTCAAGATCAATTAACTGAATCCACCCCTAATCTCTGCACATGCAGGCACTACATATATAAATTAACAATAACAAAACTCCTAAATCAGGAGACAAACTGTTTTCCTTCTCCACCAATAATCTGGTTTCAAAATAAGTATTTGTTCTTATATTCAATAATAATTACCTAGAATTAAATAGAGCATTATTGTGCAAAATTAAGTCACTTGCAAAGAAACATTTCTATAATTTGAAATAATCTCTACATATCTCCCAAAGAGAAACACACGCACACACGCACACACACACACCCACCCACACAGAAATGCACACCTCGGCATTCTCCCTACACTGCTGCTGCTCTCTGACAATTGTTCTCATTCTCTCCCACCACCAAGTGAAATTGTTTGCATGTCATTTCGTTGACAAGTTTAATAAGCTCTTCTTCTCCTACAGACAATATCTGCTAGAGACGATTGACTATTTGCTGTTGTTGTTGTTGTTGTTGTTATTGTTTATTGTTGGAGGTGAGTTCATTTGGCAAATATTTGACAGCATCATTTTGGACGCTATATTGAAAGTTAACACCACAAATGCTGAATTTGGCTTTGAGAGAGTCGGGGAGTGGAGCAAGCCATCGCCAACGTGGATGTCTACTACACGGAAACTTTCCACACTAAGTATTCATGTCAGAAAGTTTGTCCTTATGAAGTTTGGTTCATTTTCATTGAAAAATTTTTGGATATTTGTTAGGTATGAGTTTAATTTAAATGCATTGCATTTCATTCAGTGAAGTGTGAAATTAAGAGCGAACATTTTGAGGTGATAATTACTGTCAAACAATTTGATGTTATAATTTCAAGTCTTTAGTGCAAAATCAAAAAACTGTTGGAATGATTTTAAATGGAGAGGCGTTGTCTTTTGAAAGGCAATACTCCTATTTGCCTTATATTGGTTGTTTATATTGGTTAGACCAAGAACAGATTATACTAAGTCAATGTGAGCTTCTCTTTTGTAAGTGAGCTTCCCTTAAACTGAGAGTCACCAGATTTTTGCTATCAGCAATTATAGCTATTAAGCATGCATGAGCAACCGTTGCTTCATGCAATGGGGTTGTTTAAAGGTAATTAGTCTATAGAACTAAAATTCAAAAACACAAAAAAAATTCAACATTAACCAGTTGACAACTGCGAACAATCCGTGGAATATTCTCTTATAATTCATTTCAAAAGAGAGAAATTTGATTTCACTCAACGAAAAAACATTTATGAGTGATCAATTAAATGCATATCGATCGTATTAAGCTCTTTGTGCATGAGTACAACTCATTTGAAACTAACTATAATTCACCTTGGAGAATAACCAAGGAGATATATGCACTCAAACTACCAAAATGTCACAGTAAAGTATCTCTGCGCATGCCGCCGACCCTCTCTGAGTAATAATTAAGGAAAGTACGGATGGTACTGGTAACACCCGCCTGGACCACAACCAGACCTCACAGAAGCGTGATTACGGAAGATACCAAACTTCTACTTGGAGAATAACCAAGGAGACACTCTAAAATTTGAGTGTAACTTCATATATGCTCTCAAGCAACCAAAATGTCACAATAAAGCATCTCTGCGTATGCCAATCCTCTCTGAGTATAAGTTAAGGAAAGCACGGGTAGTACTGTTAACAGCCGCCTCATAAAATTAATTCATCCCTCATATACGCGCTCTTCTTCTTTCTTTTCCTTTAATGGCACAATAGCCGATAGAGGGCCTAGGCAGAGCTTTCCGCATGCACTCATGTTGTGCGTGTTATATTTGTAAATGTATGGAATGGGGACCTACAGTTTTATGCCGAATCCGAACGGCGAAGTGAAAAGCTTTTCATAGGCAATTTTTATTCTTGTCTGTTTGCCATGTAGAAATAGTTTTTTCTTCTACGTTTTGATCGCCGAGATTTGAACCCCGGTAACTCTTCGTAGCAGGCCAATGCACTACCAACTACTCCACAGTGACCATATACGCTCTCTAGTGATTATTTATTCTCTGCTATAATTTAAATATTTTCGTATTTAAATACCGTTATGCATGTCTTTAATTAAAGTCTAATTTATTCTAAAACCCATATAAAAAAGGAAAGTCTTTCCTCTACCTTCCAGTCATTTCCCACAGAAGCGACCTGCTTGCAAAGTCGTTTATCAACCACTAAAAATGCTGTTTGCATTTTTATTAGAATAGGCTTAACTGTGAGAATTTTTCAAACACATACATACGTACAAGTATACAACATAAGTTAATATACCACGAGCCAAACCAACAAAAGAAAAGAGGAGCCAAACCTCCCTACGCTTCAATACACACACACACACACACACACACGCACTCATGCACACACACACACACATGCACCCCCACATACACCCACACATACACCCACACATACACAAACCCATGTGCAGAGCTACATAATATAAATATAAGCCACCACAGCTTCTTGTACTCATTCTGTTTAACATTGCCCCAGCACAAGTACAGTAAAGCAGCAGTTGTCATATCATTTGTCAAAACAGCCGCGAATACTCCTCCTTCGAAGAGTGTGTGCGCATGTCCTTTTCCTACATTTCCTGCCCTATTGCAAAGGACCTGATTATTACCAACGAAGAACGAAAAACAAACTAACAAAATCACTTGCAATGCCATCCACCACGTGTTGCCACCGTGACGTGACACACGTGGTGGAACGTATGCCTCTGAATATTTTCGAAGTAATGGAAGCTAATCTCATTTGAACATTTTCGAACTACCAAAGGATGCTCGCTCGCATTCGGCATAAAAAGTGTGCTTAACTCTCGTTGAAAACCGTTATGCTATGCCGATTACAAAAACGAATGCTGTGCTATATTTCGTTTGCACTCGTGATGCTGCGAATCACATTGACTATACTTTCTACTAAACGGTTTTTGCCTTCAATGGAAATACGAAATCAGTTTGTGAACGTCGCTGCTGATATTTGGACGCGCAATTGCCAACAGCGTGTGCTCTTCAATATTGAGTGATATTGGTGGTTAGATAGTGTTGTTAGATAATGGTGTCAGATAATGTTGTTAGATAATGGTGTTAAATGGATTAATTAACATGTTTGCTACAATTTCAATAACCGTAACAATGTAAAAGGACATTTTTCGAAAGTTACTGTTTTCAAGTGTGCATTTGTGAGTGTATAGTACTATGTGACAGTGATTTTTTCAATATCAAGTGGTGAGGTGGTATCTTCAAAATAAATTCTAAAAATATTTAAACAAAAGTGTTTTTCAAACAAAACCTCAGTTAAATTTTAATACGAATGAGATAATGTAAATAAAGTATTTCAATAATTTACATTGTGTAAGAAAACAAAATCAAAGTGCTGCAAGAAACATGAAATTTATTTCAAAACTTAATTTATACAGATTTTTCTTAGGCTTAATTAATAAAAATGAAAAGATGATGATCGTTTTGCTATTGATCATTGCAATTATTAAAGGTAATTGAAGTAGTAATTTATGGAAAAAAGTTATGGAATTGAGTTCCAAAAATGTATACAGTGCTAATGGATTTTCAATACAGAATTTATTTTAGAAATAATTTTCGAATTACTAGAACACTAAGTAGTGATCTCTTTTTAAGTAGTGATTACTTTTCGAAGATTATTTGAACCTCACTTTTATCCAAGCAGCCAGCCCAGTTCTGCATGACCACTAACTGTGGACTGACTAAAAATAATGGACTTTTCTGGATCTATTCCGCATGCAATATAAGCTGCTGCTGTTTTAAAAATATTACTTTTTAATTCACTTGCGGGAAGCTTATTTGCTGTGATTGCGTGTAGGTCGACAATACAAAAAAGAGATTTGTATTTATCCTGTAAGTCTATCCACTGCCGATCAGATCAAGATGAGTTCAACTGCGAATTTTCATAAAATTTTTGAAATGAGTGATTACAAATATTCGATTACAAATGGGAGAATTTATTAATTTTCAAATATAGTTTTCAATGATTTCTAAAAATATAATTTAAAAATATTAAGATAAATACCAGGTGCACAGGTATGAAACCGGTAATGACATCTCTGTGTCGCTAGGTAAAACTATATGCTCTGTCAAACCAAATTAGTGGTGCCATTTCTTCGCATTTAGTTCTGTCGAACAATATTCGGTTCATAAACAATCAAGTTTCATAAAACAAAATTTTTTTTTCGCTCATAAAAATGTCGAATTTTGTGCCTACAAACTACGATATCATCAAGAGGACATCATTGATTTTCTGTTTCCAATTGAAGAAATTGATTAAATTTTGAATCTCATCGAATGCTTGTGGAAGCTTACTGTACGGCCAGACCGCTCTAGGCAAAACACAGTGGTTCAACGAGTGGTTCAATAAGTTTAAAAGTTGAGATTTTGATGTGAGAAACGAAGAACGTGGAAGACCGAAACCACCGAAAAAGTTTGAATATGCCGAATGCCAAATTGCAAACTTTACTCGATGAGGATGATGGCCAAACGCAAGAAGAACTTGGAGAACAATCAAATGTGACCCAACAATGCATTTCTTAACGTTTAAAAGCCATGGGATTGATTTTGAACGTTCCGCAGAGGGAAGATGGATGCCGCATGAACTAACTGAAACCCAGCTAGAAAATCGAAAAACCACCTGTGAAACGTTGCTCGCCAGGTACTAAAGAAAGTCATACCATATCTTCATCGAATTGTTACTGGCTATGGATCCGGAAAATGAATCTATTTCGAGAATATCTATTCCCAAACGTAAACGATCATATGTTAAGCCCGGTACACCGGCCAAATCGACAGCAAAGCCAAATCGCTTCGGAAAGAAGATGGACGAATGCTCTGTGTTTTCTGGGATCAGTGAGGTGTTATCTGGTTTGAACTTTGACCTTCTATAACCAGGTGAAACAGTTACTGGTCAACGCTACCAATAACAATTGGCCGATTTGTACCGTTTGAATCGTGCTTTGCGCCAAAAACGTTCAGAATATCAAGCTAGGCAACTTTACTTTTAATGGCACAACAGCCCATGGAGGGCCTAGGCCGAGCTTTTCGCATCCACTCATGTTGTGCGTGATATATTTGTACATGAATGAAAAGGCAACACAAAGTGATTTTTCTTGATGACAATGCACCGTCACATCGAAAAAGAACAAAACAGACTCGGGAATTGGTAGATTCGTACAGCTGGAAAGCCCTGCCCCCTGCGGATATGGCTTATTCACCAGACCTGACTCCATCGGACTACCACTTATTTTCATCAATGGGGCACGCAGGCACTCACTTGCTGAGCAGCACTTCGATTCGTACGAAAATGTGAAAAAATGGTTCGATGACTGGTTTGACTCAAAAAACGAACATTTTTTTTGGCGAGGCATTCATAAATTGCAAGAGAGATAGGAAAAATGTGTAGCTAGCAATGACCATTACTTTGAAGATTGAATGTGTCACCATTTTTCTTAAATAAAAGTGTATTTTTCGGTTTAACCTGGTATATTCCTTAGGTCGAATTTCTGACTTGATTTTTAAATTTTTTTTTTGTAGAAGTAGCCGATTAAAATCGATTCTATGACCTCAGAAAAAATATCGATACTTATGGAATTAGGAACTAAACACTAAACTTGCTCTTACTTACAAATTGTTACTCAATGAGAATGAGTTTTAATATAAGTAAAATGAACTTATGATCTACATAGGCGACTTCTTTAACAACTTTAATGGGTCGTGAAGCTTGAAGGCTTTTAAAATTGGTCTCCAGGGCTAAAAAGTCAGTCCCGATTTAAGTCTAAAAGTATCAAAACATAATACCATTAATATCAGATAATAAGCGAATAAAAAATAGTAGGGTTCACAACCTTGATTCTTGAATATGATAACGATTAAAAAGTGAAAGGGTCAGTTTTTGGTCTAACCCAGTGAAAGAGATTTGAAAGATGTTTGAAAAGATCACATTCTAGTGTAAAGTTTGGACATTTTTGTGGCAAGGTTCAAGATATCGAGTATTTCTAGTACAGTGACTTATAGTATAATTACTTGCATAATGTTTTTTATGCAAATATTAACCCTTTATCTCTCTCCTTTATCATTTACACGTTTTAAAAGTGAAACAAAGAGTAAAAATATTCCAAATAACTTTTGATCACTGAACATCAGAAACCTCTACATTTTGTTTTAATATTAAAAAAAAAATCTAAATTTCAGACAAATTATGAAATCAAATATATTGGATATATATTCAAAATATATTGGAAATATATTCAAAATATATTGGAAACGAAAAAATTGTATAGTATGTATTTAGTTATTTTTGTTTTTTTGGTTTATTTATCTTCTATCTTCTGGAATTTAATTTTAAAGTTTGGAGTATTAATCTAAAATAAGACTCTAACGGAACTTATTAACCCTTTTTGAACCTTTTTGATAAATTTTATAGAAAAGTTTAAACTTTGAAATATGGCACAGATTCAGATTCAGTTTATCTAAAGATCACAAAAAAACACTCTGTTGCAGTTTATTCCTTCAGATGTCCTATCAGTTATCCTTTTCAGGGATTTTCTACTCATTTAAGTTCATCATAGTTCAAAACCTCATCAAAAATTGATTTTACATCATCTTCCTTTCTGTTTGAAGTTTCAATCATATTTTACTTTACAAGATTTCGTGCTTTTTAACGTCGTTTTTGTTAACATTTTGAACACAAGCGTAAAGGAATTAAAGTAAAAGTAAATAATTTTGATAAAGTAAAAAAGTACGGTCCTAAGTTTTTGCAGCTAAAAAATCCACCTTCGGTGTATCGAATTAGAATTACATTTGATACCATGGAAATCTCTTTACTTTATAAATATTTTGATAAACTATGTAAATTGACTAAAAGTCAAGACATAAATAAAAATGTTTTCAAATGAGATTTGTAAGATCATCTAGTTAGTTCCTTTCGTCGGATAGTGTATCTAACAATGCGCTGAAGTCGGTTGAGGAGTTCCAACACTTAGGTGTTCTATTTGGTGATACAAGGCTTACTTTCTCTAACCGTGTAAACTACCTTGTACCAAAAGCCTATTCGATTCTTTCCTTTATTCATTGGTCATTATGGCAGGGATTTCAAAGATCCGTATACGCGTAGAATCTTCTATACAACCCTTGTACGTTCGAAACTTGAATATGCTTCCTTCATTTTGAATCCATTCTACAATACACACTCTGCTGGTATTGAAAGAATTCAAAAGAAATTGTTCATTTTGCTCTCCAAACTTTACATTTTGTTTAGCCTTTCCCTTTCGTATAATGCTCGATGCTTATTTATTAGCTTGAAGTCTTTTGAGACCAGAAGAGTTATGCATTCCCTCATAGTTTTATATAACCTAATTTGTGGAAATATTGATTCCCCATTTTTACTTGAAAAGCTTAGATTCAGTGTACCTTCATGTCATTTGCGCTATCATATTCTATTTTATGTATCCACTTTTTCTTTTATCGACGAATCCCAGCGGACCCTCTACCCGCCCTTTACGACCGCATCCGTTACGCGGTTGACCGAAACAACCACAGTTGGACCGGACTGCGATGCTTTTCACGAATCAGGTGAAAACGTCGATAGCAGCTACAGATTTGGCTTATCAACAGCTGCGTGGAACATTAATTAGTATTAATTCAAATGAGATAACAAAGATTGTTTAAGGGTATACAAAAATCTATTAGCACATAAAGATTATTGAAATCATTGGGCATACAACACACAGGATCGAACAGTGCATAATTTGTTTTACACAGACTTAACTTGATAGGTATGAGGTTTCTAGAAACGAGACTAGGAACACCAATGCACAGCTCATTTGATAGATATGGAGACTCTGTCCATCCATTCAACAATTTGAACACAAAACAAACATTCATAACTCTTCGGCTTTCAAGTGAACGCAAATGGAGTAATTTTAAGCGATCTTTATAAGGAGGGGTTCCAGTTCCAGTTGCGTAAAGCAAAAAAAAAAGAAACTGGTTTTGAACCGACTCCACGTTTTATTAATGTAACAATTGTATTGCGGACACCAAACATTCGAAGCATATTCTAAAATCGATCGCGCAAGTGAAATATACAACATTTTATTAATATAAGGATCGTTAAATTCCTTTGACCATCTCTTAATAAAACCTAAGACACCTTTGACTTTATTTACACATGTGTTTATATGTAATTCGATGCGAAGTTTAGAGTCCACAGTCAACCCAAGATCAACACAATTGAAGACTCTTGAAGCCAGAGGTTTAGTGCCAATATAACAGTTTGCCACTAATGGCACCGTCCCAGAAAAATCATAAATTTACATTTATCCAGGTTCAAAGTCAACAAATTTAAAGAACACCAGTCAGAAAGTGAAGTTAAAGTTAAGTAATAAAGTGTTAAAGTGAAGGTTAAAGTGAAGTAATAGATCTTGAGTCGCGGGTGAATAATGTGGTAAAAAAAAGCTTTACATAATTGATGGAAGATCATTTATAAAGAGCGAAAAAAGAATTGGTCCAAAATGACTGCCTTGGGGGACCCCAGAAGAAACATCAATATTGCTAGAGACAGCGTCCTTGAAAACTAACTATCTAATGAATGCTCCAATCACAAGGGCCTTGCTTGAATTTAACAATGTCTCAAGACAATGCAATGTGGATTTCAAGCAAAATTATATTGAATCGTTTTATTTATAATTTTTATTATTTAATTGTTAATTATTTCTAAAACACTTTTTATAATTTTTAGTCAGTGAGAATACTTTCTAAAATTGACTAAATAAATTAAATGAAATAAACTTTTACATACATGAATTACTATCCTGAATTGGTTTTACTTTTCTTATAAAACACAAAATAAAATTTCTATAAATTTATATAAATCTTAACTGTCTTATTCATGAATACAATCCCCCCCCCTCCCCCCCTCCCCCACCATGAACTTTTTAACGATTCCCTTTCTTCTCTTACTACTAGTGCAAGAAATATAAGTTGCGTGCTATTTGCCAATTAGTTTAACATGTGCGAATAAAACGATCAAGTTGATAACTCTCTTATTCGTTGTAAATATTGTCATTCACAATGAAACAGCTTAATAGCTCCGGCAGCTGGGGGTGATTTTCCAGCACATAAGCATTTATCTTCTTTATTATGTGGGTGACCTTGTTCTTGAACACAACATAAAATTTTAATTTACATTTTAGCTCATTACTTTCCCTCGGTGGTAGTCTTAGTGCTCTTGAGGAACTCTCCTGCACTTGTAGGTCAGGTTCTCGGCCTTCTTCACATTGCCTCGGTGAACATATTGACACATTTTCTGCCTGTTTTTTCCATTAACTGATAGTTTACAATAGGATTGTTATAGAAACCAGGAATGTTAATCAACATTCATAACTCTGCACTCATTTATCTTTTAATTTTCTCTCAGTTCGTAAATTTATGTTTCAGAGTTGCATTAAAAAGTAGTACGAAAGAGAATAGTATTTTACAATTGCACCTAGATTCATTGCAAGCTAAAGTGGAGTTATATTTTCTGTAGTGATCGCTGTGGCGTAGTGGTAATGAGTTGGACTGCTACGCAGAGTGTCCGAGGTTCGAATATCGGCACAGGCAAAATCGAACAAAACAAAAAATAATTTTTCTACACGGCGCCACTTCTTGGCAGGCAATGGCAAACCTACAAGAATAAAAATTGCCTATGGAAAGCTTTTCACTTCGCCGTTCCGATTCGGCATTAAACTGTAAGTCCCTTCGATTCATGTACAAATATAACATGCACAGCATGAGTGGATGTGAAAAGCTCGGCCTAGGCCCTCCATGGGCTGTTGTGCCATTAAAAGTAAAGTATAAAAAAGTAATATTTTCTGTGCGTTCTATGCGCTTTGAAATCTTTGTTTCTAACATTTTTGGTTTGCTTAAGGTCTTATGATTTTTTTCAATAAGTTCATTTCGAAGCAAACAAAATATTGTATTAAAATATTTTGCACCTTTTTCCTACATTATTTTGCAACTGTAAGCTTTTAAGTATTACGTAAAGCCATTTCTCCCTATGCATAACAGCTATTGTTACCCACGTTAACTGTTGTTGTTGTTTATCATACAATTATCGCTGCTAGATGTGCATAACAAGAAGCGAGTGGCGAATAAAACACAGCTACAGAGATCTTCTATTAGAATTTCTGAAATATTTAGTAGATTTTTTTTTATTTGTATAGATTCGTTATCACATCGTTATCGTTATGGAAATTTGAATGCGAAATTTTTTTAATTTGTTTTCAAACCACCCTGACGACCTCGATTATCTAGTGGGTAGAGCACTGGACTTTCTCTCAGGAGGTCAGGAGGATGGAGATTCGATTCCCGTTTTGGTTTGGTGGTTAACTGTCATAAAAGCTTCTTATATTTCTACCGTTATAAATTGAATGAGAATTATAAGAAAGTACACAAGTACAGGTCATTGAGAGACCATTAAGAGGCCATTGCTTAACCACCAAGTGATAATAAATTGCTACCCGCCCATCCTACCCATGTGGTATCACAATGGACCTTTCTAAGGCCTAAGTGTATCCTCTGGACAGCCAGCCAATCAACCAACCAACCTTCAAGCTAAACTTTTTGTTGTAATTTATATTTCTAATTGTGAAGCACTGAGTCTTGCAAACTGAAAGACTCTAACTATGAAATCTGGGCTAGACACCTTACAACTTCTTTAAGTTCCCCAACATTAAGTACTCTCTTTCTACTCTTCTTTGAAACTATAGGTTTCTATAAGGCCTTGTATTAGCTTCATTGCTCAGCTTGATTGGTGTACCGAAAACGATAAATATTCATTAAGTGACCGTCTTCTTATATGACGGAAACATATTGAAGCAAAACGCATACATCTAAAACTTAAGGCTTTCATATTAAACTGGTTGGTTGCTGAATACAAGGTCCCAACTTCAATTGAATGACAAAGTTTTACTCTGCATCTGAATAATAAAACCCTCGTGGACCTACAGTGCACAGCTGTGGGGCAGAGCTAGCTCCTCTAGTATTGAACTCATTCAGCGATTGCAATCTAAAATCTTAAGACCCATCACAGGCGCCCCATAACGACCTTCGAATGCCCCTGGTGAAAAGTGTGATACTTGAACTTGATCACAAATACAAGGTAAGACCTCCAAAGGCATCCAAAAGTATTAGCAGAAACTTCCCGCCTAAAAAGACTCCGGCGCATTAGTATTCCAACTGGATAATAAAGAAGAAGAACATGCTTAAGGTTCGCAATAATGTGTTTACATTTCGTTGGCCTTCATTTCACAGACATGTGAGATCTAAGTAGGTATTAAGTAAACAACACTTGTGAAAGAGGTTGTGCCTGCTTACCAGAATATATTCGAATTATCGATCGATATATCGAACATATAAGTCGATATATTCGAAACATATAAGTACAATAAATATTGTAAATTTATTTGCATCTTCATACAAAAATGTATAAAATTCATGGTGGAAATGTCAAATTCATAAGGAAATGCCATTTATTTTTAGGCTATTTAACTTTAAAGAGCAATCAAAAAAGAATTATAGCAACAAATAAGCAGGGGCATAAATAAATTGAATATTCTATAATATTCAAGGAACAAAAATATTTGCACTTACCTTCGCACTTACTGCATAAGTTCGGTTTAACTTTTATAACTTTACTTACTAACTTAGCTGGCGCTACAACCGATGATCGGTCTTGGCCGCCTCCACAAAGCTCCGCCACTCACTTCTGCTATGCGCGCGCTGGCGCCAGTTGATAAGGCCAAGTGCAGTCAGGTTGCCCTGCACCTGGTCTTTCCAACGGAGATTAGGACGTCCCCTTCTGCGTATTCCTCCCTCCACCGTGGTTCGAATAAAACACCCTTCTAGCCGGAGCGCTTTCTTCCATTCGCTCAACATGACCCAGCCAGCGAAGCCGCTGGAGTTTTATATGCTTGACTATGTCAGTGTCGGCGTACAGCTCATACAGCTCATCGTTCCATCTTATTCGAAACACGTCGTCCACGCATACTGGACCGTAGATCTTACGGAGTATCTTCCTCTCGAACGCTCCTAACAGCCTCTCATCATTGATGGTCAATGTCCACGTCTCTGCGCCATACATTAGGACGGGAAGGATGAGTGACTTATAGAGCGTTATTTTCGTTGTTCGAGACAGGGCTCTACTTCTCAATTGCCTACTGAGCCCGTAGTAACACCTGTTGGCAAGAGTTAGTCTCCGCTTGATCTCAAGGCTGACATTATTGTTGGTGTTTATGCTGGATCCTAGATAAACGAAATCCTTGACGGCTTCAAAAGTATAGTTGTCAACAATGACATTTTGCCCAAGACGCCGTGACTCTTTGTTTGTTGACACAAAATATTTCGTTTTGTCCTCGTTCACCCACACGACGAGACTCCCTTTCCAGGTTGGAGAATGCTGCACTGACTGCTCGAGCGTTTTTGCCAATGATGTCAATATCATCAGCGTATGCTAGCAGCATGACACTCTTGTAGAAGATAGTGCCAGAGATGTCGATGTTCGCAGCTCGAATTATTTTCTCCAGCATAAGGTTAAAGAAGTCACACGATAGGGAGTCACCTTGTCTGAAACCTCTTTTGGTATCAAATGGTGCGGAGAGGTCTGTCCCAATTTTCACTGCGCTGGTGGTGTTGGTCAGTGTCATTTTGCAAAGACGAATGAGCTTTGCAGGGATACCAAAATCAGACATTGCGGCGTACAAGTGATCCCTAATCGTGCTGTCGAAGGCGGCAGCGGCTTTATAATCGACAAATAGATGATGGGTGTCGATCTGTTTTTCTCGGGTCTTTTGCAGGATTTGGCGTAGTGTGAATATCTGGTGAATTCGATGGTGGATTTACCAGGCCTGAAGCCACACTGATAAGGTCCAATCAGTTTGTTGACGATGGGCTTCAGTCTTTCGCACAGTACGCTCGATAGAACCTTATATGCAATATTAAGAAGGCTTATCCCACGGTAGTTGGCGCAGATCGTGGAATCACCCTTCTTATGGATTGGGCAGAGTACGCTGAGATTCCAATCACTTGGCATGCTTTCATCTGACCATATTCTGCATAGAAGCTCATGCATGCGTTTTTTGAGCTCTTCGCCTCCGGTCTTAAAACAACTCAGCAGGCAGGCCATCTGCACCTGCAGCCTTATTGTTTTTCAGCCGAGCAATGGCTGTTAAGACCTCCTCATAGTCAGGCGGCGGTACTTCAACGCCATCAGTGATTGGGGTTTCCGGAGTGGGTTCCGCAGTGGCGGGATTATTGCCGTCTTCGCCATTAAGCAGCTGCGAAAAATGCTCCCTCCATAATCTCATTATGCCCTGGATATCTGTCACCAGATTCCGTCTTCATCCTTGCAGGAAGAGGCCCCGGTCCTCAAACCATAACTTTTATAACTTTAGAAAACAATAAATTTTCTGCAGCAACAAATATGGTATATATTCTTTGAATATTAGAAGAATTCACTTACAACTGAAGAGAAGTACAGTAAATCCCGGTTAAGTGCTTCTCTCTGAAGTGCTTTTCCCGTTGAAGTGCCTTTTCCTCTTAAGTGCCTGAAATTTGCTACTTTCTTGTGGAAATATCTATAGAGATTTTCGTTTATTACTGCCTTCCCCGCTTAAGGACCTCCTCACAAGCCTGACATCTTCAGCTGAGGTAGTTAACCGAAGTTTACTGTACTCGTAAATAATGCCATGGAAATGGTATTCAAAATTAAAGTTAACACTTCATATTGCAATTATTAAGTATCACATAAGTATGTTTAATTACAATATGATTTTCAAAATTAAATAAGCTATGCTTTAAAGAAATCGCGGCTAAACAGAAAAAAAAAAAATTGCTATGGGAAATAGAAATAAAAATGGATGCATTTCCTGTTTGCCCCCCATACTCGCTCGCTCGCTCATGGTGCCTCAATAAATCATCCTGTGCAAATTGGCGATAAAATAATTAACCACTGCTGTGAATGATAATAAACTGGATAGTCATCGAATAAATATACTCGTAAGTTTATTAATTCGGTATCAAAAAGTCATAAAAAACAAAATTGTTAAATTTATCAATACCGACAAAAGCAAAAAATAAAAAATTAAAGCAATATTGTCTGACTTTTTCATATACAAGTTTTTTTTTTAACATAAATTCATTACTTATATTAAAAATGATTAAATTTAATACTTTTGCCAGGGATGCACAGGCACTCAGACAGCGATCAACTCTGAATATTTAATTGAAATTTTTCAAATTTATTTTCAACTTCAAATTATTGCTATCATATTTTTATCTACTCTACTTACTTCGTTGGCAACATTGGACTTGGAGGTGATTGTTTTATTGAAGAAAGGAAAGAACAGTGATTGAGTTTGAGTCTTTCTATACCAGCCAGCACTAGACCAGCAAGGCAATCGACTGTTGTTTCTAAAAAATATAACAGTGGCCGCCGCAACTATTTACTTTTCCATAGTCAATCTCAATCTCTAAGAATTTCTTAAAAACCCAGAAGCTGAGTGTTTTTCACTGATCAGCACATGAAAGCATTTTCAAGCCCTCTTCAAAACTGAAATATTCAACCATCAAAATGAACTGAGAATGCTGTTAAATATTCAGTGAATCAGCAGAATCCCTGTGGTGTAGTTGGTAATGCATTGGCCTGCTACGCAGAGTTTTTGGGGGTTCAAATCTTGGCTCAGGCAAAAGCAAAATATAGAAGAAAACAAAAATTGTTTACACAGCACCATCTCTTGTCGAGCAATGGAAAATCTACAAGAGTAAAAATTGCTATGAAAAGCTTTTCACTTCGTCGTTCGGATTCGACATTAAACTGTGGCTCCCTTCTATTCATGTACAAAAATATAACACACATAACATGAGTGGATGCGAAAAGCTCGGACTAGGCCCTCCATGGGCTTTTGTACCATTAAAGGAAAAAAAAAAAAAGAATTAGCAGAAACTGACACATTCATTAGCTGTGTTCCAAAAGGATCTGCTCAACACTCTCAGCACTCTTTGGGTAGATACGCAATTTTCTAGAACTGTCAACTTGCCAACACTTTTGACAAAGTTTCACATCACATTCTTCCGATAAAATTAGAAAAATTGGGCTTTAATTCCACGTTTTTGAAATGGATAAAGTCCTATCTATGCGATAGACTTTGCTATGTGGCTATCGATGGCATAAAATCGAAATCATTTCTCCCCACGTCGGGTGTTCCACAAGGCAGCATCGTTGGGCCGCTCATTTTCCTTCTTTTTATAAACGATATACGAGGTGTGATCAAAAAAAAAAAAATAACCGTTATTTTCAAATTTCGTGAGTTACGTATATTCGATTTTCGCATTTTTTTTTTCTGTTACGTTGGTAAACATGGCTGTTATATATTTTGGCAATACCAACCATTTTGGATTGTCAGTTTGTTTTTGACAGATAGAAAGGTTAGTCGTGTTTTGTTTCTTCGATTTTTTACTATTTGAAAAAATGGATCAAAGAAACTGTGATCAGTTTTGTGTAAAAAATTAAATTTAGTGCGCAAGGACATTTGAAATGTTGACTGTGGCCTTTGGCGAGTCTACTATGAGCAGAATACAAGTTCAATTGTGGTATAACCGGTTTAAGGAAGGCCGAGAAGATGTCAATGACGATGCTCGTCCTGGTCGCCCGAGCACGTCAACAACCGATGAAAACATTGACGCAGTGAAGAAAATGATTTTGGATAATCGTCGAATCGTCGAATCACTATCAGAGAAGTTGCTGATGATGTTGGCATATCGTTCGGCTGGCTCATGCCAAGCAATTTTTACGGATGTTTTAGGCATGAAACGTGCGTTAGCGAAGATTGTTCCAAAATTGCTAAATTTTGAGCAAAAACTACGTCGCTTGTGCGTAAGTTTTTGGCCAAAAACAAAACCGTTATCATGCCTCAACCACCGTATTCACCGGACTTGGCCCCCGGACCCCGCTGACTTTTTCCTCTTCCCAAAACTGCAAAACTGAAGACACCGATGAAAGGAAAGCGTTTTGCTACGATTGAGGAGATAAAAGAAAAATCGAAACAGGAGCTGTTGGCGATACGAAAAATCGCGTTTCAGAAGTGTTTCGAGGATTGGAAAAAACGCTGCCATAAGTGTATTATATCTGAGGGGGATTACTTTGAAGGGGACAAGATAGTTGTTGATGAATAAATACTTTTTGAAAAATAACGGTTATTTTTTGATCATACCTCGTAGGTTCATGCTTCTTAAAAACAAATTACCTGTTGTACGCAGATAATTTGAAAATATTTCTTAAAGTAAAAAGTGTCCGTGATATCCAACATGATTTAAATAGACTAAATAACTGGTGTCTGAAAAACCGTCTAGCTTTGAATGTTAAAAAACGTTCGCTAAATTAACTATAAATCTATAAATCTCCTGTACGAGTTTTCTATTGCAAATGCCCGTATAAAATACGTCGCTGAAATGTTGGATTTAGGTTTCTTACTTGACCCTAAATAAACATTCGTGAATCATATAAATTACATTATACCGAAAGCGTATGCTATGTTGGCCTTTGTGCGGCGTAATAGCTCCGAATTTAATGACCCCTACACTTACAAGCTTTTATATACAGCTTTTGTAAGATCCAGGTAGGGATATGCTGCTATTATTTGGAATCCATATTACGCTGTTCATAGCGATCGTCTCGAAAGGGTACAAAAGAAATTTTGAAAATTTGCTCTTTTTTCATTGCATTTTGAAGAACCTATTCCTGTTTGTTAATTGACTTGAAGTCTCTAGAATCCAGACGAACGGTAAATTCCTTAATGTTCATTTATGATATCGTTTGTGGCAACATTGATTGCTCTTGCTTGTTAAGTAATATAATTTTTTTTATCCCAATCAGAACTACTCGCCAAAACAAGTTTTTCTACATAAAATTTCATAGAACTAACTATGCTTTAAATCAACCAATCATAAGATCTCTTAATGAATTGAATGTATTAGCATCGGTAATTGAATTAGATTTTTGTATGCCTAAGGAGGTGTTCAAAAGTATAATTAATAATGTTCACTTATAATTCTAAGCTTATTATATTTACTACTGTTGGCAAAAAGTAGTAAGACTTTTTAATTTAAATTTCGCGCGGAAACCCATTCATCAAAATATTATTTTTTTAAGGTTGGTATGACTGTCGGTGACATCTGTGCCAAATGTCACATCAAAATAATCATTAGTGTTTAGTATACGCTTGTCTTTCTGAAGTACAAAAAGTGCATTCGGCGATTTTCATAATGAGTGAAATTATTCAACAAAGAAGTTCCATTCAATTTTGTGTGCGGAATCAAATTTCTGGTGCCGAAACGTTCAGAATATTGCAAAAGGCCTTCGGTGATAATTGTATGTCGCGAGCAAGTGTTTTTGATTGGTACAAATTGTTCAAAGATCAACACGTCTGGTCAATAAAATCAAAGAATTGGTGCTCGAGAATCGACGATTAACAGTCAGAGACCTTACTGGCATCGTTGGAATATCGGAAGGATCAGTGAAAACCATTTGAAAACATCATTTGGGCCTAAGAAGAGTGAATGCACGATTGGTTTTACGATTCCAAAATCACTGCATTGGTTTTACGAGACCATTTTGCCAAAAATTCGACTGATATCGTTCCGCAACCACCCTACTTCGTGGACACCGTTTGGAGTCAATTGAAGACATTAAACATGAATCGCTAAGCGCATTGAAGGCTATTCTGGAAATTGACTTTAACCACTGTTTCGAGAATTGGAAAAAACGTTGGCACAAGTGTATTGGGGCCGGGGGGGATTACTTTGAAGGGGACGAAATAGATTTGGAAGAATGAATAAAAAAATTTGAAATTATGAACAAAGTCTTACTAACTTTTGCCCACAGTAGCAGTTTGTGGTTAATAGTAAGTATTTTAAATCTGGCCTGTTGAACTTTGTATCCTTACTTACTTACTTACTTTTAATGGCACAGCAGCCCATGGAGGGCCTAGGCCGAGCTTTTCGCTTTTCGCATCCACTCATGTTGTGCGTGTTATATTTGTGCATGAATGGCAGGCACCTACAGTTTAATGCCGAATCCGAACGGCGAAGTGAAAAGCTTTTCATAGGCAATTTCAACTCTTGTAGGTTTGTCATTGCCTGCCAAGAGGTGTGCCGTATAGAAAAATTATGTTTTTTTACTTTTTGATTTTGCCTATGCCGAGATTCGAACCCCGGACACTCTGCGTAGCAGTCCAACGCATTACCACTACGCCACAGCGATCACAGAACTTTGCATCACTTGGCTTAAATAAATAAATAAATAAATAAAACTAACCTGAACTAATATTGTCAAAAAACTATTGAAAGGAATTACTTCTTTTACATCACTCAAACAAAATCTGGGTAAGGGTTTGTGTATTAGCTAAACTAATTTATTATATAGAAGTAGTATGTGAACAGTTCAACTTGAAAGCATATTATACTCATCAAAAGTAATTTGCCGACAATTATTCAAACACTTTCAACTGGTCATTTAATGATCGAATACGAGACTTTTTTTTATAAGATCTGATCGCTCTCTTGCTCCAAGACTGTCATACCTCAAAAAGCATAAATTTCGAAAAAAAAAACGCATTTCAACTTTTCAATTTAACTAAATATCATTCAATTGATATAACGAGACAAAATACTTTTTTCACGTAAAGAGTTCATAAGAGGCAGTAAAGTTTTTTTTTTACACCAGATAAAGAACTAAGAAAATAACATTTTAATTCTGTATACTTAACTGGAAAATGTTGTTGTTTTTTTTAAATTTATTACAGTTTTACAGTAAACGAGCATTATGTCTCTAACTCTGAGCAATGGTTTGCTACTCTAAGCAATGGTTTGCTACTCTAAGCAATGGTTTGTGTCTTGACTAACATTCTAGATTTTAGTTATACAACCTTTGTCTCTGCTCTCTGTGAAAAAGCAAGAAAGATGAATTGCTTCTGAAAATGATATCATTTGAAATTTCATATTCTGTGCAACCCTGACGAATACCAGGGCACTCGACTACATATTTCAATGGCATACATTGTACATTGTTAAATGCCAATATACATCTCTCTACTTTTAATTGATGATATCAATGTGCAAATATTCTTCAAGCATATTAAAATTAAAATTTAAATGTTGTCGCTGTCTGTCTGTGTGTGGCTGTGTGTGTTTATGTGTGTGTGTGTGTCCGTCTATGTGCGATGGTTTCCCCCGTAGTCAATTTGCTGTTTGTTTTTTTTATTATTACATATTTGCCATATTAATGTGTACAAAATTATTTGAGTATTACGAGCATAATTTTTAAATGTTCAAGTACTCGCTGGCTGTTATCTACCATATGTATGTATGTAGTTGTAGTTGTATATTTATAGTATATCTGTCTCTGTCTCTGTCTCTGTCTGCATGTCGGTCTGCCCATCGACACCAGTGATCTCTGTTCACTGTTTATTCATTATATATTTTTTGGTTGTTTGGTTGGTGTTGATGTTGTTGAGGTTGATGATACAATTACACACCCACGCACGCACAGACACACACACAGACACATACACACACATAGAGTCTACGTATGCGAAATGTAACCATAAAATTTGTAAATTATTTTATTGAAATATAATTGACTACCGTTTAAAATTTTAGTACTTCAGGATATATTTTTTTACAACACACCAATACAAACACAAACACACACACACACACACACACATACACACACACACACACACACACACACACACACACACACCCACCCACTCGATAAACATCGACAAATGAGTGAGCACAGAGAATTCTTTCGCTTATGATTAAAAAATCATATTGAAAACTTTAATGATTTTCTGCTACAATAAATTTTATATTTAATTACATTTATTTTTCCACTGAATTTATTGGTATTTTAAATGCATTATTTATTACACAAAAAAAAAATGCATTTGAATTATTAAATATTATGCATAGTTACCAATTTTAAAGCGATTAATTATTTTAATTGCTTTAATTTTGATATGGCCACAGAAAGTTTCGGAATCTGAGATTGATATTTGTCAGTGTTTTAGCAATTATACTTTTGACTGTTGGAGGGTGATTTTTCTAAATTTTTTGTGGAATTTCAACATGTATCACTCTCGGGGTAAACTTTCAATATAGAAGGGACATGTACTCGTACCTTCAATTGTATCGCATCCATTCCGTTGAGCCATTGTATGTACTTTGCGCCGATAGGGAAAGGTTAGGGGGAAGTGTATAAACTGGTTCGACATACAGTTTAACACAGTTTAATGCCGAATCCGAACGGCGAAGTGAAAAGCTTTTCATAGCAATTTTTACTGTTGTATGTTTGCCATTGCCTGCGTGTAGAAAATTTATTTTTGCTACTTTTTGATTTTTGATTTTGCCTGTGCCGAGATTCGAACCCCGGACACTCTGCGTATCAGTCCAACGCATTACCACTACGCCACAGCGACCACAGTTTAGCACTAGTTCGGTCCCGATCAGAGGAGTGGTAAATGGTTATCACTTGTAGGTTTTACCATTGCCTATGAGAATTTTTACTTTTAGACTTTCTTATAATTCTCATTCACTTCATATCGATAGAAATATAAGGAGTTTATGAAAACTACCAGACAAGGAGGTGAATCCGAAACCGCAAATCTCCCGGATGCGAGTCAACTGATATACCCATTCGACTAACGAGATTATCGAATTTGTTGTGGGTGGTAACAGGTGAAAAAGTATGTATGGCAGGGATCCAAGTTTGAATTTCTGGGTGCATAATTATGCAAAGTGAAATATTTTTGTACTGTGAGATATTCTTATGTAAAAAACAAAAACAAAAAACAAAAAATTGTGTGCGTCAGTGGGAAGGTCCTACAGGAGTTTACTTCTGCAGAACATTTGTTTTTTTTTGGATTTCAAGTTAGGTTTAGTAATCTTGTAAAAACCAGAATATATCGGAGACATTACAGGCGTGACAAACAATAAGCCTTGCATAGTTCAGTTTGATGATTCTCTGATCCCAGGATGGTGCTACATCTGAATTAACTTTATTTGGATCGTTTGCATTTCCAATGCATGCCACGCCCTCTACAATATCATCATCTCCATCAAAATATTCATATTCAAAGCATCATTATAATTATAATCGTACCATCATCATCATTATAATAATCATCATCATCAAAAAACTCAGGTTGTATGATTTCAACATATGGAAAAATTTGCCACCTGCTGGTCTGAGAACTCGCGAATGTTATGAGGTTGACTAGAAACTTGACAAATCTCGTATATGCCATGAATTTTTTGATACAAGTATTGATTTTAATGACCTCATCTGCCATTCATGTTGTCTCTCCGCATTAGTCTTTGCGAGTTGTTTTCAACGAAATTCGAATTCTGTTGTTGCTTCTCCAAGTTGCTTTCAAAGTTTAATAGTTTTTGTTTTTCACAATAGCAGAATCTGAATTTTGTAGGACCTCCATTTTTCAACGAATTCTATATTCTCGCAGTCTCTCAGCTGCAGTTTTTGATGCTGTAGATTTTATCGTAACACAATCGCCATTTGTTTCTGCCTTGTGTTTTTTTTTATTTCAGTCTATACTCTCTCCTTCTTTCAGCTCTAGAAATTTCTAAATGTTTTTGTTTGAAATGACAAACTTGACGAGAAAGTGATGGGCAGCATTCTCTATCAATCAAGTATGATTGATACTTAGCGCTCTCTATCAATCTATCATACGCGAATCAGCGCTCTCTATCAAGCAAATATGATTCATACTCGGTTGATAGAAAGAAGGCTCATAGTAGATGCATATGTGTATACACATAATTTTTCATACGCTACTTTCGAGTTTGTTTGGTTATAGTCTATACTCGCTCATTTTTTGCAGCTCTCGAAATTTCTAACGATTTTTGTTTGAAATGTTAAATTTTACTAGAAACTAATGGACAGCGTCCTCTATCAATCGAGTATGATTCATGTTCAACGCCCTCTATCAATCAAGTTTGAATCATATGTAAATTAAAGCTCTCTATCCAGCAAATATGATTCATACTCGGTTGATAGAAAGAAGGCTCATAGTAGATGCATATGTGTATACACATAATTTTTCATACGCTACTTTCGAGTTTGTTTGGTTATAGTCTATACTCGCTCATTTTTTGCAGCTCTCGAAATTTCTAACGATTTTTGTTTGAAATGTTAAATTTTACTAGAAACTGATGGGCAGCATTCTCTATCAATCGAGTATGATTGTTACTTAGCGCACTCTATCAATCAAGTTTGAATCATACGCAAATCAGTGCCCTCTATCAAGCAAATATGATTCATACTCGGTTGATAGATAGAAGGCTCATAGTGGATGCATATGTGTATATACATAATTTTTCATACGCTACTTTCGAATTTGTTTGATTTTAGTCTATATTCGCTCATTTTTTCAGCTCTAGAAATTTCTAACGATTTTTGTTTGAAATGTTAAATTTTACTAGAAACTGATGGGCAGCATTCTCTATCAATCGAGTATGATTCATATTCAACGCCCTCTATCAATCAAGTTTGAATCATATGTAAATTAAAGCTCTCTATCAATCATGTTTGATTCATACTCGTAGATACATGTGGATGAATATGTACTGCCCATCATTTATGTGTACATAATTACATATGCATTCTCATTTTTTCATACTTGATTGATAGAGGGCGCTGCCCATCAGTTCCGTGACAATTTTCGCTGCGACTATCATCTTTTACCCCCTCATAAATATAAAAACGATTCTAAAGAAGTAAACTTCAATATGTATTGAGTTACGAGTATGTATGCAGTATTTAGTGTATAGATTAAAATAATGACTGTAAAATTCGGGTCGCTGTGGCGTAGTGGTAGTGCGTTGGACTGCTACGCAGAGTGTCCGGAGTTCGAAGCTCGGCATAGGCAAAATCAAAAAGTAGAAAAAATTATTTTTCTACACAGCGCCACCTCTTGGCAGGCAATGACAAACTTACAAGAGTAAAAATTTACTATGAAAATCTTTTCACTTCGCCGTTCGGATTCGGCATTAAACTGTAGGTCCCTTCCCTTTCATGTACAAATATAACACGCACAACATGAGTGGATGCGAAAAAGCTCGGCCTAGGCCCTGCATGGGCTGTTGTGCCATTAAAAGCAAAGTAAGTAAAATTCTATCATTCTATTTTAAGCGCAGTCGCTTAAATCTTTTAAATACATACTCACAATTACAATAGATGAATTAATCAACTTTCTATCGGCATTTAAATTAACAATCAAAACATATGAAAATATTTCTGTACCATAAATAAATAATAAAAATCATGGAATGAGAAATAAATCTGAAATAAATTACAAAATATTTTACAAGTACATGTGCTCGTAGTTATTAACATTTTACAAAAACAAATAAAAAACATAACACTTAAATCCAACAACAGCAGCAACAACGCAAATATGCCCCCCATGATAATGGCGAATTCATGACTAAACTAATAATAATAAAGAGGGGGGAGGGGGGGCGGGAGAGGGGGTGAGGAGAGAAAAAGACAAAAAGTGTAGGTAGTATTCTAAAATGAAAGTAATTTTCAATTAAGTGCATCCACAGCAGCAGCAGCAGCAGTAAATTATCAATGAAAATAGGAAATAATAATCCTAAACCAATACGAGCATAACTCTGCAATGAAAATAATCGTACTTTACACGATGTGCTAGCGTTAGGATGCTTGTGTGTGTGTGTGTGCCAGTGTGTGCATGTGTGATTTTGAATATTTAGGTGTGTTTTTTTTTTTGTTTTTATTCGGTTTCGACCAGGTAGGTGGGAATCTTCATAGATATGAGTAGCACCGCACTGCTCACATGCCCGGTTCGCCTCTACGCACCTACGGACTAAACCCACCCCCTACGAGCGCTGTCCTGTGTATCCCCGCGGCACTACCAGTGAAGATTTACTTCGCGGGGCAGGAAAATGGGTTCGACCCACTTCTCTATTTAATTATTTGCTCGCCTCGCTGCTTGCTCGTCTTTTCGCACTTGCATCATCATGTGTGCTATGACCTCGCTGCATTCATGCTACTTCTCTTTTGCCAACAACATGGAGTTCCCATCCTCCCTCTCACCCCAGAGGGTACTCAGTCCCTCTGGGGTGAGTACCTCGCCAACAATCATCCGAAGTTGGTTTCTGGCATCCACAAATCTGCCGCATTCTAATCAGATATGTTCAGAATTCTCGATTTTCCCATCACCAAATAGACAGTACGGATGGTCAACGTGGGTGTATTTGTACAGATACTGGCGGAAGCATCCGTGTCCTGATAGGAACTGTGTGAGGTGATAATTTATCTTCCCATGATTCCTATTAATCTCCCATCGATGTTGCCACTCTTCAATGCATTTTTCGGCAACCGCTGTGCGGCCTTCCGGATTTTTCGTGACTTCTGCAGCTGCTCTTGCCATTATGTCTATAGGGCATCTGCTTGCCAGGAGGTTCGCCGCATCGTCCGACACTGTTCTAAAACCACAGCATACCCTTAGTGACGAGAGCCTATACACTGAGGCAGGTGGTTTCATGTACGTTAGTACTTCTGTAGCTGTTACCCAAATTGGTGCCGCGTACATTAGGATTCACGTACTAAAACTTGCCCGAAGAGTTCTCATTTTTTGCCTTGGGCCACCGACATTAGGCATTAATCTTGCAATGGCCATGCTCACTTTTGTTGCCGTTTCGCTTGTATGTATGAGGTGCTCCTTAAAGTTCATGCGGTAGTCAAGAATGACTCCGAGATACTTGATGGAGGGGCTAGATGTTATAATGTGCCCGCCAACTCTTACTTCAATCTTTTCCACTTTTTTTTATGCTAGCCATCAGAAGCGCTTCAGTTTTATGGTCAGCTGTCTGCAACCATGCTTTTACACCAGTTATGGTGTCATTACACATTCTGTTTACATCCGCTATCTTTTTTGCTATCACCACAATTGCAACATCGTCTGCGTATCCAATAATGTGAGCCCCTAGTGGCTTCCTTTCTTTGAGTACCCCGTCGTACATGATGTTTCATAACAGTGGTCCCAGCACGGAACCTTGTGGGACCCCACCTGTAACTTCGTGCTCTTTTGGTCCCTCCGCAGTGTCATATAGCAGCCTCTTGTCGGTGAAGTAACTAGCTATAATCTTAATCAGGTAGTCGGGGATGTGCATGTCCGCCATCGCTTTCAGTACGCAGCTACAGTTGGCAGTATTAAACGTGTGTGTGTGTGTGTGTGTGTGTGTGTGTGTGTGTATTGCGTCTGCATCAGACAAAATTAAATACAAATTAATTGCCCATATGAAAAATCTGTGTGCACGATAAACATTTGCCACCTTCAAACAGATTGCAAGGTAAACATACACACACACACACACACACTCACACATACAAGGGCACACACACGCACACACATTTGTATGAATACTTGCGTACATTTAAATGCAAAGCAGAACTTCAGGGAGAAAGCATTGAAAAAAAAAAAAAAATTTGTGTCAAAAAAAAAAAAAATAAGCACTAAACTTCCAGCATCAGCAGCAGCAGAAGCAACTGGAGAGTATTTAATAGTTTTGTGTGCCCCCATTGAGGTTTAGTGACTTAATTGAAATGAAAATGTATACATACATACACACACACACACACACACACACGCACATACACACATGTGCAATTATTTATTTATTTATTTTTTAAAAAAAATTTTTTTTTTTTTTTTGATTTCCCACTAAAACGCACACATGCCCACGTGCTGATGAAGTCCCTCGCATCTAGTGAATGACCAGTCACATTTAGTGATGGTACTTTGCCACCGATTTCGCAGTCTCTATTTGTCGCAGCCTCCAAGCGCGGTCAATATGTCCGTCCAAGCTCACTGTATGTCTGTCTGTCTGACTGCCTGCCTGTCTGTCTGTCTGCATGCCTTTTTAACTACCGTCTGTTGCCTATGGTTGACACTCACTATAACGAGGGTGAAATCACTTTGGTTGGTTTGGTTTTTCGTGGTGATGTGAGGAGGACTAAATAGAACCGTTAGTGTGTCTATCAGTCCGATACTTCCACATGTCTGCCATGAGGCTAGACCACGAGTCTATATCCATGCTGTTGCTGCTGAACCGACACTTTTAACTTTACTTTTATGCTCTTTAATTAAGTTGTTGGCTAACATTTCTCACGCTTTTTCACACCGCTTCATAAAATGTGAACTGCAAAGTGTTGCAAAAACACACACACACACAAACACACACACACACACACACACACACACACACAGTTAAAACGAAACAAAAAACCACATAGCGTAGTTAAAATTTTAATGAGTGCATTTTATTTTATGAAATCGGTCAAATTTAATGGGCCTTAAAAATTCTATTTTCCACTATGATTTTTTTCCTATAATTTTTTTTCATTTTCAATTTTAATTTATTTTATAATTTAATATGCCTGCTATGCTTAGCTGCTTTTGGAATGCAGGTATTTACTTAATATTGGAATTTTTTTTATTAGGAAAAAAACACAGAAATTTTACAAAAGTAAATGAAATTTTTATTTGGATCGACAAATCAATTCCTGTCATTTACTTTTTAAAGATAATTTCACTTAAATGTGTAATGTTGCCCGCGGCTACGCTTCAAGTGGTCCATTCTGAAGGTCCAATTTTGGCACGCTTTTTCACACATTTCCGCGGGAATCTCACCAATGACGCAATAACGCATTCAATGTTGGCTTCCAAAGCAGTAATCGTGTTTGGCTGGTCCCTATAGACAAGAGTTTTTATATAGCTCCGCAAAAAATAGTCTAACAGGGTCAAATCACATGATCTTGGTGCACCAAAACGTCAGATCAACTGTTCACAAAATTCGCCTCTCAATTGATGCATGGTTTCGCGTACAGTTTGGCATTTGGCATGTGGTACCGTCCTGTTGCAATGGAGCCACATGTCGGCCGAGTCCAATACTTGCATTTTTAGCAAAAAAAAGTCTGTTATCATCGAACGGTACCTTTCTCCAATTCTCCATTGACCGTAACATTGTTGTTGGTTTCATCGTCTTTGAAGAAGTAGGGCCCAATGATGCCGCCTGCCCATTAACCGAACAGCACCAAACAGTGCATTTTTCCGGATGCATTGGTAACTGCTGAGTTGCCTTTGGATGTTCTTCATTCCAAACACGGCAATTCTGCTTATTCACGTATCCATTGAGCCTCGTCGCTGAAGATAATTTTGCAATCCAGCTTTTCCAAGGCCCATTCACCGAACCGAAAATTCGACGTTGTGGTAGGTCGCCTGGCTTCAGTTCTGGCACCAGCTGAATTTTGTATTGCATTAATCCGTGATCTTTGCGTAAAATCCTCCAGATGGTCGAATAACACAAACCCAATTGCTGCGATCGGCGCCGGATGGACATATCGCGATCTTCTTCAACACTGGCGGCTACAACAGCAATATTCTCTTAGGTACGCACTATTGGTTGATTATGACGACCATAAAATAGACGTAGCTTGCGAAACGCATTTTTCACAGAGCACAAATTTTGAAAAAAAAATTTAAAAAATTTGAAAACGGCGTAAGTCTATTCATGGTGAAAGTAGGCATTTTTTACTTTGACACATGTCAAGAATCACGCGTGAACTGTCAGAAATATAAACGTCAAAAAAACCAAGTAGCAAAAAAAGAAGCACCCTTTAGTAATTGAATAATATACTGAATTTAATACTAAAGGTATCAGCAGAACTGCGTTAGACTGGAACCCTCAAGGTCACAGACGGCGTGGACGCCCGCGCTACACCTGGAATCGGACCATTGAAAGTGAACTGAGAGCAGCTGAAGAATCGTGGAACGTTGTCAGAAGAATAGCTAACAATAGAATAAGATGGCAATGTTGTTGTTGTTGAAGCCCTATGTTCCCAAGTGGAATAAAACAGGAAGAAAAAAAAACAATACTGGGGTATAACAAAAACGGAAACTCAAATGGCATAGAAAATATTAATTTGAAAACGCTGAAATCACTTTTTCAACATTGTCTTTTGTTGAATATAGCATTTTTGGCAGTATTAGATATAAATACAGGGTGCGACAGATTGACTTTAAAGCTAATAAAATCTACTAAAAAAATGTGTGTTTTTTAAACGACATAAAAATGGATGAGCAACACTTTGGCTGTAAAATTAATCGAAAAATATCGCCTCTGGCAGCAATAACAGCGTCGATTCTCTCCCATGAAACTTTTGCATTCAATCCTCATCCATCAAGTCCTCATCCATATCCGTCATTATTCTGGAAATAGCTGCTGTTAGGGAAGCAAACGTGTTATGGGAATATTTATTGAGCTCGCATTCAACAACGTCCCATACGTAGTAGTCCAAAGGATTAAGATCCTAGGAAGCTAGGTGGTCACATGTTTGCAGTTATGTAACCATGCAGATTCTCTGACAAACAATCATGCGTCTACATGACTTTATGAGAGGGAGCAGAGTCCTGTTTTGGAATACGTATGGCCTCTCACTACGCACGATATCTATACAGGGTTTCATAATTGCTTTAAAAACCTCAATGTCGGCAACAGCTTTTTTTTTTAATTTATTTTTCGAAAACCGGCACAACAAAGTTTAAAACCGTATTAGCAGTACCGGCAGCATGTAGCGTAAACAAGATTAAATACGACTTTATACTTAACTTAAAAATTAAACATTAAACATCTATTCATCTATTCGTAAACATTTGAATAACATGATATATTTCATTATTTCCTATTACAGCGAAGAAAGGAATAAAGCTAGTTTATTTTTGAATTGCACAGCATTATTACCAGATCTTAAACTATTAGGAAGTGCATTCCAAAGACGAATAGAGTGTACAAAAAACTGCCTTTCAGACGTTAAACAAGAAACACGTAAACAGTTAATCAAAATAGTTCGATTGGATATAGAAAAGTTTAATCTGGAAAACAAATAACTGGGTTCTGCATTACATAATAATAATTTTATGCAACAATAAAAGCGTTCGATAGTTCAGCAAAGGTTATCAAAGGTTAAGCCATGGCTTCTTTAAGCATACTGGGAAACATGATCTCTTCTTTTTGGTCCAAACACACAACGAACAATGTTATTGAAAAGAATATTTAATTTATTTTTACTTAGACTAATACAATCTGCAAATATTTCGCTTTAGCAAGTAGCATTCGAATATGAAGAGGAGTAAAGTACTGCGTCGTCGAAAGAACACGAAGCATGCTGTAGACTTTCTCCCAACCGTGTTACTTATGTTAACCACTTATGTTAACCACATTCCAAGTTAGAGTTCTGTTGAAGGTTACTCCTAGATTTTTTGCAGAGTCTACGTATTTAATATTTCTTCCATTTAATGAAAGGTTAGGGGCATTCATGTACAAATATAACACGCACAACATGAGTGGATGCGAAAAGCTCGGCCTAGGCCCTCTATGGGTTGTTGTGCCATTAAAAGTAAAAGTAAAGGGGCAGTGGAAATGTCAATGATTTTCTTCGCAATTACCAAGCATTTTTACTTTGCTGGATTAAGGCTTAAGCCGTTTTTTATTGCCCAATTACCAATGTTTTCAAGAACACTATTCAGATTGTTGATGCAGTCATAGAGATTCTCACGCTTACAGTTAACGTACAACTGGACGTCATCTGCGTACATATGGATCTTACAGTTTTTCAAAACACTAGGTAGGTCATTTATGTACATAGCAAAAAAAAAGGGAACCCAAGACAGAGCCTTGAGGAACACCTCTTATAATGGGTAGAAACACTGATGAACAGTTATTGGCGAAGACAGCTTGTGACCTATCGGAAAGATATGACGCAATAAGATTCGTCGCAGATGGCGAAAAGTTAAATAATTTAATTAGTTTTGTCTCCAAAATATTATGGTCGACTGTATCGAAAGCCTTGGAGTGGTCCAACAGAACCCAACTTTATTGTCATCTGTGCTAGAACGTAAGTCTTCAATTACATCAATTAGAGCAGTTATACAACTATGTTTGGCCCTAAAGCCTGATTGCCTTTCAATTATATAACTATTTTTACTCGAATGTGTGTTAATTTGTTGACTAAGTAACGATTCTAACGCTTTGGATATAAACGGGAGTATAGCTATTAAGCGGTACTCATTACGAGGTTTTGGTACTGGCATTATTTTAGCTTTCTTCCATTCTATCGGGTAAATTGACTTTGTGAGCACAGTATTCGCCCGAAATCTTTGTGGAAAGAAGTGGAATAGCATGACGTGCCCTACATTGCTCACCTCTCCCTCAAATGGAAGAAGAGGCTCCTACTGGAAGGGTGTTTTAAAAAGAAAGTTCAGAAAAGTGAAAAAGCAAAGCTTAAAGTACAATAACTCTGTAAGTACAAGGCCGATCTGGCAATTTTTTATTGTTAAAGGTATATAATTACGGAGATCATCTGGACAGTTGCTGTCAAATACCTACATAAACTATCATCAGAGCAGCTGTGACTAATTCTCTAATTCACCAAAACGGTACAACAAGATCATGATAAAGGGTGAAGGATGAGAGCTAAAACAGAAAAGCAATGCAGACAATAAAGAAAACTAGAACTAGTGCAAATCTCGACGTAGTAACTCGATAATCAGAGAGATTGATGATTAGATAGCATTGGAATATCTTGTCTTTCTGTTATCGAAAGTTAAATGAATTAACTCAGAGACTTGCAAATTGCTGATTCAAGAAACTAATTCCAAAAGACATAATAATTAATCTGATGTATTAGAAGGTGGTCTTGGCTCGTTTCACGTTGAGTAGTTCTAAATTTTTGAACTTTATTGAAGTTTATTTCTTAAGAATTGTTTTTATATTTACGAGGGGATAAAAGATAATCGAGGCAAAACGGAAATTGTCACAGAAATGGAGAGCAGCACTTTTCATTCTTATCAATTAAGAATGAATAAAAAAAAATAAAAATAGGATACACATAAATGATGGGCAGCACATATGCATCCACGTGTATCCACGAGTATGTATCAAACTTGATTGATAGAGGGCGCTGCCCATCAGTTTCCTGTAAAATTTGACAGCAAAAATTGACAGTGAAAATTGAGGCCCAAAAAAAAAATCAAATTCTGCTATAGTCTGTGATCACGTTCACTCTCTCATTCTCATTCTCCTTCTTTCTTCCTCTCACCTATCAATCTTCCTTCCATTCAACACAATGATCTGCATTCATTGGGGTACACCCTATGTGTTGAATGTAACAATTAAAAAAAAAAAAAAATCATAACCCAGCACCGAGATATCGATCGGACGAGTGTAGACTTCGCAAGCAACTTGAGGCACAACAGAACTCGAATGCCCTTGGAAAACACCTCGCAAAGACTAATGAGGAGAGACACTTTGAATGGCAAATGAGTTTCATTAGAGCTAATAATTGCATCAACACTCATCTCATTGAGTCCCGACGAAGGTCCTCAGATTATACAGATTCCAATTCCCAGCTTCTCAACGAAAGAGAAGGGCAGAAGATTAACTTGAAAATTAGCTTGAAAATCTTTCCTCCGTTGAAAGAATACAACACGCGTCAGCACAACAAAACATAGACGAGATTTGCCAAGTTCCTAATCAACCTCATAACATTTGCCAGTTCTGAGACCGGTAAATGGCAAATTTTCCATATGTTGGAGATCATACAACCTGAGTTTTTTGATGATGATGATTATTATAATGATGCTGATGGTAAGATTATATTTATAATGATGCTTTGAATATGAATATCTTGATGGGGATGATGATTTTGCAGATGGCGTCGTTGCATGCATTGGAAATGCAAACGATCAAAACTAAGTTAATCCAGATGTAAAACACCTGGAATCATAGAATCATCAAACTGAACTATACAATGCTTGGCTTATCGTTTGCATAAATCATTACATCATTAAAAATTCCTTCGGCCACGCCTATGATGACTGCGATAGACTCTGGTTTTTACAAGATCACTAAACCGAACCTGAAAACCCAAAACGCAAACGTTGTGAAGAAGAAGTAAACTTCTGTAGTTGCGCACAACTTATTTTTAGTCCCTCTTCAGTTTTCGTGAGTTCGGGTAGTTTACTCAACGCAGGATTCTACTTACCTTTCCTCGCTTTACTATCGTAATGGAGTTTGTTGCGTAAAGCCTGGTACTCACAAAGAACAGATCAGTACATTTGCGACAGAAATATACTTAAATAGAAACAGAATTCTGGGATTCTGTCACCAATATGGTAGCAATAGCAACCGAATTCGGTACATTTGCTACAGAAAGAAGTAAGTACTTTAGATTTGATTCTTTTGTGGCGGTAAAACAGAAATGTCAAAGATTTGTCATTAGCGTTCATTGTTGTGATATCACGTGCCTTTTTTAAATATATCACTTGTGTTGTAGAACTTTTTGGTCCATAAAATTACCACAAAATGTTGTAAAAAGCAAAGTTCAGTGCAGAAGTCGAGACATAAATTGTAGATTTCGTATTCTGTTATTGTTCGTATGTCTCATATCTAAAAAACAACAGCATGAAAAAACATTGCCAGAAACGTTTCGGTTCTATTTCCATTCTTTGCAACCACCTGACTTAAAAGGTTTCACCTCGGCTTTAAGATTCGGATGCCTAGGGGATGCCTAATTGGTATGCAGAGTCGAAAGTCAAGGGTGCAAACCGAAAACTATTGACCTGACAGAAAATTGCAACAATAAATTGGATAAAGTGGTCGCTGTGGTGTAGTGGTAGCGCATTGGACTGCTACGCAGAGAGTCCGGGGTTCAAATCTCGGCATAGGTAAAATAAAAAAAAAAAATAAAATAAAAAAGTTGAAAATATAATTTTTCTACACAGCACCACCTCTTGGCAGGCAATGGCAAACCTACAAGAGAAAAATTGCTATGAAAAGCTTTTCACTTCGCCGTTCGGATTCGGTATTAAACTGCAGGTCCCTTCCATTCATATACAAATATAACACACACAACATGAGTGGATGCGAAAAGGTCGGCATAGGCCCTCCATGGGCTGTTGTGCCATTAAAAGTAAAGTAAAAAGTAAGTAAATTGGAAATAATTTGACTTGACTTGACTTCAAGTCACTAATCAAACGATGAAGCAATTGTATTAAAAATAGTTTCAGTTAAGGTACCATAAATCTTTCAAGATCTTGTATGTATTTTTTTTATTGAAAAAAAAATTCTCAAAATAAGATTTAATCGGAAACATTGAAGTGCCAACTGCAAATATACGAATTCATACATACACTGTACAATAAATTTAAAAAAAAAAACTCTGTTAAATGAAATCCACTTGAAAGTTTCTCGATTTAAAAAGTTTATCAATTAAAATATTACAATGTCATAGAAGCAAAGCGAAAGAAATAGCAAAACAAAACAAAAATAGCCAAAAGAGAAAAAAAAACCCTTTTCACAATCCACAAAACAAAAAAGGAAAATCAACAGAAATCGGCAATAAAAAAAAATTGAAAAAAAAAAAACTGCAGTACACTGTGAAAGAAAGTTTCGGCACAAATTGAAAGAAGCAAACAGAAAAATTAATTGTGTGTCATTTGTAAAAACAAATTGAATTAAATTTGTGCTTTATGTACACACACACACACACACACACGACACACAAACATATTCACGCTCATACACACTTGCCACAAATGTTACTTTCTTTGCTTCAGACTTTAGCTATCAGACTACAAGTTGCTGGCCAAAATCTTGTGGCAGAAATGGTGCGCCTCCGTTCACGATTTCACGATGCAGCAACAGCAGTGCGAGAGTACTCAACATTTGTAAAATTCAAATTGTAATGTCGCAGATTGTGCCTTGCCTTGCCTTGCCTTGCCTTGCCTTTCTTCCTTCCTTCCTTTCTTCCTTCCTTCTTCCCATCCCAGCCTCCGCCACCGCCTCAGCTCATACGCTCGAAAGACACCAAACATTGGCCGGAAGTAATTTTCAAACAGTGGCTGCTTTAGTTGCTCCTTTTGCTATGGCAGAAGTTGAAGTAGTAGATTCTTGCATTAATTTTATCGAAATATTACAAATTTTGTTAGTCGTTGACATTAGTATGGCAGTTGAGCGTCGTGTCTTGCCGCACCATTGTCGCGACATATTAATGCATTTAAGCATCAAGAATGAACTTTATCTTTATAGTTTCTTCACTTTGCAGTAGTAACTTTAGTTTTTAGTTTTTGGTTTCAGCTATGCACCACCATCACCACCATGAATGCTGCGCTGCTGCTGCCCTAGGCTGATGCTGCTGCTGCTCAGCTGCTGGTGCTCTCTGATTATCTTGATATTTTTCCATTATCACATATCATTGGTACTTTGTTAAGGATTTAGTTCTGCCTGCCTGTTTGCCTGCCTTCCTGCCTGCCTTCCTGCCTGCCTGCCTGCCTTCCTGCCTGCCTTCCTGCCTTCCTGCCTGCCTTCTTGCCTTCCTTGCCTCTATATATTTCACCTTTCGCTGTTGATGTGTATCGCCATAAAAAAGGTGTCATGCAGATTTGTATCTTTGGGATACATTCGCCTCTGTTTTTATTTCGTTTCTCATTGTCTCTCGCCTTCGTCTCTACCAATTTTATTACCCTTGATGCCCGGTCGGTCGTGAAATTTTTCACACAATTTTTGCACTGCCTATTTGCTTGCTTGGTGCTTTGTCTTTAACAATAAATTTCATTTGGTAAATCCGGTATTGTCGTTGTGTGATTTAAAGTTTTGCTCATTTCCCGTAGCTGAAGTAGCTGATTCTGTATGTTGCTTAACGACGTGTTCATCATGAAGTAACAAAAACAACAAGGACTTTATAAAAAGTTGAGCCCAAGAAAATTGACATTGGATGCAATGTGCAGAAAAAAGAATATAAGCAAAAAAAAAAAAAAAAGAAGAAATATATTCAATGCAATGAAGTTGAAGTGTAAAGACTCCCATGGGTGACAGTCACAAAATTTATGCCATTATCAAAAAAAAAAATAAAAATAAATAAAAATAAAACAACTAAAAATACTATAAGTAGACTGGGTAATGTTTGATGTTTTGGTTATAATTTCTTAACTTTTTTAATTATAATTTAATGATTTATTTTAATCAAAAAGAGCACTAAGAAAATCCAGCATTATCCAGAATTTGAAATCTGGTGATTCAATTAACTTCAATGGCTTCAATTGACTTCAATTGACTTCAATTGACTTCACTTGACTGACTTCAAGCCAATCAGTTTGCTACGAAAAAATATTCTCAAACGACTCAATAACAAGCCAACTAAATGAAATTGAAGAAACGCATCAAATAACTGAATACAACACTCAATACATAAGAGTACATGAAATTGAAACTTGCATTAAAAAAAGAATAAGCCACAAGAAAGCACCGGGTTACGACAATATAACAGGCAAAATGCTCAAAGAACTTCCGATAAAAGCGCTACAATACCTTCGAAACACAATGAATGCAATGCTCAGACTAAAATACTACCCCAAGCAATGGAAAGTGGCAGAGATAATTCCAATAGAGAAACCAGGTAAAGATGCCACACAAGCATCATCATATAGGCCAATCACAATCAGCATTTTACCAAAACTATCAGATATAATGGAAAAACTCATATATGACAGACTACAACCAATTTTAGAAAGAACTCACGCAATACCAGATCACCAGTTTGGCTTTCGCTGCAAACATTCCACAATCCAGCAGGTGCACAGAGTAACGCATAAAATTCTCACGGATTTAGAGAGAACACAATTTTGCACGGGGATCTATTTTGATGTAGAGAAAGCGTTTGATAAAGTTTGGTTTAAAGGACTTCTCTACAAACTCAAAAGAATATTACCAGAATGCTTGTACCAATTGATAAAAAGCTATCTCTCAGACCGTCACTTCTATGTGAGACACAAAAATGCTGGCATCCCGCAAGGAAGTGTACTAGGACCAGTTTTATATACCCTTTATACAGCAGATATACCACAGCCTACCAGCAGAAATTCACTTAGAGCTACATTTGCAGATGACACATTCCTCTTGGCATCACACCAAAATATTACAACTGCAGTGATTCGACGATTATCCAAGTTTGATTTTCTTCACTGCGTCAATGTTTTCATCGGTTGTTGACTCGTGTGCTCGGGCGACCAGGACGAGCATCGTCATTGACATTGACATCTTCTCGGCCTTCCTTAAACCGGTTATACCACAATTGAACTTGTGTTCTGCTCATAGTAGACTCGCCAAAGGCCACAGTCAACATTTCGATTGTCCTTGCGCACTTCATTTTTCATTTCATTTTTTACCCAAAACTGATTACAGTTTCTTTGATCCAATAGTAAATCGAATAGTAAAAAATAATAAATGATCGAATAGTAAAAAATCGAACAGCACAACACTACAAGAAAATATTGATGAAATCACGAACTGGTTCAGCAAATGGCACATAAAAGTAAATGAACGAAAATCTGTTCAAGTTATATATACAACGAGAAAAATTATAAATCCTCAACCCATTGAAATTAATGGAACAAATGTTAGGATTGACACCGTCGCCAAATATTTGCGAGTATATCTATTTTAAATTTTTTCAAAAAGTATTTATTTATTCATCAACAACTATCTTGTCCCCTTCACAGTAATCCCCCTCAGATATAATACAATTGTGGCAGCGTTTTTTCCATTCCTCGAAACACTTCTGAAACCCGCTTTTTGGTATCGCCAACAGCTCCTGTTTCGATTTTTCTTTTATCTTCTTCAGTTATGCAGTTTTGGGAAGAGGAAAAAGTCAGCGGGGTCTGGGGGCCAAGTCCGGTGAATACGGTGGTTGAGGCATGATAACGGTTTTGTTTTTGGCCAAAAACTTACGCACAAGCAACGTTGTTTTTGCTCAAAATTTAGCAATTTTAGAACAATCTTCGCTGCCGCACGTTTCATGCCTAAAACATTCGTAAAAATTGCTTGGCATGAGCCGAACGATATGCCAACATCATCAGCAACCTCTCTGATAGTGATTCGACGATTATCCAAAATCATTTTCTTCACTGCGTCAATGTTTTCATCGGTTGTTGACTCGTGTGCTCGGGCGACCAGGACGAGCATCGTCATTGACATTGACATCTTCTCGGCCTTCCTTAAACCGGTTATACCGCAATTGAACTTGTGTTCTGCTCATAGTAGACTCGCCAAAGGTCAACTCGCCACAGTCAACATTTCAAATGTCCTTGCGCATTTAATTTCCTTTTTTACACAAAACTGAATACAGTTTTACACAAAACCGAAGAGCACACCAAAACACGACTAACCTTTTTATCTGTCAAAAACAAACTGACAATGCAAAATGGTTGGTATTGCCAACATATAAAACAGACATGTGTACCAACATAACAGAAAAAAGAAAAATGCGAAAATCGAACAGACGTAACTCACGAAATTTGAGTGATCATGAAAGGTGTGATTTTTTTATCACACCTCGTACTATTGGAAATTAATAAAAAATAAAAAAAGTCAATCAGTGAATTCGTCAGATCGAGCTTTCATTCAAGAAACTACGCATTCATGATGCAACAACTTCGAAGCGATGAGGAAGCTGTAAGAGCCACAGCGGCCTCAACAATGGATAATAGTTAAAAAACTAAATCCTCCTTTGCGAAGGAATGCCTCAATTGGCGGTGCCGCGAGGGTGAATCAGGACAGAGTGGTGGTTCAGAGCTCAGAAGGTGATTTTGATACGCATTCATGATTTCAAAACATAATTTTACTTTAATCACGTATTTTTCAATAGTCACTTATTGACCTTCAAATGATTTATGACTTCATAATCTTAATTAAGGTGACTCTCTAACCTCGACTTCTTTAACCTCATGCTGGAGAAAATATTTCGAACTGCGAACCTCGACATCTCCGGCACTGTTTTCTACAAAAGTCCCATGCTGCTACCATACGCTGATGATATTGACATCATTGGCACCACCAACGCGCGAGCAGTCAGTGCAGCATTCTCCAATCTTGAAACTGGAAAGGGAGCCTCCTCCAGTGGATCGTCTAGTGGTGAACGGGGACAAAACGAAATAAATTGTGTCAACAAACAAAAAATCACTGCGTCTTGGACAAAATGTCACTGTTGGCAATTATACTTTTGAAGTCGTCAAGGATTTCGTTTACTAGGATCCAGCATTAATACCAACAATAATGACAGCCTTGAGATCAAGCGAAGATTAACTCTTGCCAACAGATGTTACTACCGGCTCAGTAAGCAATTGAGAAGTAGAACTCTCTCTCGAAGGACGAAAATAATGCTCTATAAGTCCCTCATCCTTCCCGTCCTCATGTATGGCGCCGAGTCGTGAACATTGACCATCAATGATGAGAGGCTGTTAGGAGCGTTCGAGAGGAAGATATTCCGTAAGATCTACGATCCAGTATGCGTGGACGACGTGTATCGAATAAGATACAACGATGAGCTGTATGAGCTGTGCGCCGACACTGACATAGTTAAGCGTATAAAAATCCAGCGGTTTCGCGGGCTGGGTCATGTGGAGCGAATGGAAGAAAGCGCTCCGCTCCGGCTAGAAGGGTGTTTTATTCGAACCACGGTGGAGGAACTCGCAGAAAACCACGTCCTAATCTCCATTGGAATGACCAGGTACAGGGTGACCTGACTGCACTTGGTCTTATCAACTGGCGCCAGCGCGAGTTATTTCTTTTGTGTGTTTAAAAGAAATTGAACTTCAAAGTGTAATAGGTTATTTATTATGACCGAACTGGTTGAATATGGTCTTCAGACTAATTTTACAATTATTTTTAATTAATACAAAAGAATTACAAAAAATGCTTAACCTATCGAAAATGCATAGCAGTGAATTGCTCAATACTGATGACTCGGCATTTAGTGTGACCTAAATATCGGGTAACCGGCACTTTGGCATTGCTTTGCATTTCCGTATTTATTGACCCATCAAATCAATATTTCTCAATCGTTTACAAATTGGAAATATTTACTTGCTTTTGGTATTTTGCAACCAGGTCTTTTAATTGAGATTCGTAAGCTAGAGCTGCTGGCGTTACTCGCGCGCATAGCAGAGGCGACTGCCGAAGCTTTATCGCGCCGACTAAAACCGATAATCGGTTGTAGTGCCATCTAAGTAAGTAAGTAATGCATATTTACAAGTAATATGAGTAAAAGAATATATTGAAACGGAAACCTGCCATATAATAACATATAAATTACATACTTGTACCATAAAAATATTACCATTACTACAACTTAGAAAGAAAAAGAACGAATGAAAAAGAACCGAGAAAAAAGTTGGCAGACACTGAAAATAGTTCACAGATATCTGCATATCGGGGAACATAAATAATTGAGTGAATCATCGAAATCAACACCAAAATAAGTGAACATTTCATTTGCAAATGCTGCATAAAGTTTCCACTATTTTCCCCACTACTTACAGCGAGTTCCTCCTTCAATGGAAATTCAGAAATGTGCGAATCGATTGTGAATATGTATGGCAAAATCATGAATAACTTATGGTCACACACACACACACACACACACACACACACACACACACACACACACACACGCTTACACCCCTTAAACACAAACGCATGCAAAAAAAAGAAAAGAAAAAACATAAAGTTTGAAACTAAAAATTTAAATATTTATTTAGTATTTGCACTTCTCTCATAGCACTGAAAAAAAAAAACTAGTCAAACTGACAAAAAGTTTTTCGAGGAGAAATTATTTAGTGTAAAAAGTTATCAAATCGGGGTATTCCATGACAAGCGGTGGTAATGAGAAAGTCTTTCTCTATCAAATGTAGAACAAAATTTCCAAGTCCTTACTCTGCTGCTGCTGCCAAGGTATTGTAGAAAGAAAGGACCTCAAAGAATGTCCTTCGCGGACTTATGCAACCCGTTTTAGGTCATCAAGATTTATCAGACCTTTCTACTCATTTTCTCACCATTTTCCCCGGTGATTATTTAGCTTGTTCTTTGGAAATTGAAAGAGAATCTCAGCTAAATCGAATTGACAATGGAATGACCAACGAAAAATTGTAAAATATTTTTAAAAGGCAAATAAAAATGTTGATATTGAAATTGGCAAGCGAAACAAGCTGAATCGACGCAATTGACCAAAAATATGATTTATTTTGCAGCAACAGCAGCGGCAGCAGCAGCGGCAACAGCAGCAATCGTAAATTGTTGTTGCTGCTACTGCGATTGCTGCCACTACTGCCATCACTTCTACTGCGGATCTCTGACCCAGTATAACTTAACTAAGTATAATAGCAAATGCATAACAAGTACTTATAGAAAAGTAAAATGCTGGATTCTGAAATGCTTTACCCAAATCAACTTTCAAATGCAGCAAAGCAAATATATAAAAATATATGCTAGTGGTATAAAAAAGAAAATTATACTTTAAATTGGCGAAAGTGCCGACAAAATGTGAAATTATTATTATTTTTTTTTACTATCCATTCATAACTCGTGCATACGGATTGTTGCAGCCGGAAAGTTATGTCCGAATTTCCTGGCAAATTATTAATGACTTTATGTACGTGCTGACGGCATAAAAATTGAGGGCGACGGGCTTAAGGAAGAGAGAAGAAGTGTGGGATGTGTATTGAAGGAGGCAGATGAAGAAGTGAAGATGAATGTATGTAGTATGGATGTATGTATGTATATGTAGCTTTAGTTGTTGTATGCACATATCGGGCATATACGAAGCTCATTTAACAATTTCATGATTTCATGAAAATGCAAGCTGCCATCACCAACTCAAAGTAAGTAATTTCAATGTTGTTCTTCTCTGTGTGTGTGTGTGTGTGTGTGGGTGTGTGTGTATGTGTGTTGGTTGGCATTGGCTGGATGTAATTTTTGAATTGTGCCAAAACATATGCTGCCACTTTTGCCAAATTGGCCAAATGCGTATGCATTTTTGTTGAAAGCTGAAAATGGCAGAACAATTTTTGTTGCTTAAAGCTTTGTAGTTTAAGCTTAAAGTACTAAAGTTAAAAGTTCAACTAATTATGCAGATTAGATTGAAACAGGAACGGGAAGGGGGGGGGGGGGGGGGGAGGGGTGAGGTAGCGTCCTAAAAAAATCTCTTGTGAAGAGTCTATTGATTATCCTATGAAACACTTCCTAGGCTTGTAGCATTTAAAAATGCCAAGATATCCCTGGGAGTCATATTCTTCAAACGTAGTTGGGTATGGAATAGTAAGGTGACGAAGTCTACGACTTGCAAGCTTATCACAGTGGCACAGAATGTGCACTGCTCTCTCCTCGCCTTCGTCACAAAATCTAAAGAATTCGTCCCGAGTTATTCCCATGTTAGCAAGATGTTACCAAACTGAGCAGTGTTTCCGGTAAGAAATCGTATGACAGCTCGGATTCAGTTGCTGTTTAACAGTTTAACATCAAGAGTTCTCTTTTTGTTCTTAACTTTGATACACTTGGCATGCAATATTTTGCTTGTCTGTTGCCTGAGTTTTCGGTTCGAATATTCTGAGCCATTTGTTAAGATTAAGCATTACAAAACTCCATGGCGTGCCGCAAAATGGGGTTGGTCCAAACATGGGTGAGTGTTCGGATGCCCCTTTTCTGGCTAGCTTGTCATCCATTTCATTGCCCTCAATACCACTGTGTCCAGGCACCTTAATTAGGTGGACTCTATGCTGCTAGTTTGCTCAATAGTTGAAGGCACACTCTCATATAAGTTTTGAACTTATTTTGAAGGAGTTTAAGGCCAGTAGTGCAGCCTTACGGGTCGCTGTGGCGTAGTGGTAGTGCGTTGGACTGCTGCGCAGAGTGTTCGGGGTTCGAATCTCGGCACAGGCCAAATCAAAAAGTAGAAAATATAATTTTTCTACGCGGCACCACCTCTTGGCAGGCAATGGCAAACAGACAAGATTAAAAATTGCCTAAGAAAAGCTTTTCACTTCGCCGTTCGGATTCGGCATTAAACTGTAGGTCCCTTCCATTCATGTACAAATATAACACGCACAACATGAGTGGATGCGAAAAGCTCGGCCTAGGCCCTCCATGGGCTGTTGTGCCATTAAAAGTAAGTAAGTAAGTAAGTGCAGCCTTACGACCGCCTTTTTTTCCTATTCAATTGCGTGGACTTCGTAGAGAAAAACTAAGTTTTCTTTGGCTTCTTATACTAGCAATAATATCTCTTCTCAGCCTAATTCAATAAACTCCCCCTTTCCTATTCCCACGATTGTTTTTGATCCATCTGTGTTACTTTTCCCAAGTAACTCTCCTAGGGAACGTAGCTTGAAAGTTGTGTTGGAAGTTATATCGGTGTAGGTACGAATCATTTATTGTGATGTTAAGTTTTTGTTCCTGTATCAATTCTTTTCCAAGAGCGGAATGTTTGACTTTTCTCGCAGTGCCTTTCTGTTGCAACATGAGCTTAGCAGTGAATTTTATTGCCTCTTGTTTGATCACGGCAGGTGCAATCTAACTCCTAATGCTTCTGTTGGTGTAGTTCTCATGATTCCTCTTACTGAGACGCAGTCAAGCCTCTGAAGAGTTTTCTTATAGTTGATTTTTGCTGAGCCTCTTTGTACCATACTGGAGTTCCGTATGTTATAATTGGTCTAACAAGTGAGTTTTGGGCTGAGTCCACAGTTTTTGCCAAATAGGCTTCTACTGGTTTAAAAGCACCGCTCTTGCCTTATAGATTATATTTTTCAGATGAGTATTCCAAGTTAGTTTTTCATCTAGAATTATTCCAAGGTATTTAAACTGACTTGAACTTCATTAATGTAAACTGGTTCCCGAAGGCCCGAAGGGAAAGACTTCTCACTTCTACTTCAACTAATAGTTTCTAGTTTAAATGAAATATATTTATTTAAACAATATATATTTATGATTTGCTCGTAAATGCATTGAGACAAAATTTCTTCCTTCCTTTCCGGTGCTATCATTTCCCCATCATTACTTACTTGCTTGCTGCTTGCTGTGTCAATCTTGTTTGTTTATCTGTTGTTGTTGCTACTGCTGCACTTTAAAGGTACTTCCTTCACTGATCCACTACAAAATCTCATGTTGCATGTTTCTTCAGCTCTTTTCCTACTTCCACTACCCTTCCTCATAATTCACAACTCCCTTGTTGGGTCGATCAAGAGCCTTCCTTCACTTGTAAAGCTGTTGTTATTAATGTGTTTGTTGTTGTTGCTGCTGTTGTTGTTGTTGTACTTATACATAAACATATAACCATTTCATCACTATTCACTATGTACATACATACGATACGATATATTTATATGTAGGGGAATGTCGTCTGGGTTGAGCCTTCTTGTGACATGCGCCCATAACTTCCGTCTAAGGTTGAATTCAAACATATCGCGGAAAAGGTCTTGGAAAGAGCAATATTTTTTGTTAAACTTTGCAAATTGATTGGGTGAATAATTAAAAATGAAAAAAATAAAATGTTTCTAGGGTTGAGCCAACCTGTCTGAGTTGAAAATATATGCCGAAATATTTCAAAAATGAAATAAAAAGCTTATTTTTTTTGTAAATATTTTTATTTGTTTTTATTGAATTTAAGTAGAGTTGATAGGGAAATGCGTATAAAACTCCAGCGGCTTCGCTGGCTGGGTCATGTTGAGCGAATGGAAGAAAGCGCTCCGGCTAGAAGTTTGTTTTATTCGAACCACGGTGGAGGAACACGCAGAAGGGGACGTCCTAATCTCCGTTGAAAAGACCAGGTGCAGGGCAACCTGACTGCACTTGGCCTTATCAACTGGCGCCAGCGCGCGCATAGCAGAAGTGACTGGCGAAGCTTTGTGGAGGCGGCCAAGACCGATCATCGGTTGTAGTGCCAGCTAAGTAAGTAAGTGATAGGGAAATGTGACATGAAAAGTTATTAGAAGAAACATTATTCAGCATCGCTTATGACGAGATGTGCTGCTAAAATTTGAAAATAAGAAACGTACGAAAAAGTATTACATTTGAATTTTAAGATATAAACTTCTTCTTAGTATCATTTCATAATCATGCAGAATGAGTAACCGTTTAAAACTGTAGTCGTAACTTAAACAATCAAGCTGACTTAACCCTGACAACTTTTTTGGCTCAATTCTGACGGCAATCGCCATTACAGCGTATCGTAAAATTAAAAAAAAAAACTCGTTACTTGGAATTTTGTAATTTATTCAAAACACTTCAATATCACTTGCCTGGAATTATCTAAAATATTATCGAATTCTTTATCAATTGATACTTTTTTACCTTCTAAAGACACTGTTTCAGCACGGCATATATCGTGTTTTTGGAAGCGACTTCGTAATCTCACTGAAAATTTTCCATCATTGAGACAAGTTTCCCAGTACACACGCATAGGTGGCGCTAGAACAAAAACTACTGCCAGCAGCGGACAGCGCCACCTGCACGTCAGGTTTTGGATCGGCTGTTCCACAAGCGCAACCAACTTACATTGCATTCTTGTTGTTCTTTATATTTTCACAACGATTCACATACTTAAGTACTTCTGTTCTCACAATTCGTTTTCATTAATATTCATTGTTAATTAATTCATACATAATTTGGTATATAATCTCCCAAAACTAAATAATTATGCGTATTAAATTCTGCATATAGCAAGAGCACGAACGCTTCTTCTTCTTCTTCGTTGGCTGACACAACAGCCCATGCACCCCATAGGCCGAGCTTTTATCATCCACTCATGTTGTGCGTGATAGATTTTTCTACATGAATGGAAGGGACCTACAGTTTAATGCCGAATCCGAACGGCGAAGTGAAAAGCTTTTCTTAGGCAATTTTTAATCTTGTCTGTTTGCCATTGCCTGCCAAGAGACGGTGCCGTGTAGAAAAATTGTTATTTCTACCTTTTGTTTTGATTTTGCCGGTGCCGAGATTCAAACCCCGGACAATCTGCGTATCAATTCAACGCACTACCACTACGCCACAGCCGCCTGGCTCATATACTAAAATTAGACCACGAACGCTACTGGATGAAGTAATGTGCTGCCTGAAATCTAACAGCGACTCAACCCTGACGGCATTACCTTATATAATTGTAGTGTTTTTGTTGCTGACAGCGAGCAGCGGAGATATTGCATGCTGTTCACTGTTGTTGTTGCTGTTGTACTGTATTTATTCTGTGTCCACATTTAGTCGTTTTCCCCTTCACACGCTTCACTTTACAATCCACTTGAATTGAGTGCAACATGCGCTTATAATTTAATTTTGGAAAATATTTTAGTAACGTGGTCAAGTTCTCTTACTTATGTTAAGTTTAATTGTTTGTATGATTTTATGTTGCTAAATATTCTTGTTACATTAGTTGTTGTTGTTGTTGTTGTTGCTGCTGTTGTATTATTCCCTTAACAGGTGAACAACGCTGCTGGGAAACTCTCACATTGTTTCTTTCTGTAAATTCTTATTGTGTACGAAAGCGCGAATCATTCTATACGAAAAAAGTATAGAATGATTAAAAGAATTTTTTACACATTTTAAAATCTAAAACTTAATTAACTTTCTCTATGCAAAAGTAAGATATTGAAAGATTTCGAGTACCAGAATTGAAAACTAAGGCAAGTATAAATCCGTGGTACTTTTCACAATCGATGCATTTTTTATGGATGAGTATTTGCTTTGAACTTAGAATTTGTTGAACTTTGACCCAATTTCTGTCAATTATTGTACTTAAAAATAGCTCTTGTTGGCTTTAGTGATCCTACTAAGTATCTATGAATGACTATGCCAGAAAATGATAGAGTATGGAAGTGCTTTTGAGATTTTCTACTATCACTTTTTCGAAGGCAGAGAGAGGACTTTCGAGGCGGTCAAGACCAATCATCGGTTGTAGTGCCAGCTAAGTACTAAAGTAAGGGGATTTTTAGTAGCTCTCTATTTATACAAACCGCGTTTAATTTTCTAATCAATTTGCTTTCTTACCAGTGTCTTCTCAATCATCTTTCAAATCTACATTAGTACTTAGGCTAAGGCATACTCAAAAATCTTACAATTGCATTACTAGAATAAAGCAAAATCATGTAGGAGTATATCTAGTCCAGAATTGGTTTTAAAGTCTTACTATCTTCACAGCCTTAGTGGTCGCTGTGGCGTAGTGGTAGTGCGTTGGACTGCTACGCAGAGTGTCCGGGGTTCGAATCTCGGCACAGGCAAAATCAAAAAAAAAAAGTAGAAAAAATAATTTTTCTACACGGCACCACCTCTTGTCAGGCAATGGCAAACCTACAAGAGTAAAAATTGCTATGAAAAGCTTTTCCTTCGCCGTTCGGATTCGGCTTTAAACTGTAGGTCCCTTCCATTCATGTACAAATATAACACGCACAACATGAGTGGATGCGAAAAGCTCGGCCTAGGCCCTCCATGGGCTGTTGTGCCTCACAGCTGCTGCAGACCACTTTCTTTTGAAATCTTAAAGGTCTTTGGCCACTTTTTTTGTTAGCTTCATCTCCCTTTTTACTAAAGCCCAGTACCTCTCAATCGGCCTTAGCTCTGGACAGTTTCGTGGATTGGCTTCTCTAGGCACCAAAATCACTTCATTCCGTTGGAACCACCCTAAGGCCGTTTTGCTGTCATGACATGAAGCGAGGTCAGGCCAAAAAAAACGTGGACACTTCATGTTGGCGTAAAAATGGAAGCAATCTCTTTTGCAAGCATTCCTTCAAATATATTTCGCCGTTGATTGTACCCGATGTCACGAATGTGCTGCTCCTTTTGCCACAACTAAAAATTGCCTGCCAAACAAGGAATTACTTTGGGAATTTTGTAATTTTTCTGGCTTTGAATTTTTCAGCGACATTTCCTCGAGAATCAGCTGTATAAAATTCCTGGCCATATAGCTGGGAAAAGACCTAAAGCTAAAACAAAAGTTTCATCGTCCATTATGCAGCATTCAAATTTCTTGACAAAATCTCGGCTCAGCAATTTCGCTCGTTGTTTTGCGCTTTCATTCTTCAAGGTGTTTCTATCCGGAACTTTTTGAACTCTGTACGTCCTCAGCCCAGCTTCCTTCTTAGTCCTGCGCACGAAAGATTCTGAGCAATCAGCCTTCCCCACCAATTTCCTTCCCGAAATGTTTGGATCTCTCTTTAAAATGGTCACAACGTTCTTCGCCTTCTCACAGTCATTTGGCCCCTTCTTTTTACCAGAACCTTTCTTCCGATCAATACGTAGTTCTTCCTTAAAACGTTTAAAAACGCGAGAAATGGTTTTAGGGTTAGCCCCTACCTCTTTGGCAATTTTTTTGAATGACTAATGAGGTTGCTTTTGAAAAATTTCAATAATATTTTCTCGCACTTCCACTTCGTTTGCCATTTTCGCGTTAAATAAATTTTTATTATCTTTAACTGACACATAATATTTTCTGACACTTAATTCAAAGCTACTAAGATAAAAATTTTTGATTTTGAATCTTTCAATAGCACAGTATGGGAAGAAATGTAACGGACAATTTTAGTCGACGCAGTCCTTATATATTTACAAAATTTAAAATAAACTATATTTCGTTTATGGTTTAATTAAAAATTCTTATTTATTTTCTCAGAAACATTATCATTTCAACCGGAATTCGTTCAAAGTATTGCAAATGTATCGGTGGCAGTGGGACGTGATGCAACATTTACATGTCATGTTCGGCATTTAGGAGGCTATCGAGTAAGTTCAAAGAGTTCAAGTCATTTACTATTATGCATGTACATACTATTTTGTTATCATGTTTTACTCCTTTAGGGCTAAAAACTGAAAACTGACTAACTTCTGCATACACGACGTATGAGTAACATTAATTGATTTATTCCAAAATTACTTGAGTGTAAATATTTTTACACACATTCATAAAAGATAACGAATTACTTATCCACATTTAAGATCATCATATACATTTTCAGCAATCATTCATTCATTCATTCATTCATTCATTCATTAATAAGAGGCTGTTTACACGGGCTTAAGCATGAAAGACGGATGAAAAAAAAGAGACAGATAGAAAAGTAGGGTAGTAAGAAAAATACTCGAAACTTCTCCTTCTTTCGCTTTCTACCTTACTTTCTGTTATAAGCTATCTCTCTCGGACAGTCATTCATTCATGCGCCAGTGTAAACAGCTTCCATTTAATAAACATATTTAGTACTTATATTTGTAAAGTAATATTATTCCAAACACACATTCACTATTTACCTTCTTCTCCGATCATTCCTTCTTAACCCCGATTGTCGCAGCATATTAACTTAATGCATTCGTTCGTGTTTATTGTTTCGATTTTGTTTTGTTTTCCATATTAATGAATGAAAAAGCAGTCTCGATTTTGTTTATCCCCCTCTCTCTTAATCTCTTTCTTAACTTCTTCTACTCATCTACACTATGCAGGTTGGCTGGCTTAAAGCTGACACCAAAGCCATTCAGGCGATACATGAGAATGTCATAACACACAATCCACGTGTCAGTGTTAGTCACTTAGATCAGAATACATGGAATTTACATATAAAGGCAGTGTCTGAGGAGGACCGTGGTGGTTATATGTGTCAATTGAATACGGATCCAATGAAAAGTCAGGTAAATATACACGAATTATTATGTAATATTAGTTTAAGTATAATATTAATGTGTGAATGCCAACAGCTAAGAATTGAAGCGAATTTGTATGCGGTGAAGCAATTGTGGTGATGAGATTGGAGGTAATGCAAATGTAAAGAAAAGAATTTTTTAAGTGTGTGATTTTTGTATTAAAAATAGTTAGTATTAAATGTCACTCATACGCCTGGTAGAATTGATGCTGTATTTTGATTTTGGCGCACTACAGCATCGCTGTTGACTAACATTCGAAATATAGAGCAATGTATGTTTAATACCCGTATGCTTATTCTTCTTTTCTCGTTTAATGGCACAACAGCCCATGGAGGGCCTAGGCCGAGCTTTTCGCATCCATTCATATTTCGCGTGTGTACCCGTATGCAGAGTGTAATAATGTCAAAGACTAGAATATAATAGCATTTAATAATGTTGGGACCTGGCTATTAACAGGAATGAAGCCAAGAAATAGGCTCGAGATAACGGAGTTCATAGCCAATTTCATAGTCTTAATCATAATTGCAGATAAAATGGTCCAAAAGAGCAATGCAAATTGAGCTATTCAACGATGTGGTGAACAACCCGTGGGTCTGTGCTTACAAGCTTGTGCTGAAGAAACTGAAGCGATGGACGCAGCAAACGTGCCCTATGCTATTAACACACATACTGGCGATGATCCAATAAAACCGAACGTAACAGTAGAGGATGTACTGGAAGCAACCAAAAAAACTTTGCTCTGGCAGGGCAACAGGACCGGGTTGTATACCAAACATTGCACTTAAAGGCGCAGCTGTGAGCCAAGTAAGAGCATTTTCCGATTTGTTTAATATCTGCCTTAGCGAAGGAACCTTCCCAGACCGGTGGAAGCAGCAGCGATTGATATTCCTACCTAAGCACAAAAATCCAACTAATCCAACCTAGTAGCGCCAGTTATGCATGTTGGATTCTGCTGCTTAACTATTGGAGTAGGTAATTGCAGATCGATTGAAGCAAGCTGTTGGAAATAATCTCTCTGATACACAGTTTGGATTTAAAAAACTACACTCAAGAACTGAGGGAATATATAATATATAATTAAAAGCATTGCACACAAAGGAATAGAAGGTACTCGCTAGAGAGAAGATGCCAAATAATACTGCCTGATGAAGTATCACCCAACACGTTAAACTCGTCAAATTGGCAAAGCATTCTAAAGGTATTGACATCATACGCGGACAATTGGTCCAATTACTTGAGCAATAGAAGGCTGAAATATGATACACATTGTGGCACAATGGACTACATGATTACAGGTGAGGTCGCACTGGGATCGGTCCTGGCTCTACGAACTGTGGAACTTAATTTATGAAGGAACAAAAATAGTGGGATTCAGTGCCGACATTGTGGTTGCAGTGGTGACGTGACAATACTCAATCGCCTTAATGAAGTGGCGAATATTGCAAATGCAATAATGGCAGCAATCGAAAATTGTCTTAACACAGTGGAACTTTTCTTGGCAGAACAAAAGACAGAGGCTGTCTTGATAAACAGCTGGAAGAAAAAAGTGCTAGTAGACAGCATTGAGGTGGGTGTATGCACAATTATATCTAAATCAATGATCTAATACTTAGGAAAAATGATTGACAACAGGCTTAATTTCAAGGTGCAAGGCCTAGAAAATGCACATCAAGAAGCAGCACAAGCAAAAATGGCACTATCAAGAAATATGCTGAATGTCAGACGACCTGAACAACTGACTGTTGGCGGGAGTAATATATAATCCTCTACGGAACTCCGAATATGGATTGAACCATTCAAAGTGAAGTCGTATGTCTTCTTTCTTACTTTTAATGGCACAACAGCCCATTGAGGGCCTAGGCCGAGCTTTTCGCATCCACTCATGTCGTGCGTTTTATATTTGTACATTAATACGTGGAATAAAGTCCACTGTGTCTGCGCGCTCAGAGGACGCAGCGCGTTCTCAAATATTTCAGAAGGGGGCTGCTCTTGTCATAGCCGGATTGTATCCACTAGATCTTATAGCAAAAGAACTTGCACGAAAAATCACACTAGCAACAACAACAACAACCTGCAACCAACACCTAAATACCAAATTGTTGCTCAATGGCAGATTCGTTGGAATCGAGCAGAACCTAACGGACTGGCAGAGCAGAACACATGGCACATGGTGAACTTTTACCTGATACACATGCTCACCGGACACGACTCTTTCAAGGGGTAATTACATCAAAATTATCCCAGTTGGCATCACTGCGGACCAGACTGCATAGAAGATGCAAAGCATGTGTTCTTTGAATGCGCTCGTGTTTCGACATAAAGAGTTGATGTTGGCAAAACTATTCCGCCAGGTGGAAGAGTATGCTTAAATCGCAGGAAATATGGAATGCTGTACGCAAAATGGCCACATTTGTCACAGATGATAAAAGAGGAGCTTAAAGCAATTTCCACCGCCGTGAAGTAATGCTTAACTGTAGTCACGCGTGCGGAAAGCTCGGCCTAGGCCATCCATGAGCTGTTGTGCCATTAAAAACAAAAAAAAAGGTCCCGCGGGTTGAAATAAACTGAGGTTGATTCGGTAGGAATCGGATATAACCGGATGTGTACAGGAGTTTTGCGCGGTACCTAATGTAACGTTTCCACCTTCCAACGCACACAAAAAACAAATAAATAAATAAATCAATGCACTATTTACCACTGTTTTAATTCAACCATACTACGGTAGGGGGATGATAGTACTACCATAGGTGAATAATCCCCATATACATTTTCTCTAAATTGGCTATGGTTCAGTGGAGAAATCACCAATTTCACAAATTTTATATATCAAACAAAGATCGTTATAAATTTCTAGAGCTGAAAGAATGAGCGAGGCAAATACTGTGTGTATTTTTTTAAATAGTCTTATTGATCGAAACGTTGAGGTCTTTTCGATGCTTCTTCACCATCATTATCCTCATCAAAATCATAATCATGAGCATCATCACAACATTGAACATCAGCAGCAGCTTAATCCTCAGTCTCAGCTTCTTGGCTTTGTGTGTCTTCTGTTTCCAATTTCATTTAATCATTTAACATCAGCAGCAGCTTAATCCTCAGTCTCAGCTTCTTGGCTTTGTGTGTCTTCTGTTTCCAATTTCTTTTAATCATTTAACATCAGCAGCAGCTTAATCCTCAGTCTCAGCTTCTTGGCTTTGTGTGTCTTCTGTTTCCATTTCTTTTAATCATTTAACATCAGCAGCAGCTTAATCCTCAGTCTCAGCTTCTTGGCTTTGTGTGTCTTCTGTTTCCAATTTCTTTTAATCATTTAACATCAGCAGCAGCTTAATCCTTAGTCTCAGCTTCTTGGCTTTGTGTGTCTTCTGTTTCCCATTTCTTTTAATCATTTAACATCAGCAGCAGCAGCTTAATCCTCAGTCTCAGCTTCTTGGCTTTGTGAGTCTTCCGTTTCCAATTTCTTTTAATCATTTAACATCAGAAGCAGCTTAATCCTCAGTCTCAGCTTCTTGGCTTTGTGTGTCTTCTGTTTCCCATTTCTTTTAATCATTTAACATCATCAGCAGCTTAATCCTCAGTCTCAGCTTCTTGGCTTTGTGTGTCTTCGGTTTCCATTTCTTCACGTTGTGCACTCTATTTACCGTCTTCGTAGAGATTTTTATACCACTAGTAAATTTTTGCCATCATAACAATTTTTGGTAGGAAAAAGTGTTTTCGAGCCATCAAAGTGGAGTGATTGTGGTTTTTCTTTGGATTGCTATGTTAAGGAAGTTTGTTCAGTTTTACACAAGGTAAAAGTTTTCTGAAAACAGCAACAAAACAATTTGCATACCCTGTCATTTCAGTCTTTATGACTGAAAGTTGCTCTCAAATTGAAAAACTATTTTGAAAATGTAAAATCTCTCCTTGCCAATTCCTCTGCATACGCTAGCTGTGTTATCCAGTATTAGTAAACGTTTTACAATGACACTCAGGAATGATGACACTTTCTGAATCAGATCGGCAGGTATCATCTAAAGCAAGGATAAGGACATATTTAAACTTTCATATTATAGTAAAATTGACACTTTACATACGAATTCATTAAAATAATTTAGCAGAGTATAATTTGAAAATTTTAAAAAATTATTTAACTATTCCGGTAAGTATGTGCGGCTTGTGCGACTCATTCGTTAATATAAAATGCATGCAAAAATTTTACACTTGTTAGTTTTCTCACCACAAAAATGTTTATTTGAAAGCAATTTTGAAAAGTGTCGAACTCATGGCTCTAACACGTTCAGCGAACACACTCACATCAACAGCAGAAGCGCTGTCGTTCGACATCATATACACACATATCTACCACATAAACAAACAAAAAGAGAAATGTGTGTGTGTGTGTGTGTGTGTGTGTGTGTGTGTGTGTGTGTGTGTGTGTGTATGTGTGAGTGTATGTGCACACGCTTCAACCACTTCAATGTCCAACGAAGTGAAGTTTATGGCGCCAATAAAATGTATTTCATGCTTCCTTAATTTTTATTTCACTTTTTCCAACCCGAAACATAATGGAATGAAATTTCGTTTGTACTTATTTTCCCCGCCAGTCCTCTCCCTTCAAATAGTGGAGCAGCGGTTGAGCTTATATGTTGTAAGTGTGTGTATGTCTGAGTGTGTGTGAGCGCAAAAATGCACGACTGAATGAGTATTTTTGTTTTTTTTTTTGCCATTGTTTTTACAGATTTTCATACAGCAATCAAGTATGTGTATATGTGTATGTATGTGTGTGTGTGTGTGTGTGTGTGTGTGTGTGGGTACATCTATGCAGCGGAAACATTCGAACGGACATGTCAGAGATGCCAGTGTTGCTGCTATTCGCTAAGTTTGCGTACAATAATAAAAATGTTAGCGCTCGCTCTTCATTCTGAATCAGTCTCTTTCTGCTGGTTCTGCTGCTGCTGCTGCTGGACTGCTGCTTGTATTTTGTTTCTTTTTTTGCTTTTGTCTGTGTGTCTATGCGTTTGTTCTTGTCAGTCGTGTGTTTGTCTTTGTGGTAGTAAATTCCTTGTTATGTCTTTTGTTCATTTTGTGGAAATTTATGCGGCCGTAAGATAGTGTCTTGATGTTTATTAAAAGGTAATTTCGTTTTAACGATAAAGTGCCAGTTACATGAATACACACATTCACACATACATTCACATGTGCATGTGTCTGAGAATGTGTATGTTATTGCAATAGTTATTGTCGAGCAAGAAGAAGAGAAAGATTTACGGTCCAGCAAATGGAAATTTTCATTTGTAATTTTACTAATTGAAATGGTTTCTTGTGTACCACTGAGCGTATGAGTAACTAACATTTCAAACTATGCGCGCTTCAAATCTTACTCGAACGGTATGCATAATTTCTGATTTAAAATCGTTGAAAAAATGTTTTAGAACGTTTAGAGATGCATAATCTCTGATGAATCTAGCATTTGCAGGAGAGCTCCACCAAACCGATTTTTATTTGATAGTTTTGTCTTCAAAAAGCGAGAAAATATCTATTCCTACTTTCCTTTTCACTAGTGTTTTGATTCTTATATATACTTACTCCTTTTCAATATACTTCTTTCTTCCTCGGAAGAAATGATATCAACTTACATAATTTTTAAATAAATGCAAGAAATACTTAAACAAAATTTTGTTTTAAAACCTTTTCCCAGTCACCGTTTTTAGTTTATCTATCAAGTTCTAGACACACCAGTCTGCTGCAATGGAGAGTTTAATTTAAGGTTGCAGCCTTTTCAACTTGAAAGCTTAAAAATCGCTTATTCTTCTTCTTTTTCTTAAAACATCGAAAGACATTCTATTGTTGGATATTACTTAGAAAAAGGTATGAAAATATGTAGGAGCTTGCTTGCACTTTAAGATAAAGGTCAGGAAATTCAGTTCGGCATTTATACATTTTAAAGAACTGAAATGGAAAACATCTTTTGACACGACATGAATGGATGCATTAAGCTCGGCCTAGGCCCTCCATGGGCTGTTGTGCCATTAAAAGAAAGAAGAAAGTAAATTGAACTTATTATAATTTCCAACTTCGATGAAGATGGATCTGGTGCACAGTGGTCTTTGAGACAAAATTCAAACCTATGCCATTTGAAAAACAAACACACAATATCAAATTCGTTCTTATTGTTAAGAACCTTTATTCAATACATAAGTATCAAATAGGACATTTTCAATACACTTAATGGACCGTTATCTCCGAGTTTACGTAGTAAGCTTCGAACTTTCAATGTCATGCTCTGGCAGCCAGATGTATCGACTACACTTCAACTTTCGCTTGATTCGACCCATCAACTGTTGCTCGTTCCTCTAGTCTACTTTTCGTTTGAGTATACTCCAAAAATCTTCTCCATTCAGCTCATGGTGTGAAAAAGTGAAGTAAGATTGAAAGATTCGTCATCCAAGATCATGAATTTACCACCTGCAAAGTGTTTGTCACGAAGTGTTTGGCTACATTTTGGTATTATTTCGAGTTGTCTATCTCGTATATTTTAGTGATTGTTTTTGTTTTCGATAGATCACGTCACATCAAAATACGACTGATTGTGGCTTTTGAAGCATTAAATTTACACGACAATCGCCATTTGTTTGAGCCCCGCGTTTGTTTTTTCAGTCTATACTCGCTCGGCTCTAGAAATTTCTAACAATTTTTGTTTGAAATTTCAAATTTTACTAGAAACTGAGTGTGGATCACACTCAGCACCTGATAGATGGTGCTTTGTTTGAATCATAGTCGAATTAGCGCCCTCTATCAATCGAGTTTGACTCATACTCGTGGATACTTGTGAATGCATATCAAATGCAAATGAGTTCATTAGAACCAATAATTGCATCAACACTCATATGTTATTGAGGTCCTCAGACTTTACAGCACCTAGCAGTTATTGAGGTGGCCGAATTCCTAGCTTCTCAACGAAAGAGAAGGGCAGAAGATTTATATGAAAATTATATATTAATATGCATCCTCATTTTTTACATACTTGATTCAGAGAGTGCCCTTTCATTGTCATTTCCGTGACGATTTCCGTTTTGCCACGATCATCTTTTACCCCCTCGTAAATATAAAAACGATTCTAGAGAAGTCAACTTCAGAAAAGTCTTATTCCGCACTAAAAATCTTGGGAATCTGACATGCCAGCTATAAGTATAGCTAAAAATTCGATTTATGGTAAATCAAAATTGCAGTTAGTAGCAGCGATTTCTTTTTGGATATTAATTCAAAAATGTATATACAATAATTTTGAAAAAGTATTATATCAAAACATTGTAGAGCAAACAAAGGTACGAATCATACTAGAATCAGCGCCCTCTATCAATCGGTAGAGGAGCCACCCTCTATCCCTCTATCGATTGATAGAGGGCATTGATTCCAGCATGATCCATACCCGATTGATAGAGGACGCTGCCCATCAGTTTCTACTATAATTTGACATTTCGAACAAAAATCGTTAGAAATTTCTAGAGCTGAAAGACGAACTAGCAGAGACTGAAAAAAAGTATCCTATGGAAAATTATATTTATCTACATATACATCCACTATACGCCCGCCATCAATAGAGTATGTATCATACTTCGCTGATAGAGGGCGCTAATTGGCATATGATTCAAACTCCATGGATAGAGGGCGCTGTGTATGAATCATACCCTATTGACAGCGGTAAATGTCAAACAAACATTTTCCATTTCAAACCAAAATCGTTAGAAATTTCTACAGCTGAAAGAATAAGCGAGTATAGACTAAAAGAATCAAACTCGAGAAACAAACTAATGGCGATTGCGTTACGATAAAATCTCCCTAAAATCTTTCTCTACTGCTGCGAGAAAGCGTGAATGTAGACTTGGTCGGAAAATGGAGGAACAAAATTAAGATCCTGCTATCATGAAAAGAAACCCCCGAAAACCAGCACCGAGAGATCGCGAGACTGTAGACTTCGCAACCAACTTCAAGCACAAAAGAATTCGAATTTCATCGAAAAACAACTCAGAAAAACTAATGCGGAGTGACAGCATGAATGGCAAATGAGTTCATTAGAGCCAATAATTGCCACAACACTCATGTGTTATTGAGTCCCGACGAAGGTCCTCAGACTTTACAGCACCTAGCAGTCATTGAGGTGGCCGAATTCCTAGCTTCTCAACGAAAGAGAAGGGCAGGGAAGATTTACGTAGTTTCAACAAGAAAGCAATCGGTTTAAGTCACTGAAAAAATGAAGGTAGCTTAAAAAAAAAGTCCACCGTATCTTGAAATGATTAATTATTCATTGCGCAAATCTTCAGAATTAATATGGCATCCAGTAGCTACCATTCTTTGTAATTTCATTACAACGGAAATGCATGCTATCGACTAATTTTTCAGCATATGACCGTGTTAAACTTCACCAAACTACCCTAAGAAGCCGTTTCAAATGATTTATTGAGCATATCTTTTTTCCACGTAGTTTTAAGAGCCCAAACATTTTCGATCGGATTCGCATCTGGCGACTTTGAGGGCCAATCCAATGAAGTTGTGCCGTTTTCCTCTTTCCAACTGCTACACAAGCGACTGTAATGTTTTGGGTCGTTGTCCTCTTGAAGAACCCAATCTCGCCTTCCTGCCCCAAACCACATATCCGTTAATGGCAAAAGTCCACGACGGTATATCGTGGACGTGAAGTTGGCATCCAAATACCTCGTGAACATGAGGAATTTGCCAAATCCTTGTTTTGTGAAGCATCCCCAAACATGAACCTTTCCTGGATATTTCACTGATCGCTGGAGCATCTTATCGTGTTCGACCAAGTGGACCAAGCACGCTTAATAGTGTTTGTCCTCCAAAAGGAGGATTCGTCTGTAAACACCACTTGGCTCCAATCGTCATCGTCATCCACATGTTCAGTTGCCCACTCTTGGCGTTTCTTTTTATTTGCTTTGCAGTTAGTAAGGGTTTTACCGTCGTTGCTCGAAATTGGATCTGAAACTCCTTCAAACGGTTTCTTATTGTATTCAGAGAGACATTTATGCCCTTTCGAGCCAATTTTTGTTAAGCTGCTTTCAAGGACATGGCTGAATTAGCTTCGAAAATCCTCTATATAACCAAGTCCTCCTGTTTCAAGGTAGCTCTGCATACTACTGTGGGCAAAAAGTAGTAAGACTTTTCAATTTAAATTTCGCGCGGAAACCCATTCATCAAAATATTATTTTTTTTAAGGTTGGTATGACTGTCGGTGACATCTGTGCCAAATGTCACATCAAAATAATCATTAGTGTTTAGTATACGCTTGTCTTTCTGAAGTACAAAAAGTGCATTCGGCGATTTTCACAATGAGTGAAATTATTCAATATTCAACAAAGAAGTTCCATTAAATTTTGTGTGCGGAATGAAATTTCTGGTGCCGAAACGTTCAGAATGTTGCAAAAGGCCTTCGGTGATAATTGTATGTGTTTTTGATTGCTACAAATTGTTCAAAGATGGTCGAGAACGCGTTGACGACGAACCACGTTCAGGACGGCCATCAACATCAACTGATGATTAACACGTCAATAAAATCAAGGAATTGGTGCTCGAGAATCGACGATTATCGATTAACAGTCAGAGACCTTACTGGCATCGTTGCAATATCGGAAGGATCAGTGAAAACCATTTTAAAACATCATTTGGGCCTAAGAAGAATGAATGCACGATTGGTTTTACGATTCCAAAATCACTGCATTGGTTTTACGAGACCATTTTGCCAAAAATTCGACTGATATCGTTCTCGTTCCGCAAGAACACTACCACCCTATTCGCCTGACTTAGCACCGTGTGACTTTTGGCTATTTTCTAAACTCAAAAAACCGCTTCGTGGACACCGTTACCGTTTTGAGTCAATTGAAGACATTAAACATGAATCGCTAAGCGCTTTGAAGGCTATTCCGGAAATTGACTTTAGACTTTAACAACTGTTTCGAGAATTGGAAAAAACGTTGGCACAAGTGTATTGGAGCCGGGGGGGATTACTTTAAAGGGGACGAAATAGATTTGGAAGAATGAATACAAAAATTTGAAATTATGAACAAAGTCTTACTAACTTTTGCCCACAGTAGTATGCCGCGATTTGGCAAGTCGTCCACATTTTTGTGCACCACAAAGTATTGGTTCCAATGCTGGGCAAACGCCTTCAAATTTTTTGAGTACTTCGAAGCACTCAAGTGGGACATCTTGGGACCTTTTGGATGGGAACAAAGAAAGACTGCTTCAAAACGTTTCGCGTATACGGAACTCATTTCTTAAATATGCTCTTGAGGCGAAAGCGTATAATGGACCTTTTTCTACAATTACATTACGAAATTTACAATGAAATCTAGTTTTTTGCAAATCAGGGCCTACTTGATATTCAAATTATTTCATGCGAAAAAGCCGATAGCTTTCTTCTTGAAAGTACTGTATACTTATGAAACATTGCCTGTAAATCTTTCCTCCGTGGAAATAAAGCAACTAGCATCATGACAACGAAACATACTACTGTGGGCAAAAGTTAGTAAGACTTTGTTCATAATTTCAAATTTTTGTATTCATTCTTCCAAATCTATTTCGTCCCCTTCAAAGTAATCCCCCCGGCCCCCCCCCCCCGGCCCCAAACACTTGTGCCAACGTTTTTTCCAATTCTCGAAACAGTTGTTAAAGTCTAAAGTCAATTTCCGGAATAGCCTTCAATGCGTTAGCGATTCATGTTTAATGTCTTCAATTGACTCAAAACGGTCAAACGGTCCACGAAGCGGTTTTTTGAGTTTAGAAAATAGCCAAAAGTCACACGGTGCTAAGTCAGGCGAATAGGGTGGTAGGGTGGTTGCGGAACAATATCAGTCGAATTTTTGGCAAAATGGTCTCGTAAAACCAATGCAGTGATTTTGGAATCGTAAAACCAATCGTGCATTCACTCTTCTTAGGCCCAAATGATGTTTTAAAATGGTTTTCACTGATCCTTCCGATATTACAACGATGCCAGTAAGGTCTCTGACTGTTAATCGTCGATTCTCGAGCACCAATTCCTTGATTTTATTGACGTGTTGATCGTCAGTTGATGTTGATGGCCGTCCTGGACGTGGTTCGTCGTCAACGCGTTCTCGACCATCTTTGAACAATTTGTACCAATCAAAAACACTTGCTCGCGACATACAATTATCACCGAAGGCCTTAGGCCTTTTGCAACATTCTGAACGTTTCGGCACCAGAAATTTGATTCCGCACACAAAATTTAATGCAACGAACTTCTTTGTTGAATAATTTCACTCATTGTGAAAATCGCCGAATGCACTTTTTGTACTTCAGAAAGACAAGCGTATACTAAACACTAATGATTATTTTGATGTGACATTTGGCACAGATGTCACCGACAGTCATACCAACCTTAAAAAATAATATTTTGATGATTGTGTTTCCGCGCGAAATTTAAATTAAAAAGTCTTACTACTTTTTGCCCACAGTAGTAGACCACAGTAGATTCGCCAATTTTCTAGTGAACCTCATCACATTCACGAGTACTTAGACCGGCAAGTGACCATTTTTTTTTTTTGGATTTGGGACCAATAAGCGGCGGTACTCTATACAAAAGTCGAACTATTCAGTGTGGAATCTTCTTTTTTTTATAAACTTAAGTATAATGTCAGTGAAATTTTTGAAAAACGAATTTTTTCAGTTATCTCGTGCGACTGTATTATTTCAATTATAAATATTATATTTTATCTCTTTAACATCTAATTTTAATTAAAGGCGTTCTCATTTTCTTTACCCCTCGCATACAGATTGGTTTCCTCGATGTTGTCATACCACCAGATTTTGTGGCGGAGGATACCTCATCGGATGTTATAGTGCCCGAAGGTAGTTCAGTGAAATTAACGTGTCGGTAAGTAAAAGCAAATAGGTAGCGCTAAAATAAATTGAACGATACATGAACTACTTAAATAAATATGAGTTCAAATTATGGTACGATATTGCGTAAATAGTTGTGGTCAATAAAGTAAAAACTTGTGAACTTAAATCATAATGGAACAAAAATACCATAGTTATATACTTACTCTTAGTTTGCGTATCCAACCAATAACGACACAAAACACTTTTCTTTAATATTCACATTAAAATTCCATGAAACTTTTGTACTTACATAACAATAATTTCATGAACTTTCTTACGACCAGCCAGCCAGTCCCTTAATTGAGGTTCACATGCGGTCGTAAGTTAATCATTAGTTTTACTTTTCTGACCAACAATATAAACCAAGCACATTTCAGTTTAGTTGATTATCTCAAAGCATAAGTAATAATATCACAACAAATTAAATGACACTTCATTCTTCTTGATTTACGCAATATACACGTCTACACTAACCGCTAACCTCAAAGGAAAAGAAAAAAAAAACCTCCTTGCTGTGTCATTTCACTGTAGTACAACCACATTGACTTGGTCAAAGTACATGCTTACATATAGGGGAGAGCTTTGTAAGTTGATGCACTTTTTATCTAAAAGCCAATAACTCGGAGAGGAATTAGCAACCATTAAAAGTTAGGTATACTCTTGAAAAGAGGAAAGTCTCACCTTCAATTTTGCTGCAGATATCAAGTAGTTTGGACTCATGAGGAAAAAATTACAGCTCATTTACTGAAATGTCCCAAAGTGGCCGTTTTCATACTATGGCTTTTGAATTGACGCACCACGAAAAATCTTAATGAAAAACGCGAATGCTATTCAATTGCATTAAAAGGGCACCCAGTGGAATTTGAAATTTATTTTGTTAAATAAAAATTACTTAAAAAGAAACAAATTCAAATGGAAAATTCATTAATCGCTCGCTCTCATCGCGGGAATTGCAAAAATCGGATATACATAAATAGAATATGTTTGATTTCTCAAAGCAAGTGGCGTGGATGAATGGTTGACAGCTGAGGCATTGGGCTGAGTTCCTCGGGCAAACGAGGCACCTTTCTCACCTTCACTTCTTCCATAACTTTTTCATAATCTTGAACACTGTACTCAGTTTTCCGTGGACTGCGGGCAACCAGGCTAGATAAAGAATGAGATCGAAAAAATCGGATAACTTTGAAAGACCACTGCTTTGAAACTCTTCATCTGAATGAAAAAATTCAAACAGTAGCCTTGGCGTTGGAGATATTCTGATGAAATACAATCACATGTTTTTTGACTTGTGAACTTTCAGTTGAGTCATGGCATCGGAAGAGGAAAGACACGATTTAGTTGTTGAATTATTTCGAGAAAACCCGCAGTGGAGCCAGAAAACCATTGCAAATAAGGTCAAAGTTGCACAAAACAGTGCCTCGATGATTCTTAAAAAATTTAATACAGACTTAACAGTTGCTGGAAAAAATAACAGAAAATATGGTTCTGGAAGGAAATGCGGTTTCGTGTCTCCACCAAAGGCGAAGAAAGTCGTTGCTCTCTTAGAGAAGAATCCAGCGTTGTCTAATCGAAAATTGGCGGAAAAAGCGAGTTGCAGTGAGTTTTTAGTTCGTAAAATTAAAAAAGATGCGGGCCTTAAAACATACAAAGTGCAGTCAGTACCTGACAGGAACGCTACTGAGAACTTGGTAGCCCAGAGCCGAGCTAAAAAGTTGAAGACAGATTATTTCAAAAAATTCGATTGCTGTGTTATGGACGATGAAACTAGACGTATTGTCTAAATTTTCTCAATTGCCTGGTCAAGAGTTTTACACCGCAAAGGTGCGAGGAGCAGTTGAGGAAAGATTTAGGACAAAATAAAAGTCCAAGTTTCTGATATGGCAAGCGATTTGTAGTTGTTGGCTAAGGAGTAAAAGTTTCGTAACAAGTGGCACTGTGAAGGAGTGCCTCCAGAAGAGATTGCCGCCCTTCATTAGAATGTAGTAGCACAATGTATCTACTTTCTTTTGGCCTGATCTAGCCTCCTGCCACTACAGTAAAGTAACCCTTAAATGGTTCGAAGACCAAAACATCCAATTGGTACCAAAAATCGCCAACCCATCAAATTGCCCAGAACTTCGGCCTATCGAGAGATATTCATTGGGCTCTAGTGAAAAGAACATTAAAGGCAACAAACAAAGAAGCTAAATCCATGGAAGATTTTAGAAATAAGTGGAATGCTGCCGCCAAGAGAGTCTCAGAAATGACAGTAAAGGCGCTAATGGCAGGCATACCGGAAAAACTGTCCGAATTCTCTAAAAAACAACAAACAAATTAGTTTAAATTAAATTAAATTTACTTTTCATAACTGTTTACATTTTTTTATTTGCATAAGGGATTTCAATGCTAGGATAATTTAAAGTTATCCGATTTTTTCGATCTCACTCCTTACAGTAACGAAAAGTTAAATAAACGACAATCACAAGAAAAAGCCAAGAAAATTAAGAAAAAAATTCAGAAAGGCATTCAAAATCGTTATAATTTTCATCCAAGTACATTTCAAATGATTAAGAGTTGATAAAATAGTGATTTGACACAAAAATGGGTGCGAAGAAAATCAAAAAATGATGAAAAATGTGGCGGCAACTTACAAAACCCATGAGTGTGGCAAGTTATAGATGCTCCAAAAAGTTGTGTCGCAATTAAATTCTTAAAATTTAGTTTAAAACGAATAAAGACATTCACCAATTTCCATGGCCAAATAAAATATTCACTTTTGATTTGTCGCTTGTTCGCAATATCACGCGTCCGAACGACTGTGATGCGTTTTTTTTTTTGAAATATAGTGAAACCACGCTGCGGCAACTTACTAGTCACGACAACTTACAAACCTCTCCCCTATATGTACTCGCCTCGCAGTGAAATGTGCTGCCAGGGGTCATTAAATATATGTGCTTGTGTAAATGTCGCCATGAGTTTATAGTTCGGTCAGTAAATGAAATATAATATAATATATTTTACGCATACTTTATACTTGATTTATGAACTTGAAGCTGATACCAAGAACTTGGCACTTAAGGTAGTCTGCTTTTAGGGGCTATCTTTAATAGATTCTCTCGGTTTAATCTACATACATATATACACTATGTTTCGAACTGTTTACCCCAACAAATTTATATTTATCTTGATATACTTACATTCAATAAAAAAAAAATTGTATGTATTAAATAATTTAAATTAATATTGCGTTGGCAACTCTAAGCACATAAAAAATCAACTAATTTATAGGTATATTAAATGCCGACACTTTATGCATTTTACGGCAAAACTTTCTGCCACAAAATAAATATTGCTGCTATTTTTGTTGTAAAAAAAAAAAAAAAAAAAAAAAAAATCCGCACAAAAGTATGCAAACATTTATGTATGTATCCGTGTAGGTTTACTTCAGTCACTGACACTTTGAAATGGACCTTACAGATTTTGCATGCCAACCAGAGTTCATGCAGTCAAGAACAATAATAACAACAACAACAACAACAACAACAACAACAAGAACAAGAAAAGCCAGCAGGGGCAACCAACGACAGCAACAGCAGTTGATAGTTCATTGTAGTCCTAGCAGCAACAGCAGCAGCATTATTTTCTCACTGTGTATCTTTCCGTATCTCCCCGTATCTTTTTTGCAGACATTTTTCTTAAGCTTCCAGCTTCAACTTAGTATATAGTATGTTGATAGTTGAGTTTAGTAGTTGCTTGAGAGTTGCATACATTATTCGGAGTTTTAACAAGAACTGCAGACTTTTCTTTTCTTTTATTTTAGTTTAGTTTTTGTTTTTCTTTTTTTAAGTAGATATGCCTTGAGAAATTTTCGTATCTGCTAATGGCATCTCTGCTGCTGTTTTACAGACATCATAATAAATATATGAAAATTTTTTGCTTTTTGCATACATTTGCTCTTCTCAAGACTATAAGTAAATCAACAAGCAACTTTTGTCCCTTCCCTTCTGCGATTCTGCGAAGGGAAATACATATTTAAAGAAAATTTTTACCATATACTCGTACATATTTAATATGTGACTACTTCCTTGGCTAATAATATTTCATTTTAATTACTATTAATTGATTTGATTTTAAATTGTTTATCCTTTGTTCAACAGAGCGCGCGGTTATCCCGAGCCCATTGTTACATGGCGGCGTGAAGATGGCAACGAGATTGTGCTTAAGGATAACATGGGCACAAAGACTTTAGGTAAATTAAGCAATCATTTAGATTGTAAATGAAATTTCTGTGTTTTTACTTTTAAATGCTTTTCAATGCTTTTCAATACTTCTTCTTCTTACAGTTTCCTCATTTCGTGGTGAGGTCTTAAAATTAACAAAAATCTCACGTAATGAAATGGGCTCATACCTCTGCATTGCATCAAATAGTGTACCACCATCGGTTTCAAAAAGGATATCGCTGAGCATACATTGTAAGTAGTGAAAAAAAAAATAAATAATATATCTACAAATAAAAACTAGTAAAATAAGTGGCAGAAGCATTGTAATCTGCGGGCTATCTCTTTCTTCTTTTGTTTTTTTTTTTTGTTTTTGGGTACCACTGCTGCTCATTAATTACCGCACACACACACACACATTGCACATTTTTCTCAGCTTTTGTTACCACTGACGTCTGTTTTTAACTTCCTCTCCAGAGCAACAGCCAAACCGTTACTGTGTAATCGTTCTCTACTTTCTTCTCTTCTCTTTTATTAGAGAGAACATCTTCGTAGTAACTGTATATAAAAACAAAAACCGCACACACACACACACACAAGTAAAAGAAAAACGAAACTGAACCTGAAAATGCTTCAAAAATATCACATTTTTATTTACCTTTACTGCAGTGAATTTGTTTACCGTAATTTTTCTATGCTTTTCTTTAACATGAAGCCAGCCACTCTCTAGGCCATCGCGTATCTTTAACTTCTCTCACTTAAACTTTTCACTAAACTGCTGTCAACTTTCATTGTGCTGGGGTTTTTGGTATTTTCCTTCTATTTTTCTTTGCTGGTTTTTTGTTAAAATCTATGCTGCAGTGATTTCTTTTTTTTTTAACTACTAACCTTCAGTTTTAGTTTTTGTTTGCTTTGTGTTTTTGCTTGCAGCAACAGTTTTTTTTTTTTTTGTCAGCATGTCTCTAACACGTGCTGTTGCTGCTGCATTTCTTCCTGCTGTATGTCAAAATGTGGCAGTTCACTCAATCATGCTACATACATAACTGCGAGTTTACCATGAACATTCCTTTGGCAACACATCCTGCAACTACATAAATTTTTTTCGTTTTTACTTTCATCGTTTTTTGTTTTCTCTTTTTTTTTAAACAACACTATCACCATCACTAGTCAGCAATGCCAGCATTGTCATTAGGTTAGCAGCTTAGGTGACAACTAGCTCTTTTATTTTCAACCTTCTGGCATAACGATAATACACACCTAAGTGCACGCTCACACACACACATATACACGGTCATAATATTACTTGATGCTTCCTAAATTTTTTTTTTTTTGGTATTTACTGCAATATTTTTTTATAAGATCTGGTACTTTATTGTTAGAATTTCAATATGTTTTTTGAAGCTCAACTTTTTATGGGAGAGTACTGGATTGTGGCGAATTGCGGCGAATTGCGACAAATTCGGCAACTTATTTCTCTCACTCTCTTCATTGGGGATTAAAACCGAAATGTTAGGCTGTAACACATTGAGTGGAGGAGAGTGAAAAGACGTAAACAAAGAGCGAGTTAACTAAAGTAATTTATCATAAAAACAACACGACTAACAATAACGGCAAATGCTGAAATCAATCTCTCTATAATATGAAAATTACTCAATTGTTCACAGTCGGCCGCGTTTATATGTACACATTAGATAACATTGAGAGAGGAGAGAGCTGATGTCTCTGTTTGTAGTGGTTATATGTATACTTATGGCGGCCTTACACTATACAACATGTCAAGTGTGTGAACTACATGCGACTGTGTTGATCGACAAGTTGTACAGTGTATGACTGGCTTTAGTATAAAATAAGCCCGATCACAATACCGACTCTCACTGTCGGTTCATGTACTCTACGGAACGTAAAGAATTTCGAATTCGAAGATTTTGCTTTGAAATTGCTACATACAGTACTTTTCGCTTAAAACGAACCCGTTTAAAATGAACTTCCGCCTAAAACGAACTAATTTCAAAAGTACCCGCTTTATTTCTAATAAACCATGAATTTTTTTTCGCTTGTTTAAAGCGAACTTCGGTTAAAACGAAACATTTTGCCCAGTCCCTTGACGTTCGCTTTAAGCGAAAACAACTGTACTTCTTTAACATTTGATTTGATTTTTCCAACAAGTTGATTTTACATACATTATTTCATTGTATTGAGTCAAATAGAAAGAACATTGGAATAAGAAAACGTGAAGGAACATAGAAAACATAAAAAACAGATTGATGCATAGACATGAAACAAGTTGGTTGTGATACGCTTCACTTAACCCGCAAGTTCCTAAACTCTTGATATTTTGTTTTTCGAGGCTAAAATTTCATATAGCGAAAGATCGAATAGAATATGTACACATATAACTATAGTGTTTATGTACATATCAATGGAAGAATGCCCTTACCATAAGAAGAGTTAAACTAATTTTACCTGAATTAAATTTTTTCACTAACATAACTTACCATACTTAATTTCCTAAATTTCAATTTCTACAACTAGTGATAGGAAATCGTTTCGGAGTTGTTAAATCTAGATACGCTCGATAAAGTTCATTAGATCATATAATCACTACAATAATGCGGTATTCAAGATGATTCACGGTAGAAGAAACTTTCCCCCTCAAAGCCGAGCAAGAGCTAACAGAATGTAATCTGTCGTATCGATGTCATGCATAAATAATTTAAGTTAGATTAGGTTAGGTTTGAGTGCCAGCCTTTTGTATGAAAGCACACTTACTTACTTACTTTTAATGGCACAACAGCCCATGGACGGCCTAGGCCGAGCTTTTTCGCATCCACTCATGTTGTGCGTGTTATATTTGTACATGAATGGAAGGGACCTACAGTTTAATGCCGAATCCGAACGGCGAAGTGAAAAGCTTTTCATAGCAATTTTTACTTTCGCAGGTTTGCCATTGCCTGCCAAGAGGTGGTGCCGTGTAGAAAAATAATTTTTTCTACTTTTTGATTTTGCCTGTGCTGAGATTCGAACCCGGACATTCTGCGTAGCAGCCCAACGCACTACCACTACGCCACAGCGACCATGAAAGCACACTTAAGCACATTTAATGCTTCACCATCAAACACTTAAAAGAGTAATTCTAGCTGGGCGCCATTTGGAATATTTGTTCATCATACTATTTTTCACTCACAGTAAAAACAATTATTGAATGCTTTAGATCAATGTCGGGCAAACCAATACATGAACATCTATGCTTGTGTGTGTATCTGAGAGAGCGACAGCGCTACCGTTTAAAAAAATTGCGCAGCGAAATCTTGCTCACTTGAATACTGAAAGTATGATTTGCATTGATAAAATTACTCTCACACTTCGCCCGAATTCCATTGTTCGTCAATAGTTCGTAAGCTACACGGCGAAGTTGTACGTGTGACAGCATTGCGTTGGCAGTGAATGTGAGCGAGCCTATTTACATATGAATAGGAAAATAAAAATTTCCCGATCAAAAACAATCGGAAATGGTGTGACAAATGTGAAAAAAAAAGGAAAGGTAAATGAAATGAAACGGAAATTTAATCAAATTCTTAATTTGTGTGATATTACTCAAATCTTTTCCGATGAAAGCATAAAAGTTTTTGTAATCACGTTACGTGAATTCGGTAAAAGAGCGTGGAGAAACATTTCAATATGCCGCAAAAGGCGATGAATTTGCTAAAAGTGTTCCCGAAAGAGACTCACGACTCACGAGTCGAATTAAATCCAATAGAAGAGGAGATACTACAAGCGAAACGTGGAGTGTTTTATAAATCGCAGTAATATTTCAGCAAGTTGAAGTAGTCAAAATGAGTTGGACGCGCAACAAAACTGGGCTTTCGATTTGATCCCAAGTTATGGTGTTTGTGCAGTTTCAAATGTTATTTATTCCATTGCATGCATTTGCTCCAGAGAGGATATTGCGTCATTTTTTTCGCCTAATTCTGACATCTCAAATTGAGTTATCGCAAATGCTGTCTTCGCTTTCAAATTTTATGGCCGAAGAAGTGGGACCTTTCCAGCAATACGCGCGCCGTGTAACCCAGCAGCCTGTAACCTTCGCCTTGCAGTTTGTTCAGACCCAACATTATTAATATCTGACGCAATTGCTCTCTATGATTTGTTAAGATCCTTTTTTCTGGCATTAATGATGCGAATGTCTATTCTCGCTTTCCTCTTCCTTGCTGTTCGACGGGTTTCTTACGTTTTCTTTCAAAGCATTAAATAGAAAATTTTTGGATCTTTTTTGACCAAGCAAAAGTCACACATTCAATACAAAAATTTGACTTACTTAAAATTAAGAGAAAGTATCGCACTTCTTTATACATACATACATACATATATTGAAGCATTGCCAGATAGTAAATATTATTTTAGGACCACCCACAAGAAACAGCTGAAACAGTGTGACTCAAATAAAAATATTTTATGTTATGTACAAGATTTTTAAAACGATGTCCCTATTCTATAGATCATTGGTGAATGTATATAACGGGTGTCCCACAAGGAGTGCATAAATATTATTTTAGGACCAGAAGAATCTGAAACAACGTGACTCAAATAAAAATATTTTATGTTAAGTACAAGATTTTTATAGCGATGTCCCTATTCTATAGACCACGGGTGAATGTATATAACGGGTGTCCCACAAGGAGAGCACGTTTTAAAAATTTTGTCATTTTTTTTTTCTGTGCAAGTGTTAGCTCTGAATATTACCAGTTTCGTCTACGATTATTCTGGTATTATTAAAAATGTAGCGCTACACAAAGGAACAACGCATTATCATTGTGAAAATGAGGCAGGATTTTCAAAGATTGTGAATGGCATTCATTACAGGAACATGATAAAGGAGGACAGTATGGACCTAGTCGACATGTGGTTGCAGCAGTTCGGCGCCAACTGGCACACCTCACAAACAATCAATTTATTGGAACAACGATTTCCAGACCGAATCATCTCCCGAAATTCCGATTCCAACTGGTCCATCGAAATCATTCGATTTAACACCAGTTCTATGCGTATAAACCCACAAATAATTCCTGAGCTCAAAGCCGAGATCCAAAGTGTCATCGAAAATTAATCTCAAAGGGCAAGGGTTTGTAATCAAAGCCGCGGATGAAATATTCCATACTTAATCGGAACATGTCTACTTTACAATGTAATAAAAATAAAACCACTCGCTCAAAAATTATTCGTTTTATTTTTAAATTAAATCTGGCACTCTTTGTGGGGCTTTAATGGGTGCCCAACAAAGAGTGCCAATTAAATATTCAATCAATAAAAATATTTTATTTTTTATATTTTTTTTAAGTATGTGGATATTACTATATTGATTATGGGTGTACAGGGTGCGCCCTATTTTATGTCGGTATGTGAAAAATGAATAACTTTAAAAAAATGCAACCGATTTTAATTTAGTCCTTTACGATTTATTTGCACTAGTTTTTGAATACAACATCAATCAAGTGGCCGCCGTTATTGACCAAATCAAAATGTGCATTTTTTCTTCGTTTTCAATCACTTTTTCGAGCATTTCGGGCGGCATAGCGATGATTTCAGCACGAATGTTTGCCTTGAGCTCGAAGTCAATGGTCTGAGGCTTGCTGGCGTTCACTTTGCTTTTCATATAACACCACAAAAAGAAGTCCGGAGAGGTTAAATCTGGAGATGTGGGCGGCCAGTTAATATCGCCATCCAGGGAATTTTCCTTGCAGAAACTACATTGTTTCATTTGCAGTGTGGTATGGTGCAGCGTGGCATGGTGCAGCATCTTGTTGGAACCAGTAACTGTCCACCAGACCTTTTTCACACATTTGTAGGCAGACATAATGAGCCAACCAACATTCATCGATATCGTTTCCCATCGACTATTTCGCCTTCTCTGAAGAAAAATGGCACAATGATGATTTTGGCGCAAACACCGGCCCAAGCAGTCACACTTTGGTCATGCAAAAATGTTTCTTCATGGCTCTCGTGTGGATTCTCCTTTCCCTAAATGCGGCAATTTGGGGAAATTTGCCTGTTAACGGCGCCAGAGAGTATGAAATGAGCTGTCTTTAAAATTTCCTTCCAAAAATCAATATCAGTTCAGGGTCAACCATTCGAGCGGCTGGTTTGGCCGTATTTCAAGCGACGTGGACGGTGTTGTCGGCAATATTCTTTGAGTTCAATGCACTTTAAACGGAAACAAATGCAAATCATCCTTCAAAATGCGCCGCAACTTGGTTCCACTGACGCCTTAATGCTTTTTCAGTTTCCATTTCCGTCCAAGCTAAAATAACTAATTGTAACTTACACTCTCGTATGTATGTATGTAGATACCTTATTATTACTGAAATTATATGGAGCAAATTATATAAAATTTCAATTCATTATTTGAAAAATATCTCTTAAATCACAAACTTACTTTTACCTTCTTTCCAATACAACATTTATCATTACTCGCGTACACTTGAAGCTACTAACTGCTACTGTTGCTGCATAGGACAGATAAAAAGTAAAATGTAAAAAAAAAAAACAAAGTACAATTTGTTTCCATACATACTCCATTGGATATGCTTACCTTTTCCTCCCTGCTTCTAGAGATAACAATGCAAGCTTCTTCAACAATTTTTGAATACTTACTTCATACCACAATCTGCTGCGTAGAAAGTGCTGCAAGGCGCTTACGAGTATGGCAGAAAACTTTTCAACGCTGAAAGTGAAAACAATGCATCTCCCTCTGAACATTAACTGCTGCTGTTGCTGTTGCTGCTGTTGCTGTTGCTGCTGCTGCTGCTGCACATTCTTCCTGTCAGTAGCAGTAATGCATTTCCCATACACACATATGTATGTGTGTACGTACTTGCTATGTGTAAGGTAACAAGGAAGCATGCTGTGTATGCAAAAATCTTAGCACATGCATACATCCATACATACATACATACCATACATGAGTACTTTACACTGTTTGGCCAGGAAAGAAAACCAAAAAGCATATTTCTTTTCTGTTTATTTATAAGACTGATTAATTACAACATGTTAAGTCATTATGCGGTTCCGGAAATAATTTGTACACTTCTACGTACAAGTACGTACATACATACTTACATACTTACATATGTATGTACATAAGTAAAAGTATAGATATTTTATGACTGTCTTGTGTGTTTGCCTATTGCCTGAGCAATGAAAATTGTGTAACATTTTTATTATACTCATTTCTGTTCGAGAGTTCCGGATGTTTGCGCAAATAGTTAGCAAGTACGTAGTTAGGCCCCAAACATCCGACATAAATTTGCATAGGAAATAATTAGTAGAAATTCTACTACTTTTATTAAAGGTAAATTAAACAATTCATAGTAGGAAACAGTGTGTAGATTCATTACATTGCTCAAAACAAAAAAATCTCGATTTTCGGTTTTATTTTCTATAACAAAAAAATGTAATAAAATCGCGAGAACATATCACGCAAATCATGAAAAATCACGTTTCAAATACTAAAATGCATTTTGTCGGACTACAATTTGGCATTCTGTCTGTACAACAATACATACACACACACACACACACACACATAAACACACACATTTACTACAGGGTTAGGCGATTGAACTGTTGTGCCTATTCAAATGACCATATTTTTTTTGTGTGAAATTATTTTATATTGATTCAAGTTACAAAAATGTGTGGAAATAATAAACATCTTAGAATCCATTCACTTTAGCTCGATGTGGCCACCTTTTGCCTTGACTATGGCCTTCAAACAGTGATCGCTGTGGCGTAGTGGTAGTGCGTTGGGCTGCTACGCAAAGTGTCCGGGGTTCGAATCTCGGCACAGGCAAAATAAAAAATAGTAGAAAAAATAATTTTTCTATCACATCGCTGTGATAGGAAATGTGGCTAATTATTAACTTACTTAAATAAGATTACCAATTACCACTACGACGTGGATTTCGTTTAAGTTGAGCCTTCACTTTCCGAACCATTTCACGTGATGTTGCTGATGTGTTTTTCGTCCACCACCATAGCGTTTGGCAATGCTGCCTGTATCATTATAACGATACACTAACATTCTATTCACTTTGAGTTGCCTGAGCTCTCGACCAATAGCTGGTTGTGATTTTCGACTCAGATATAACACAATCACACTATGTATTGCGTTTGAATTCCATTCCGAATAATTTTTTTCTATAAAACTTAAACGCAAATGCTTGTGGCAGCTTGTAAACAATATAAACAGCTGTCATTGGTATGAATTTGACTTAGTTGGCAATATCGCGTTGCCAGATATGCCGGTGTTAAGTTGGTAACACTTCAATCGCCTAACCCTGTATATGTACACATCAATGTACAAGTGTTTTCAACCTACCCTACCTACCTACCTCCATTGCTGCCTATAAGTTTACGGATATATGCGCTTTATGTCCACTTTACTTGTTCGTGCGTCCACTTCTAAATGTGGCAATGAAAAATACACGCGCACAAAAGCTAATACACATTCACACACTTTCATTTATGTGCATACATACATACATGTGAAGTAACATGTACTAACACTCGCATACACACGACGACGACGAGGAGGACGATGACGAGGACGAGGAGGACAATGACGAGGACGAAGACGAAGAGGACGATGATGATGACGACGACGACGACGAGGAGGACGATCACGAGGACGAGGAGGACGATGACGAGGACGACGACGAGGAGGACGATGACGAGGACGACGACGAGGAGGACGATGACGAGGACGAGGAGGACGATGATGATGACGACGACGTGGAGGACGATGACGATGACGAGGACGAGGAGGACGATGACGAGGACGAGGAGGACGATGATGATGACGACGACGTGGAGGACGATGATGATGACGACGACGAGGAGGACGATGACGACGACGAGGAGGACGATGACGACGAAGAGGAGGACAATGACGAGGACGAAGACGAGGAGGACGATGATGATGACGACGACGTGGAGGACGATGATGATGACGACGACGAGGAGGACGATGACGAGGGCGAGGAGGACGATGATGATGACGACGACGACGAGGAGGACGATGACGACGACGAGGAGGACGATGACAAGGACGAGGAGGACGATGATGACGAGGAGAACGACGTGAAGGACGATGATGATGACGACGATATGGAGGACGATGATGATGACGACGACGATGACCGTAGGTAGACACGTTTGTATTTCCGGGGCAAGTGCGCGTTCATGTAATTCACTATCCTGATTAATGTTGTTGCTACATAGTCATCTGCTACATGCTACACACATACACACACTCACACACACACACACATACACACACACACACATACACACTCTCTCAAACACACACAAATTCTGTGTATTTTTTTCCACTGCTTTGTTGACCATAGTCGCTTGATAACGTTCGACGGCCTCATCCTCGTCCTCGTCATCGGGATGAAAGAACACGTTGTCATTGTCATCATTCATCGAATTTTCAGCCATCAAGGTTATACTTAATGCAACTTTTATTTGTAATCAACTTAGGAGGAGGTTGCTCTGTTACCACTGTTGTTATATGGTATATTCTCATTGTTGCTACTGACTGCATCTCCTATTCAACACCCTAAATGTAGTCCTCCATTCCATGTTCAGTTAATACACATGCATACATGCATGTGCTCATTTGCATGTATGTGTGCTTAGTGTTGAATTTCGTATTTTGACTGCATTAGCGATCGCATTTGCATGAAAATGAGTCGAGACTGCGTCAAAAGCTTCTCTCTTATTGCTGCTGGTACGTCGTAGCATTCGGGGCCCGTTTGTTAATAGCCGTGTTTGAGTTTTCTGCCCTTAAATTATGGCGCATTTAGAAATCAATTGAGAAGTACTTACTTGCTGTGATGTGCTGTGGAAACTGGACACAATTTAATACTATGTTATTTAATAGTTAGAAAAAGGAAAATTTTGTATATGGAAAAGTTTTTGATTCTAGTTTTGTTGACCTGCCCCATAAAGTAACAAAGTCCAAATAACTACTTAAGGTTTGTGTATTCAGTGGAGTGGAAAAACTGACTGCGAACTCCAGAGATATTCCAGTGACAGTTACAATTAACATTACCAAGAATTGTAATTGGGAATAAATAATTTGGAATTCACAACAAGTGTCACAACAAGTGACATTTTCCAAGAATTTAAAACGTGAACTAGTTGCATAGATGTGAAAAAATTACCGGTGGTAATATTCCTTCGTGAATTTTTATACTAAGAAAAGAGATCCAAAGATGCGGCTTTCAAAGTTCGGCCAACTGCTCTCTCTGTTAGACTTATACACACCAGACCAGATAAGTATGCCCAAAACTGGGTCTACCATATTTCTTGTTTAAAAAACTGGTTTACAGAACATCACAGCTAGTCTCACTCGGTCGTTTGTTAGCGTGAGGAAAATTTTCTAGTAGACTTCTATTATATGTAACGTTCTTTGGTTGTCCTACCTTTCTTGTTTGCCTCTCTCAAAATAATGTCAGACATCTCATACTTACTTACTTGCTTAGCTGGCGCTACAACCGATGATCGGTCTTGGCCGCCTCAGACATCTCATCTGACACAGAAATTTTGAAATTTTACAAAAGTAAATGAAATTTTTATTTGGATCGATAAATCCAAATCGATTCCTGCCATTTACTTTTAACCTGCGACATTTAATTTCTCTTAAATGTTTCCCGCGGCTTCCACTTGAAGGTAAGAAACTTAACATAATTTTGGCATCATGTCACTACGGCAGAAAAGCACTGGACAATATGGTACCAAAGTAATAGCATAGGTTTTGTACCAAGAGCGGCCAATCCCCCAAATTGTTCGGAGCTAAGACCAGTGGTGAGATATTGGGCTCCTGTGAAAAGAAACTTAAAGAGCACAAAAAAGGTATCCCAAAATATCGAAGATTTTAAAAGGAGATGGGCAAACTGCTTTAGAAAGGTGTCTGAAACAACTATCAAATCTCTAATGGAAGGCTTACCAAACAAGGTCAACGAGTTCATAAATAGTTGGAACTATAAAAGTTATAATTTTTTTGTAATTTGTAAAATATTATCAATTATTTTGAAAAACGATCGAAACTCTAAGATCAACCGTTTAAAAATTATTGAGTTTTATATATGTTAAGATTTTTTCGATTTCACTCCTTAGCCCCACAAAAAAATAGTCTAACGGGGTCAAAGCACACGATCTACGATCTTGGTGGCCAATTGTCAGCACTAAAATGTAAGATTAACTGCTCACCAAATTCGCCTCTCAATTGATGCATGGTTTCGCGTGTAACGCGGCTTGTGGCACCGCCCTGTTGGAACCACATGTCGGTCGAGTCCAATTCTTGCATTTTCGGAAAACAAAGTCTGTTATCATCGAACGGTACCGGTAGCTTTCTCCATTGACCGTAACATTGCGGTTTTCATCGTGTTTGAAGAAGTACGGCCCAATGATGCCGCCTGCCCATAAACCGAACCGCATTTTTCGGGATGCATTCGTAGCTGCTGAATTGCCTCTGGCTGGTCTTCACTTCAAATACGAAACACGGCAATTCTGCTTATTCACGTATCCATTGAGCCAAAACTGAGCCTCGTCGCTGACGACAATTAGCTTACGAAATATATTTTTTACAGAGCACGAATTTTGATAATAAATTTCATTATTTTGCGAACGTTGGTCAGGCGTAAATCTATTCATGATGAAATTGCAAACCAAACTGAGCACATTTTACTGTGACACATGTCAAGAATCACGCGTGAACTGTCAGAAATATAAATGTCAAAAATCAAGTAGCCAAACAGGGTGTACCCCTATGAATGCAGAGCATTGTGTTAAATGGAAGGAAGATTGATAGGTGAGAGGAAGAAGGAGTAACAGGACACCGATAAAGAGATAGGCAGCCATTGTGGCAAGTGTTATGCCTTTACCACAATGAACTTCAGTTCTATCAGTGTCGACTATGACCGCATGCAGCGCCAAAGGCCAAGCTTTGCGCATCCACTCATGTTGTGCGTGTTATATTTGTACATGAATGGAAGGGACCTACAGTTTTATGCCGAATCCGAACGGCGAATTGAAAAACTTTTCATAGGCAATTTTTACTCTTGTAGGTTTGCCATAGCCTGCCGTTAGTTTTGTTGTTGTTGAATTTTTTTTATTTTTTTTAATTTTTTTTATTTTGCCTGTACCGAGAAGCGAACCCCTGACACTCTGCGTAACAGTTCAACCCACTACCGTTACGCTACAGCTACCACAAATAATAATTCTGGAAATGGTTCTAACCGGCATCTAGTCCCATCTTTGCCGATTGATTGTATGCATCCACGTCACCATTTTCATCTGAATCATATGAATCTTCGTCATACTCCATTTCTGCCAATAGTTCATCATCAGATGTTTCTGAAGTAGCCTCTTCAAATGTCTGGATGTAATTTTTCTCATAGTCCGAAGGTGCAAATATTTCTGCGTAATTAAATCTTTAAGAACGAGGTCTTGTGCTAGAAGTGGTTTCTGCCATATTCAAAATGTATTTTTACTTCACACCAAAAATTTAATGAAACACTTTCAGTAGTAGTCCAAACTAAAATGCATCGCCTCCTTCATCGCGCAGGGAAAAGCTTTTCATAGGCAATTTTTACTCTCGTAGGTTTGCCATTGCCCCTGCCAAGAGGTGGTGCCGTGAAGAAAAATTTTGTTTCTACTTTTTGATTTTGCCTATGTGGTCACAAGATCGTCTGGAGTCTCAATCTTACTTACTTACTTACTTAACTGGCACTACAACCGATGATCGGTCTTGGCCGCCTCTATAAAGCTTCGTCAGTCGCCTTCGGCTATGCGCGCGCTGGCGCCAGTTGATAAGGCCAAGTGCAATCAGGTCGCCCTGAACCTTAGGACGTCCCCTTCTGCGTGTTCCTCCACCGTGGCTCGAATAAAACACCCTTCTAGCCGAAGCCCTTTCTTCCATTCGCTCAACATGACCCAGCCAGCGAAGCCGCTGGAGTTTTATACGCTTGACTATGTCAGTGTCGGCGTACAGCTCATACAGCTCATCGTTCAATCTTATTCGATACCCGTCGTCCACGCATCATACTGGACCGTAGATCTCAACCTGAGTTGCTCAATATTTTCAAGAAGTATTTACAATTATGAAAAATATGATAACAAAATTCTCAGTGCACATCATAACATTCAATTGTTAAACTTTTTTTATATCTCAGACAGTGATGTATCACTGATAATTATGGAAGCGAAGTCCAGCTGTAGCAAAGATACCGAAAACTTTGTTCCAATCTTTTTTAAAATAGTCCCATTGTCGGTCCAATTGACAAGCTTTTTAACGAAACGAGTATTTCTTTACGCTTAGATTGTTTTTTTTTTTTTTTGTTGTTTTCAACGAGGAAGAAAGCATAAAAAGTCCAGTCCGTGCGAGACAGTCTCACTTTAAAACCACCTCCTGTCCTCCCGGAAAAATCGTTATGGAACGAAACTCCTTTCCTTTTGACCAAAATCTGATCACCTTTTCTTGATTTGCTTCGTTCATGCGGTCGAGTTGAGAGCAGTAAAGAACCGAATTAACCATTGCACCCGACTGGAGCAGCTCGTAATAGACAATTCCCTTCCAATCCCACCAATAACTCAAGGCAAACGTTGTTTGCCGTCAATCCAGGCTTTGAAGTCGTTTGTGAAGGGTCACTGCGGCGCTTTGACCATGATCGCTTCCATTGGATATTCTCGAATTGAATCCACTTTCAAGCAACCCTTCAAAAATGGTTCGATTTCGTTGTGCTTCACTTACGGTAGTAATTCGGTCAATCAAATATCTATCGATTAATTCATGTGGTACCCAAACGCCTTTGTAGTAGCCTGCTCCCGTTAAATGATTCCAAACTGTCATGTGCAGTTGATGTTTCGAGCCTCCGCTATCTCTTGACAGCTTGCGTGTCGATCTTGCGATCTTGTCTTTCAGAGCAGGGCATCTTTGATATCGAAATTTCCGGAACGGAATCGAGCAAACCACACCTGGATCTGGTGTTCATTCACACAGTATCGTCACCGTATGCTGCAGCAATTTTTTCGGCATGTTTTCGCAGCGGTTTTACCTTTTCTATAGTAATAAAACATTACATAGCGTATTTCTTCTCAGATATTTCACTCATTTTTAAATCAAATATAAGTTTTTACACTAGCGACAAATTACACAACTGCCTTCACACAAAATGTAAGCATGAAATGCCACCTTTCAAACATTCGCTCGTTTGACGTAATCGGACTAGTGTTGCCACAAATTGTGGGTACGCAGATCATCATGTAATGAAAAATTGCGTCTACTTTTTATATGAGCCAATATGTAATTGAACTGTAGACTGAATATGAATAAATAAGTTATTATACTTATGTACATATATTATATATAAGTATATATATAATATTATTTCTGCAGCTTTTGTTCTTGCTTCTCATACAATTATCGCTGCTAATGACACGCAACTAGGAGAGTGCGACGAATAAAACGCCATTGTAATAGCTTTCTCGCAATTGATTTTCTTTCATTTCAAAGGAAAATGAACCATTCAAAAGCCGTTAAAATCCTTCATTAATGAATGTCAAAAATAATTGTCTACTGCTAGTAAGCAATACCATTTCACATATTCACACACACTCACACACACTATCTATAGGCACATATGCAAAGTCAATAACACTACATACACGGAGACAAAAGTATACGTGCATATGTACGTTAGTGTTGGTGCTAACTGAATTCAAAATTTCACTTCACACACACGCAAACTGACAAACAAAAAAGGAAGCGAAGCAATGCGAAAACTTTTACGCATCTACATAAACTGAAGCATACGGTACCAGAATTACATACTTACCTCACACACACACACACACACACACACACACACACACACACACACACACACACATACACATCCCTGCATGCATATGCATGAATTGCAGCAATACTTACATACACACAGCCCTACACATATTGTCCCCTTACAATGCGCAACAACGTCATTAGTGCATATTTGTGGCTTTGTTTGCCGCAACTGAGCCACATCGAGTAATCATGCCAAAATATTTGCGAGTAGCAAGTATGGTACTGTTTTGAATATCATCCTCCAACACACACACACACACACACAGGCAGACACAAAGTTAGACTAAAGGTTGCAACTCATACATACAATTTACATATGCTTTGTATCATTGTGTTTGCATCACTTTAGAAATTTTGAGTAAAATTTTTGGAAATTTTCGTATTTAAGAATTCACAGTGACCAAGTGTGTCATTGAGTTTTATGTTGATTTTCTATTGACTGCAAAATTCTAGCAGCACATTCAAAGTTCTTCTATTTGTGTATGAATACATAATGTAAGGGTCAGTATGTAATGTTCATGACTTTGTTCATACTTACACTGTGAAAAATGTTAGTTAACCAATCAAGCATACCAGTTGCACAAGTATGAAACCGGTAATGACATCTCTGTGTCGCTAGGTAAAACTCTATAAGCTCTGTCAAACCAAATCATTGGCGCCATTTCTTCGCATTTATTTCTTTCGAACAACATTCAGTGCATAAACAATGAAACATGTTTTTTTTCGATGGTAAAAATGTGCCTACAAACTACGATATCATCAAGCGGACATCATTGATTTTCTGTTTCCAATTGAAGAAATCTGCTTTGGAATCTCATCGAACGCTTGTGGAAGCTTACGACCAGCACGCTCTAGGCAAAACACAGTGCAACGAGTGGTAACTGTTTCACCTAGTTTCCGAAGGTCAAAGTTCAAACCAGATAACACATCGCTGATCCCAGAAAACGCAGAGCATTCTTCCGTCTTCTTTCCGAAGCGATTTGGCTTTGCTGTGGTTGGTGCAATAAGTTTATGGTAAAAGTGGCGATTTTGATGTGAGAAACGAAGAACGTGGAAGAACGAAACCACCGAAAAAGTTTGAAGATGCCGAATGCCGAATTGCAAGCTTTACTCGATGAGGATGATGGTCAAACGCAAGAGCAACTTGCAGAACAATTATGGTAAATGTGAAGCAAAAATGCATTTCTCAACGTTTAAAAGCCATGGGATTGATTTTGAAGGTGGAAAGATGGGAAGATGGGTGCCGCATGAATTGACTGAAAGACTGAAAGACAGCAAGAAAATGGAAAAACCACCTATGAAATGTTGCTCGCCAGGTACAAAAGAAAGTCATACCATATCTTCATCGAATTGTTACTGGCGATGGATCTGGAAAATGGATCTACTTCGAGAATATCTATTCACAAACGTAAACGATCATATGTTTGTTTAGCCCGGTACACAGGCCAAATCGACAGCAAAGCCAAATCGCTTCAGAAAGAAGGTAATGCTCTGTGTTTTCTGGGATCAGCGAGGTGCTATCTGGTTTGACCTTCTGAAACCAGGTGAAACAGTTACTGGTCAATGCTACCGAGAACAATTGGCTATTTGAACCAAAAACGTGCTTTGCGCCAAAAACGTCCAGAATATCAAGCTAGGCAACTTTACTTACTTTTAATGGCACAACTGCCCATGGAGGGCCTAGGCCGAGCTTTTCGCATCCACTCATGTTATGCGTGTTAGATTTGTACATGAATGGAAGGGACCTACAGTTTAATACCGAATCCGAACGGCGAAGTGAAAAGCTTTTCATAGCGATTTTTACTCTTGTAGTTTTGCCATTGCCTGCCAAGAGGTGGTGCCGTGTAGAAAAATTTTTTATTCTACTTTTTATTTTGCCTGTGACGAGATTCGAACCCCGGACACTCTGCGTAGCAGTCCGATGCACTACCGCTACACCACTACAAGCTAGGCAACACAAAGTGATCTTTCTTGATGACAATGCACCATCACATCGAACAAGAACAAAACAGACTCGGGAATTGGTAGATTCGTACAGCTGGGAAGCCCTCCCCCATGCGACTTATTCATTTATTCACCAGACTTGGCTCCATCTGACTACGACTTATTTTCATCAATGGGGCACGCGGGCACTCACTTACTGAGCAGCACTTCGATTCGTACGAAAATGTGAAAAAATGGTTCAATGATTGGTTTGACTCAAAAAACGAACAGTTTTTTTTGGACTACTATTGACAATTTGCCAAAGAGATGGAAAAAAATGTGTAGCTAGCAATGGCCATGACTTTGAAGATTGAATGTATAACCATTTTTCTTAAATAAACGTGTATTTTCTTTAAAAAAAAAAAAGAGCCGTTTTCATACTTTTACACCTGGTACAAACTATGTACATATTTAGTTCGTGTAAGGGAATTGATATTTTCAAACAATATGTACAAAAAATAACACGCACAACGTGAGGGGATGGGAAGAGCTCGGCTTAGACCCTCCATATGCTGTTGTGCCATTAAAAGAAGAAGAAGAGCGATGACCATCTCAAGAGCATTTCAACGCCTACTGCTTCTGCCAAAGATTGAGTTTCAAATCAATGTGTCTATGCATTGGAAATATAAAGAACTATGTAAGACTCTTGATTTAGAACATTTTCAATAGATTTCAAAAACCATTTGTTTAGCTTACACGCTTCTGAAAATTATTAATAATTACTCGCTTACTTTTCTTGAAGTGTACATAATTTCATATGTGATTATTTCCTACGTAATAACTTTAATGGCCTCTATTTTCCTTTCATTTCAAAGTGCATACAAACATATACATGTTTACATATACAGGGTGCGCCATCTTTTATGTCGGTTAGTGAGTATTGAATAACTTTAAACAAAAATACAACCGACCGATTTTAAGTCGGTCCTTTACAATTTATTTGGACTAGTTGTTGAATTCAACATCAATCAAGTGGTCGCCGTTATTGACAAAAGCAAAATGTGCCCTTTTTGCTGCGTTTTCTATCACTTTTCGTCACTATCTCGGGCGGTATAGCGATGATTTCGGCTCGAGTGTTTGCCTTGAGATCGAAGTCTGAGGCTTGCTGGCGTACACTTTCCTTTTCAAATAACCCCACAAAAAGAAGTCCAGAGGAGTCAAATCTAGAGATCTGGGTGGACAGTCAATGTCACCATTTTCTGACGCCACACGTCTAAGGAATTTTCGTTGCAGAAACTGCATTGTTTGATTTGCAGTGTGACATGGCATTACACCGTCTTGTTGAAACAATTCACCGTCCAACAGACCTTTTTCACACATTTGTGGGCAGACATAATGAGCCAACCAACATCCACCCATATCGATTCCCATTCGACAGTTTCGCCTTCTCTGAAGAAAAATGGCACAATGATGGTTTTTGTGCAAACGCCGGTTCAAGTAGTCACTTTGTGATAATGCAATGGTGTTTCTGGATTCTCCGTTCCTCAAATGCGGTGATTTTGCTTGTTAACAGCGCCAGAGAGTGTGAAATGGGCCTCGTCGGTCATCAAAATTCTCTTCCTAAAATCAATATCAGTTCAGGGTCAACAATTCGAGCAATTGTTTGACCGTATTCCAAGCGATGTGGACGATCTGTCGGCAATATTCTTTGAGTCCAATGCACTTCATACGGAAACAGGTGCAAATCACACTTCAAAATGCGCCGCAAGATGGCTCCACTGACACAAAATGTTGAGCGCGATTTTTTTTATTGTTTTTTATTACATTCAACACACATTGGTGTACCCCTATGAATGCAGAGCATTGTTTTGAATGGAAGTAAGATTGATAGGTGAGAGAAAGAAGGAGGAAGAATGAGAGAGTGAACATGATCACACGGGACACCGATAGAGAGATAGGCAGCCATTGTGGTAAGTGTTATGACGATACGACACATGTGGGTTCTCGGCAACCGCTTTCTCTTACCGCTTCAAGCACCAGTTCATTGGAACGTCTTGGGCGTTGATAAACGGCTTGTTGACCGTGTTCTCCCATTGTCCCGTGCTCAATAAAATTTGATACCAAACGACAAATAGTGTTGTCAGACGGGCTGCTTCTTGGCCACGATATTTTCGACGATATACACTTTCAGTTAACACAGCTGAACGACTATTTTCAATGTACAGGGGCGTCACTATTTCGACGCGTTGTTTCTCTGTGAAATGACTCATGGTTAAAATTATACTGAATTGACGTTTCAAAAACGTGTTTACTCAAGTCAATCGGTTCATAAATGCTAAAATTCTGCAATTCTTACACATACTGCTTTAAAAGATGGCGCACCCTGTATATGTGTATTGCTCATATGAATGTGTGTAGTCGTTAGATGTTCTATGTTCCTAGGGCTATTGCAAAACTTTCAATTACTAAACATGAGTAAAGTAAATGCAAAGAATTGCAACAGAAATCGTTAACATCAAATGTAGGAAAAGCAAATCTTTAATAATTAAATTTCCATGAGATGGTTCCACTTTCATGTTAGATATCAATTAAAGCTGCTTCAAAAGATTATCCAGAAACCACAATACTGATTCAGGTGAAATGTACACGCACACGCACACACAGACACTCACACACACACGCACACATTTGCACACTTGCAGCAATTCTTCATTGAGTAAAGATAGAAAAGAAATCAATTAAAATCTCATCTCTCCTCTTCAATACTCGTATCTATGTTTACAAAAATGTACACAATAACCGAAATTTCTTATCACAACCGAAAAATGTATGCATATTGCAAGTTGTAGGTTGCTGGATGCAGCATGCAGCATGCTGCCGGAATGCATGCTACATATTGCAACATACATAAATACTCATGCATGCTGATCCTGTGTGTGTGTGTGTGTGTGTGTGTGTGTGTGTGTGTGCCTGCCTGCACTCATGCAATCAACTGTCACTTCAGCAACTAACCACAATTTTAAAGTCTTAACAAAGCTCAAAAATGTTTTCGCATATAATCCAATGTAAATGACAATAAATTGCATAACACACACACACACACACACACACACACACACACACACACACACACACACACACACACACACACATACATACACACAGGCACAAATGCACACATTGATGTGGTTCACGTTGGTTGGTTGGGCGGTCAAATTTATTTTGTTGTTTTTCTTCGTTTTATTTGTATGTAAAAGTATAACTATTTTACCTTAGATCTGTATGTAAAAAACAATGTAGAAAATAATAACAAAAGCAACAACAAATTTTTACCAAATACGACTACATTGAGCATCTTCTTCATTGCCAACAAATTTGATCAGAACGTGCAAACGATACAAAAAAAAAAAAAAAGAACGTGAGCTGAAACTTTGTAACAATTGTTCTATTGCTCTCTCGCTCTAATTCACTGCATATGCACCAATACATACGAACATATGTGTGTGCCTCTAGATTTTAAATCTTTCATTCCTTCTGCATAATAATAGACTGTCATTTTATTTGGTTAGTTTTCATAGGTTAGGGTCTTTACTCATACCTGGAATCCTTAATACTTTTTGGTATTTTGCAAAAAATAATATATTTTCTATGTAACTTGCATCGATTTCAATAGTTTTTTTTCTTCTTTCTAGAATAATTTTGTATATTGTATATAGATTTTACGACTTAGTTGTTTTCGAATTTCCTTATGCAATTTAATTTCAATTGAGTTTGAGGCTCACCACTCAAACCATATTAAATTTTTTCTAAACTTTGTAATAGTTCATAGTACCGAAGATGACAAGAACAAAGATTTTCCACATTATCTACATTTTTGCTACAGCAAATTGTCACTATAGAGACCTTTCCCCATAGCAAACTTATATTGAATCTTTCCAATAATAAATTTTACCACCTTTTTACTAACTAGGTATAACAATTTTCCCCTTTAATAAACTCTTCCTGTAGTAATTTTTCCTACTGTTTATTTTTCCTACAGCAAATTTTCATCAAAAAACTTTTTCTCAGGGAAAAACGCATTTTCTTCGCGGTTTCGCATTTTCTTCGGCATAAAACTGTAGGTCCTTCCTCCGTTCATGTAAAAATAAAACATGCACGACATGAATGGATGGGAGAAGCTTGGTTTAGGCCCTCTATGGGCTGTTGTGCCGTTAAAAGAAGAACTTTTTCATACATTGTATTTTCCTATAATACATTTTGCTATAGTAAATTTTTCCTACAGTAAATTTTTCTTATAGTATATTTTTCCTATAACAAAGTTTTCCTATCGGAAATTTTTCCAATCGTAAATGTTTCCTATAGTAAATTTTCCTATAGTAATTTCTCATATATTAAATTATTCCTATAGTAAATTCTCCCGTATTAAATTTTACCTATAGTAAATTTTTCTTATAGTAAATTTTTCCTATAACAAAGTTTTCCTATCGGAAATTTTTCCAATAGTAAATTTTCATATAGAAAATTTTCCTATAGTAAATTTTTCATATATGCCGTATATTTTCCTGTAGTAAATTTTTCATATAGTAAATTTTTCCTATAGTAAATTTTTCCTATAGCTAATTTTTCCTGGAGCAAATTTTTTCGATAATAATTTTTTCCTATAGTAAATTTTACCTAAAGTAAATTTTTCCTCTAGTAAGTTTTTCCTCTAGTAAATTTTTCCTCTAGTAAATTTTTCCTATAATAAATTTTTCCTATAATAAATTTTTCCTATAGTAAATTTATCATATGGGAAATTTTTCCTTTATTACATTTTTTTATAGTAAATCCTATTCCTATATTAAATATTTCCTATATTGAACTTTTCCTATAATCCTATAGTAGATTTTTTATAAAAAACATTTTTCCTCTAGTAAATTTTTCCTCTAGTAAATTTTTCCTATATTAAATATTTCCTATATTAAACTTTTCCTATAATCCTACAGTAGATTTTTCATAAAGAAAATTTTTCCTCTAGTAAATTTTTCCTCTAGTATATTTTTCCTATAGTAAATTTTTCCTATAATAAATAGTAAATTTTTCCTATGTGTAGTAAATTTTCCTGTAGTAAGTTTATCCTATAGTAAATTTTCATATAAAAGATTTTCCTATAGTAAATTTTTCATATATGTCGTATATTTTCCTGTAGTAAGTTTATCCTATAGTAAATTTTTCCTATAATAAATTTTTCCTATAGCTAATTTTTCCTGAAGCAAATTTTTTCTATAATAAATTTTTCCTATAGTAAATTGTTCTTGTACTAAGTTTTTGCTATAGTAAATTTTCCTTATAGAAAATTTTTCCTGTAGTACATTTTTCCTATAACAAATTTTTCCTACAGTAAATTTTCCCTTTAGTAAATTTGTCATATGGGAAATTTTTCCAATATTAAATTTTTTTATAGTAAATTCTATTCCTATATTAAATTTTTCCTATATTAAACTTTTCCTATAATCCTATAGTAAATTTTCCTATAATAAATAGTAAATTTTTCCTATGTGTAGTAAATTTTCCTGTAGTAAGTTTATCCTATAGTAAATTTTTAATATCGTAAATTTTTCCTATAGCAAATTTTACCTAATGCAAATTTTTTCGATAATAACTTTTTCCTATAATAAATTGTTCTTGTAGTAAATTTTTGCTATAGTAAATTTTTCTTATAGTAAATTCTTCCTGTAGTAAATTTTTCCTCTAGTAAATTTTTCCTCTAGTAAATTTTTCCTATGGTAAATTTTTCCTATAATAAACTTTTGCTTAAGTAAATTTTTCGTATGGTAAATTTTTCATATACAAAATTTTCCTATAATAAATTTTTCGTATAGTAAATTGTTGTCGCAGTAAATATTCCCTAGAGTAAATTTTTCTATTGTGAATTTTGCCTGTAGTTAATTTTTCCTATAGTAAATTTTTCCTATAGTAAATATTTTTAGCAAATTTCTGCTCTATTACTTAATTAGTTTATTTTTTTCAGGTCGATTTTTATACATAAAAATTTGTTAAATTTTTATAATTAAAATTTCTACTGAATCCATTAAAATTAACACTTCATTAAAGTCAAAAAAAGAATATGCATAAGAACGATAAATCCATAAACCTTTGCACAATGTTTCGCACTTTGATTTATGGCTTTTCGTATGTTTTTAATGTTTTTCACATCTACTCTTTCTACATACTTTTTTTTCGTCTCGTTTGCAGTTCATCCTGTCATTCAAGTACCAAATCAATTAGTTGGTGCACCGCTTGGCACTGATGTTCAAATCGAGTGTCACGTAGAGGCCTCACCAAAATCAATTAACTACTGGACTAACGACACTGGTAAGTTTCCTATGCATTGTAAGTTCATTCATTCATTCATTCATTCATTCATTGCAGCATGAGCGAGAAGAAGAGCATGGAGCCATTATTTTTGCGTTTTATAGACATTTCGGACATGTGGTGCACATTACCTTTTAGTACATACTCGTACCTATGTACATTGTACCATATGTTGTATGTATGTATGTGTGTACTGATGTAAGTGTGTGAATGTACGAGTATGTAGTTACTAACTACTTATGTTTGTATGTATGATGTTAACCTGATGAATGATAACGACACACTACTACGTAAAAGTTCTGAGATTTATGTATGTAAACTTTTTTCTTTTTTTTTTTTGGGAGTATGTTTATGTTTGTGTGTGTGTGTGTGTGAATGTGTGTGACTTCATAATGAAAAAATATTTGCATACACATTGACGTTACAATCTTTTAAGATTCATTTACATACCAAAACAAGTGTTGGTGATGTAATTTCTAGTATGTACCTGGAACATTTTTAAATTAACCAAACTTTTATATACTTTTATATATGAGAAATTTACTATAAGAAAGATTTACTATAGGGGAAATTTACTATTGTATAAATTTTTTCATTCGACAAATGGAACGCTTGATTTAAAAATCTTACAAAAAATGTTGCACTTACTCCGAATTATCGTACATTCTATGTAATAATTTGCTCCACACTTCCACTTCTTTCAACAAAAACAGACTTTCCTTCTAAATTTCTATTGATTACCTTTAATTCTCTTCACCAAACTGCTCCACTTCTCCTTCAAATACATGTGCAAATGTATGTCTGTAGTACATAATTGCAACGAGTGTAAAATGTATTCCAACCGAGAAGCTTTTATTGTTTAGTGTTGTTCTTCTGCTGGCTATATACAAAAATAATAATAATATTTATTCATCAATGAATTGTTTCTAGCGACTATGTATAAACAACAATGCAATGATCATGATGCAAACGAATGTCAATAAACATTTTATTTGCATACTTAAGCGCTACACACTTACATACACAGAAAGAAGCAAGTAAAGGAAAGGAAAATGTCTGCCTGGGACTGAGTATAAATCTCTTAAATATCCTAGGCACTTAGTTGCATGAACATATATATTTGTTTGTGTGTGTGTGTGCGTGTGTGTATGTGTGTGTGTGAAATGTTTACTATTTCTCACTTGTACTTCGGTTTATTTGATTTTCATTTTGGGAATACTAGAAAACAAACTACGACTATCTACATACATGAGCAAATGTTTTCTTAATTTCTCACAATCATTAACGCTTATGTTGAGAATGTACAGGGTGCGCCATTGTTTTAATTTATTTTACTTTTAATGGCACAACAGCGCATGGAGAATCTAGGCCGAGCTTTTCGCATCCACTCATGTTGTGCGTGTTATATTTGTACATGAATGGAAGGGACCTACAGTTTAATGCCGAACCGAATCCGAACGGCGAAGTGAAAAGCTTTTCATAGGCAATTTTTACTCTTGTAGGTTTGCCATTGCCTGCCAAGAGGCAAGAGGTGGTTATTTTTTCTACTTTTTGATTTTGCCTGTGCCGAGATTCGAACCCCGGACACTCTGCGTAGCAGTCCAGCGCACTACCACTACGCCACAGCGACCACGCCATCTTTTATATCGATATGTAAATATTGAATAACTTAAAAAAACAAAAACAAACGATTTCCATGTATGTACTACTGTGGGCAAAAGTTAGTAAGACTTTGTTCATAATTTCAAATTTTTTTATTCATTCTTCTAAATCTATTTCGTCCCCTTCAAAGTAATCCCCCCCCCCCCCCGGCCCCAATACACTGTGCCAACGTTTTTTCCAATTCTCGAAACAGTTGTTAAAGTCTAAAGTCAATTTCCGGAATAGCCTTCAATGCGCTTAGCGATTCATGTTTAATGTCTTCAATTGACTCAAAACGGTGTCCACGAAGCGGTTTTTTGAGTTTAGAAAATAGCCAAAAGTCACACGGTGCTAAGTCAGGCGAATAGGGTGGTTGCGGAACGAGAACGATATCAGTCGAATTTTTGGCAAAATGGTCTCGTAAAACCAATGCAGTGATTTTGGAATCGTAAAACCAATCGTGCATTCACTCTTCTTAGGCCCAAATGATGTTTTCAAATGGTTTTCACTGATCCTTCCGATATTCCAACGATGCCAGTAAGGTCTCTGACTGTTAATCGTCGATTCTCGAGCACCAATTCCTTGATTTTATTGACCAGACGTGTTGATCATCAGTTGATGTTGATGGCCGTCCTGGACGTGGTTCGTCGTCAACGCGTTCTCGACCATCTTTGAACAATTTGTACCAATCAAAAACACTTGCTCGCGACATACAATTATCACCGAAGGCCTTTTGCAACATTCTGAACGTTTCGGCACCAGAAATTTGATTCCGAAAACAAAATTTAATGGAACTTCTTTGTTGAATAATTTCACTCTTTGTGAAAATCGCCGAATGCACTTTTTGTGCAGAAACTTCAGAAAGACAAGCGTATACTAAACACTAATGAATATTTTGATGTGACATTTGTCACAGATGTCACCGACAGTCATACCAACCTTAAAAAAATAATATTTTGATGAATGGGTTTCCGCGCGAAATTTAAATTAAAAAGTCTTACTAACTTTTGCCCACAGTAGTATGAGGTATTTTGGTACTTTACAATTTATTTGGGCTAGTTTTTGAATACAATCTCAATCAAGTGGCCGCCGTTATTGACCAAAGCAAAATGTGCCCTTTTTCCTACGTTTTTCAGAGATGATTTCGGCACGAATAATTGCCTTGAGCTCGTCAATGTTCTGAGGCTTGCTGACGTACACTTTTCTTTTCAAATATCCCCACAAAAATATGTCCGGAGGGGTCAAATCTGGAGATCTGGGTGGCCAGTCAATTTCGCCATTTTTTGACACCACACGTCCAGAGAATTTTCGTTGCAGAAACTGCATTGCTTGATTTGCAGTGTGTCATAGCATGGCACCGTTTACATACTGACATAAAAGATAGCGCACGCTGTATGTGTGAGTAAGTGGTTTCGTAAATTGAAATGAGATAGTAAGAAGTTTTTGCTCTAGGCATTTACCATTTTTAGAATTAAAAATATTGTAATTATGAAGTAGACAGAAATAGAAAACAATATTTGCTTGACATAGAACCTAGGATGTTGATTGGAAGGGAGATGGATAGGTGGAAAGAAGAAGGAGGGAGAAGAGAGAAGGAATTCAATCACACAGTGGCAAGTGTTATGCCTTTACCACAATGAACTTCAGTTTATCAGTGTCGACTATGACCGCATGTAGTGCCAAAGGTCAAGCTTTTCTCATCCACTCAGGTTGTGCATGTTATATTTCTACATGCATGGAAGGGACTTACAGTTTTATGCCGAATCCGAACGGCGAAGTAAAAAGTGAATTGAACGGGCCTACTGTTTTATGTCGAACACGAATGGCGAAAAGCTTAATACTTTTAGAGAAATTAACTGAAGAGCAGCTTTTTCATCTTCAAGGGAAATTTGTCGTGCTGAAGAACGATTAAAAGTTCGTTAAGAAGAAGTTAAATGATAGGAAAGTTTCAGTTGGAACTCAAAAAAATCATACCAAATATAATATTATATCTAGGACTTTTTAATTCAGATGTGAAAAAGACCGCTAGCTAATCAAGGTCTCTATCCAGTCCAGCTAATATGGTGTAAGCTACGGCCTGTTGCTGTTATTGTTATACTGGTGGTTCGTTCCATCAACCCCAATTAGCGCTAGTGCGCCATTTTAATACCAAATTATCAGTTGTCTTCTAGTTGGTTTGGTTTTGTAAGACAAGATGGGAGAGAATCAGATCCATACCCACTGATTTAAGCAGTTTAATAGTTCATTTAAACTTATCTCATACAGCTCCTCGAAGATATTGAACTACTTTATAACCAGTGCTTTCGTCCTAGTTCGTCCTAGAGAAAGTGAGAAATTGTCTCTTTTTACTTCGGGTAATTGCAGCTGTGGCAATTTCGGTTATGGTGGATTCTCAATTTGGCTGCTTGCTCACCAGAAGCGGGTAATGGACGACGTCAGTCTTGAAATGTACTTTTGATTTTTGCTTATGACTTAAACTGTTCCTTTCAATTGTTGTCAGACTATATCGCTTCTGTTGCGAGGTAGTTTGTCTAGATTTATCGCTTAATCGGGTTCAGTGGTGTGAATACCAGTTCAACTAAGACTCAGCATACTATATGTATTGAGAATATCTTTAAATATTAAGTTGTTAAATGGAATCCCCTCCAGCTTGGTATCAACCATGTTTTTGAACCGCTGTCATTTGGTTCTTGTTTTGAGTTTCTAATTTCGTAATTAATAATAAATGGATTTTAAAATTGAATAAAATTGAATAATAATAAAACAAAAATTCCATAGTTCACTTTGATGATTCTCTGATCCCAGGATGGTGCGACATCTGGATTAACTTCATTTCGATCGTTTGCATTTCCAATGCATGCAACGTCCACTGCAAAATCAAGTTAATGTTCTGCCCTTCTCTTTCATTGAGAAGCTGGGAATTCGATCGCCCTAATGACTGCCTGCTGGTGTATAATCTAAGGACCTTCGTTGGGAATCAATCACATGAGTGTTGATGCAATCGTTGGCTCTAATAAACTCATTTGACATTCATGCTGTCTCTCTGTCAACTCTTTGCGAGCTGTTTTTCAATGAAATACGAATTCTATTGTGCCTCAAGTTGTTTGCGAAATCTACACTCTCACGATCTCTCGGCGCTGGTTTTTGAGTTTTTTACGATAGCAGAATCTGAATTTTGCTGTTTACTTTTTTTTCAGTCTACACTTACTTTACTTTACTTTTAATGGCACAACAGCCCATGGAGGGCCTAGGCCGAGCTTTTCGCATCCACTCATGTGGTGCGTGTTATATTTGTACATGAATGGAAGGGACCTACAGTTTAATGCCGAATCCGAACGGCGAAGTGAAAAGCTTTTCATAGCAATTTTTACTCTTGTAGGTTTGCCAATGCCTGCCAAGAGGTGGTGCCGTGTAGAAAAATGATTTTTTTCTACTTTTTGATATTGCCTGTGCCGAGATTCGAACCCCGGACACTCTGCGTAGCAGTCCAACGAACTACCACTACACCACAGCGACCACTTTTTTCAGTCTACACTCACTTATTCTTTCAGCTTCAGAAATTTCTAATGATTTTTGTTTGAAATGTAACATTTTGGTTTGAAATGTTTAATTTTACTGGAAACTGATGGGCCGCGCCCTGCTATCAATCGGATATGATTCATACTCAGCGCCCTCTATCAATCAAGTTTGAATCATACGCGACTCAGCGCCCTCTATGAATCGTGTTTGATTCATACTCGTGGATACATAAGGATGCATATGTGCTGCCCATCATTTATGTGTATGTATCAACATATGTATGCATGCTCATTTCATACTTGACTGATAGAGGGCGCCGCTGCACTTCATTTCCGTAACAACTTATGTATTGCCACAATCATCTTTTACCACTTCGTAATTATAAAAACCAATTTAAGAAGTAAACTTCAATATTAATACTTCTGCTCACACTTAGAAGTACTCCGTTCTTGCAAGAGTGTAAATGGGCGTGTAACCATATTACATTGGAATCGAATTAAGAATACCTGGCCTTGGCATCACATCCGATGAGAAAGATTTCGATGCTGTATGACCCAATCAGCATTTATACCTCCTCCGAAGGAGCCGGTAGGTCGTTGGCCATATACTTAAGCTGATTTTATATGCTACTTTGATACTGACACCATCAGCAGCATACAGCCCTGCTATATCCGGTGAACTATAAAGCGGAAGAAGAAAAATATTTTGGTGTCTATTGGCTAGTATACAAGCTCAAGCCTTATCTTCTGTTCGTTTATAAAAAAAAATTGCATTGCTTATTCTGGAGAACTTTATACTCGATGCTCCGAACCCATGGCTCCTGAATAATCGACGATATCGATGTATGCCTCCCGTAGAAAGGCGGAAAGTTTTCTGTCGAAGTTTTGCAGTTCTGCAGGTAAATTTCTACAACCTTCAGCCCCATAGCTGCGCCATCGTCGCCAAGCTGCATGCCTTTCATGAGGTTGTCGACGTCGTAAGCCTCGTCCTGCTCATTCTCGGAATGTGTTGAATGGATAACTTTTAGTTTGGCTTGTCGTACGCCAAACTGAAGTTTGTTGTCTGCTTTTTCAAGCGGTTCGATTCTGTCCTTTAATAAAGAGACGCGGGATGAATTTGCTGCACTTTTGCGGCCCTTCCGCTTTAATGATCGACCATTCAGTCATTGGAATAGCGCGATTGTTGTGCTGAAGATAGGTCCGCCTGCCTATTTACATGTTTGCGATCGATCCAGATGCGTGCCATTGGCTTCTTCTTCGCGTTCGCACGAACTCGACGGCTAACTTGCTAAAATCTCTAGGTAACCTTAATACCGATCGTAATGGGCATAGTTTTCAGTAGTTGGTTTAGCTTTTATAATTTTTGTTCAATTTATAACTTCTCCCAGCCATAGCAGAACAATATTCAATATCTGTTGGCAAAGTAGTTCTAAATTGGTCCACATTTAAAACAAACATAACCGAATCAATCAGTTTTATCATCAACGAAATAATTACAAACACATTTTGTCATTCCTGAGAGCAGTTAGGCAAATTAATAAGCAGTCTCAACATTAAGTTTGTAAAACAAAACAGTCGGAGACAATCTGAGTTCTGCCTACCACACATTAATATGCTGCATTCATGCTCCGACGCTCTTTATTTATTTATTTACTTTACCATTGTCAACAGTGTACACAGCAAATTAAGTGCCTAACAACTTAACAAGAAATATTTAATCGAATCATGAATTGAAATCTTCTCTCAACAGGTGTAATGATTGTTTCCTCACCGAAATATCACGTACAGGAAATGTCAAAATCAATGTACGAAACTAAAATGACAATGATTGTGCGTAAATTTCAGAAGGAGGATGTTGGCTCATATCGTTGCATTGCCAAGAACTCGCTGGGCGATGTCGATAGCAGTATACGGTTATATGGTAAGTAAACATTGTCGGCCAGCCAGCCAGTCAGCCAGCAAGCCAGAAAGCCCGCCATGCTGTCCGTCTGTCAGTCAGGCTAACTGAGTTTTTATTTCAATTACCAACGACATTTTTGTTACACTTCCGTTGATTAACAAAAAAACACACACACACACACACATTCTTTTCCTTCTCACTTTGTATGTGCGTTTATCATCACAGAAATCCCCGGACCGAATCGTAAAAATCCTTCAAACAAACACGGCAGCAACAACGCCAACAACGATGCCGACACAAATGACATTTTAAAAATGAAACAAGTCAAAGTAACATATCAGCCCGATGATGAGGACCTCTATGGCTCGGCTGAGGATTTCGATGACAGCGATTTACAGCTGCCGCCGTTATCACCAAACGTATACTACCCGAATGGTGGCGGCGGCAATAAGCAAGCGACGCATAGACCAGCAACATCCGGTGCTGGTGCGGGCGCGGGTGCTGGCGGCGGTGGTGGTGGTGGTGGTGGTGGTGGTGGCGGCGGCGGCGGAACAGACGGACGCCATTATTATGGCAATGTCAATAGTGGCATTGGTGGCGGTGCTGGTGCTGGTAGCAACATTGGCGCTGAATATGGCAGTAGCGATTCAAATGGCCAAGGCATCGGAGGGGTAGGTGGTTTCAAAGCTGGTACGGGTGTTGTCGGCGGCAACAACGGCATCACACGTAAGACACCGTTCTACGGCAAAACGGAAATGGGCGGCGGTGCCATGGACAATAATGAGCTGACATCGGCAGCGGCCGGAACGCAAGTGTCAATATGGCAATGTTGGTGGTGGCGTTATTTTGACAGTCATTATCAGCAACAGCGACTGGAGCATCGGCATAGCAGTCGTCTACTGTTGCAGTGGCAAAACTTAATAGTTCTGTTGGTTCCTAGTTTAATCACTTCATTTTGTTGGAATTTATTATAATACGCGGTTGTTGTACGGCCGCCATACTATCCTCAACGTTGTCGTCGTGGGCGCATAGCAGCAGGCATAGCAGCAGTCACAGCAGTTAAAACTGAATCAGTTGATGGTGGTCACAGTGGCGACATTGAACACGTCAGTGCAGCATTGAAATGTTGTTGTAAACGTAAGTTGAGTTGAGTTTGTAGCAAAAGGAAAATAATAAATTAAATATTAAAAAAAAGACAGAAAAAAAGACAAGAAAACAAAAACAAAATGGTAAACATTTTTTTGTAGTGTAGCGCGCAATTGAAAATGTTAGTTTAGTTTAATAATAATAAAATCATTTACATATATTATATATTTAAATTAATTATGTTGCAAAAAGCAACATAAAATCGTTATCAGAATAATATTTAATATTTAAGCGTAAGAAAATATTTTCGACATTACAATCATTTAACGCTTTAAGACTTTGACTTTTCAGCTGTAAATATTAGAAAGAGATAATTACACATTTTCATTTGTTATTCATTGATATTTGTGAGGTCACCGTGTCCTTATTTTAATATTTTCTGTTTATAGTTTTATTCGTAGTTATTAGGCAACATCATCAAAAGTGATTGAAATGACTTTGAGTATGACTTAAGGTCTTAGTTTAACTACAATACTACAGAGTACTACAGAGGTGGTTCAAAGATTAGCATAGGGGAGATGAATATGAAGAAGATTCAGGATGACCACAGTCAAGTCAAGTTGATTCTGGCAATCAAATATGATTCCCGAGAGCATTTGAAAATAACTAATAATAATTCTCCATGACAATTCGATTATCAATATCGAATATTAATTCATAGGAACAATTTCATTCGACTTTCGATACAAAGTTCACAATTTGAATTCCAAAAAGTTAACCCTTTTTTAAAACAAACCTCATGAAATTGAAACTCATTTATTGTTTTATTTTTCTGCATTTTTTTATTATACTTTTTATTTATTTTTGTATGCTTATCAACTTGAAGCTGTCATCGCCATCATTTGCTGTTGATGCCATTAAGGTCATTGCGGAAATGTCAAAAAATCAACAACAAAAGCAGGAACCAAATAGAAATTTGGATACAAATGAATGAGGGGGGGTAGGGGGGGAGACACTATACCATACAAAGTTATGCTAGAAAAAGTTACTTACAATTGCTTTTTGAAATGATTTATTTTGTTTTCTGTTTTAGCTTCTTTTTGTGATGATATTTCACCTTTTTTTGGCAAACACTTTTCATTAAAAAAGAAATTTTTTTTTTTTTATATATTTTGAAAAGGGTTTATGTATAACATTTGATTAGAAATATCATTGGAAATGATTTCTGCTCAATGCACAAAATTTTCATTTAATTTCTATTAATTAGAAAACCCTTTCGATTTTGAGTAGACTTCATTTCTTGGACTTTACTATGTTTTTACTTTGGATAAATATAAATTTCTTTGATTATACGATGGCAAGAAAACTTATTTAATTTCATTTTTATATAAACTTTTAATTTAACTTTTCTCTTCATTCTTTTTCTTGTACTTTTCTATCGAAAAAAAAAGAAAAAGAAAATGTTCTTATAATTTATGCAAATTAAACGTTATGTACTAACACACTTGTCATTCAACTTGACATTTCAATGCAAAACAATAGCAAATACACACACACACACACACATAAACTCTCTCTCTCAACAGCATATGCGAGTACATTATTCATTCCAAGAGATGACAGCTTGTTGAAATGCAAAATAGGAAGAGCGTAGCGTGACTGCGAGAGCGAGAGCAAGAGAGTACGAGTAAGCATAGAAAAAGTAAATGTTTAAATATCAAGTTTACAGCAAAAGGTTAACAACTTAAGAATGCACTTCAAATATGTATTCAAATGTTGTTGTGGTTGTTGTTGTAAAATATACACAAACACATTACATATGTAATATATTATAAGAAATAAAAAAAAGTAAAACTCCCAAAAAGTGTTGAAGTGTTTTGAAGTCTTTATAATCTCACAAGCTGCTCGCACTGCTCTTTCATCAACTAATATGCTCGAATCTTTCGTTTTGTTTTTGTACTACATACATACATACACACATACATAAATTTTTTGTTTTGTTTTGGATTTTTGCTGATGATTTAGTGTAAGGAAAATTTGCATTGCTTCCGCTTCTTGTTAGTTTTATAAAGGAGACACACTCATCCTCCACATGCTATATATATATATTTACTTTTTAATGAAATAAAAACTTTTTGCCAAAGTGAATTTTACTGTAAAATACACAACGAAACACAACACAACAGCGGCAGCAGCAATAAGAGCAAATACAACATGTAGGTACTGCTACACTTGTTAACATACATATACGAGGAAACCGCCAAAGGATGCCACTGATGTTGTTGATGATGATACTGACGACAACAACAACACTAACAAAACTAACAACAGCAACGATGACGATACTGATGATGATGATGATGATGATGATAAGACGATGACAACAACATTGTCACAAGTGTTTCAAATTACAAGTCCGGAGACACCCCGAAAAGTATGCTCTACTATTTGTATATATGTGTGTATGTGTACATACGTACTAATATTCCTTCATACAGTACAGTTCGAATGTACATACATACATACATACATACATATGTACTTATTACGTGTACCTACCTATTCATTTACTACTATGTATGTATGTATGTATGTATGTACGTACCTAGTACTTTTTGTGGGTTTGTCGAGTATACATGTGCAGAAGTTACTTTCATCCTTTGTCTTTGTTTTTTTTTTTTTTCTACTTACACATTTTACATACAAACATTCATACAAACCATCCATACATTTGAGCTTGTTCATTTGCAATTGAGCATTTTGTGAATACTACTTAAGTACTTCCTATTTTGCTGCTTCTTCATCTTTGATCATCAACATCAACATCATCATCATCATCATCATCATTGTCTTATTATGATTATTATTGTTTTTCAGTTATTTTTTGTTGTTGTTGTTGTGGCACTTGCTGCTTGTTGTTTCTTGTTGTGTAAGAAAACCTTAATTACTCTTTGTTTCACACTTTTAAATTGTATTTAAATTGTACCATTTTTATATTTCCTCCACACCATTCTCCTCACCTTCCTCCCTACTTTAACCGTTATACTTCTCCTTTTCCGTTTCCTTTTCTTCGTTCACAAACGCACTTATATAATTTTACATTTCTTTATTACAGCTCAATGCTTTCCTTGCTTTCCGTTCGTAATTTCTTCAGCAACAACACAACACAACACAAAACCAAGAAAATTATTTGTTGCATTGTTGTTGGTTATATTGTTTTTGTGTTGTTTTTGTTTTTTTTGTGTTTTTTGTTTTTATCCTTCAGTGCGGTTCGAAAACTTGTATCTATTTAAATTTTTGCAGTATGGCAACATGTTTATTTTATAGCCACAAGGCAATACAGCAAAAGTACGCGTCAAACTTCTTTCATCATCGTCTTGTTCCAGCGAGTTTAATTGAAACTTTCGTCTTCTTGTTTCGTTCAGAAGAAATGAAGCATAACTTATTTTTAAAGTAGTTTATTATATGAAATAAAGCGCAGCCTTTAAAATTCTATAGGCAAATAGAAATTTCTGTAAGGAAAATTCAATTTAAAGTTTAATTTTGATTTGATATGTCTGCATATTTATAATTGGCTATATACGAGAATGTATAGTTTTAATATAGTTGAAGCTACTGACTGACAATACTTTTGCAAACACTGTCTCTTAAACTTTGGCATAACACTGGAAATGGCATAAAGCATAAAGTTAATGAATCGTATATGGAAGTCAGTTCGATATTTTGATTCATTAACCAATAATCTTATGCACAGCTGTGGACATTAGTGTGAGAACGATGACGTGGTGTTATATCGAATAAGATGGAACGATGAGCTGTATGAGCTGTACGCCGACACTGACATGATCAAGCGTATAAAAATCCAGCGACTTCGCTGGCTGGGTCATGTTAAGCGAATGGAAGAAAGTGCTCCGGGTAGAAGGGTGTTTGATTCGAACCACGGTGAAATAAAGGGTGAACCGGAAAAGAATTGTTGCGGACAGATTTAAAACCAACCAAACAAAAGTCCGATTTCACTCAAATTTCACTAAGTAATGAAATAAAGGGTGAACCAGAAAAGAATTGTTGCGGACACAATAAAATCCAACCAAACAAAAGTCCGATTTCACTCAAATTTCACTTACTTACTTTACTTTTAATGGCACAACAGCCCATGGAGGGCCTAGGCCGAGCTTTTCGCATCCACTTATGTTGTGCGTGTTATATTTGTACATGAATGGAAGGGACCTACAGTTTAATGCCGAACCGAATCCGAACGGCGAAGTGAAAAGCTTTTCATAGCAATTTTTACTCTTGTAGGTTTGCCATTGCCTGCCAAGAGGTGGTGGTGGGTGCCGTGTAGAAAAATTATTTTTTCTACTTTTTGATTTTGCCTGTGACGAGATTCGAACCCCGGACACTTTGCGCAGCAGTCCAACGCTCTACCACTACGCCACAGCGACCACAAATTTCACTAAATAATGAAATAAAGGGTGAACCAGAAAAGAATTGTTGCGGACACATTAAAAACCAACCAAACAAAAGTCCGATTTCACTCAAATTTCACTAAGTAATGAAATAAAGGGTGAACCAGGAAAGAATTGTTGCGGACACATTTAAAACCAACCAAACAAAAGTCCGATTTCACTCAAATAAAGTTCAGTTTATTAAGCATTTTTTGAATTATATTTCACAAAAGAAATTGTTTCAAATATTATTAGCGGTTGCAAAATTATTTAACATTTTTCTTAACGTTCTTAGTTAGAGACTGGACAGTACTACTCGGTGGCTACTGCACAGGCTTGATTCCATCGATTTGGGAATTCTACATCATTTTTGGAGACTATCTTTGTTTTTCTTAGGGTTTGCTTCATTATTGGCCAATATCTTTCAATAGGCCGAAGTTCCAGGCAGTTGGGAGGATTTGCCTCTTTTGGGACCACTGTGACATTATTTTCCTTATACCATGCCATAGTTGCCCTGGCGTAATGACTTGTGGCTAGGTTTGGCCAAAAACAAAACGATTCCTTTGTGCTGTCCAATAAATGGTAGAAGGCGTGTTTGCAGGCATTCTTCTATATAAATTCTGGAATTGATAGTTCCTGTCATAATGAAAGCCTTGCTCCGTAAACCGCAGTTGCAAACTTAGCTTGCCAAACCATGACGCGTTTCGGACATGTGGTATATTTCATTTCAGAGTACTACTATTTTCTGGGTGTTGCATCCCTATTCTTTGTTGTGAAATAGACATTCCCAGGCAACTGGTTGAAGTCCGCCTTACAGTAGGTCTCATCATCGAGAATCACGCCATCGAATTTGGTTAGGTAATTGCCATACAGCTTTCGGGCACGCATCTTCGCTATTTATTCCTTTGCTTCCAGTTACTTTCAGGTCAGGTACTTTCTGCTGTTTGTAGGTCCTTAATCCTTGACTTCGCTTATATCGCATTACAGTTGAGTACGATGTACCAGCTGTAGCTGCAACATGTCGAGACGATCTCTTGGGATTAGCCCGATATGTACTAATAACCTTTTTCAGCACTTCTGGACCCTTTTTCTGCCTGACCCTTCGGTTCTGCAGATGGGTTTTCCACGTTGTAGTTGTTTCTGACGTTTTAAACCGTCGCTAAACTCGCTGTGACGCTTTCCCTTGCAATGCTTAGTCCAGACTTCGTCTTATCACTCAAATAATTGTCCAGTATTAATTTGCAGCGCTGTTCTTGTTAGCTCGCCATGTTGACTTAAGTAGATCCAAGATGAACTGTACTATTGATAGATACTTTCACTTGAAGAAAACGTGGTCCTAACTCTTGACAATTGCATATAATGGATACGTAAAAATTCTAAAATTTTTCTGTTCCAATCCAATTTATTTTTTTTAACAAAAAAATCATTGAAATCATTTACATTACAAAAGAAATTTTAATTGAAAATTATATTTCAATAAAAATACAAAATTAAGAAAACAATAGAAATTAAATGAATCGAAATTTCATCAGAACTCAATATTAACTTAAAGGAAACTTCTTCAGAACTCAAAAGAAATTCCCTTCCATAGAACTCTTCAGCGATGCCATGTTTCAATTTGGATTTCCATTGAAACTTACATGAAACTCACACGGGACTTAAACGAAACCCTATTTGAACTAAAATGAAACTGCCTGCGAACTGAATTGCATTTATATCGGTTCTCCATTGAAACTCAGTTGAAACTCAATCGGAACTTTAATGGGGCTCTTCAGAAAATTTTGTTTGGGGTCGTTATCATGCTGGAATTTTCAAATTATCGGCAAATTTTCTTCCGCCCATGCCAGCATCACATTGTTCAATGTTTCAATGTATTTTTCTTTCTTAAAAGAAAATACCTTCTATTCGACAAATCGGATCAACCCCATTCCATGAGAAGCAGCCACAGATGTTAATCGAACCTCCCCCATGCTTTATTACTGGCATATGTTTTGTATTTCGGATCAAAGGCAGCACCTACAGGACGTCGAATATACCTTTTTCCATCTTGACCCATTCGGTTTATCTTAGTTTCATAGTTCCACCATATGTAACGCTATTGTTCACTTGCCCACATGAAATGTCAACGACAAAACTCGATATGGCTTTGTCTTTGGTTAACTTGGTGGCTTCTTTCAGGACATTCGCCCATGCAAGCCCACTTCAACTAATCGCCGCCGAACGGTTCTGGATGACAGTTCTACATTATGTGCCTCCCGAATTTCGCGACTTATGTCCGTTGAACTCTTCTTGGAATCTAACTGAGAAATACTTTCAATTATTCTGGTACCATGAAGGTGAAGTTTCCCGAGGAGCACCGGATTATGGAACATTTTGGTAGTGTTGCAACTTTTTGTGATGATTCACATCCATCAGTGATGATTCACAGCATTATTTACCATGATTTTGGCTCAATTTAGGCGTGCACCAATTTGACCATATGCTAAATTAGTCTTCCACAGCTCAATAATAGTCCTTCGTAGATCAGGAGCGCAATTTTTCCTTCCTGCTATTTCTTGAAGAGACAAGTGTTGTCCTTTGAGTGTAAAATAGCTTGTATATGGTATACTTACCAGAAACATACTATATATTAACAAAATTTTAGAATCCTTTCACTTTAGATCAATGTGGCCACCTTTTGCCTTGACTAGGACCTTAAAAATGGTAAAAAACTGAGTTGCATGCTACACGAATATGATCTTGCGATAATTTGGCCCATTCCCGTACAATGGCTTTCTTCAGTTCATTAATACTGGCTTATTTTTTAGTCCTCACCTTGCTCTCCAAAATGGCCCAGATGGAATAGTCCATCGGATTTGCACCTGTCGAATTCGAATGCCATTGTTTGGATGAAATGAAGTGTGGAACTTGGTTTTTTATCCAATCTTGGTTAACACGAGCCTTATAAGACGGTGCCGAGTCTTGTTGGAACGTCCATGGTGTTGGAACCGAAATGTTTACGTGCCCACGGCTTTAAAGCAGTTTCCAAGACATTTTCCCGATAATAAGTCGCATTGGCTATGACACCAGGCTCGATGAAACGATTAGGCAGCGTCCATCGGCGGTCACAGGTCACAGCAGCCCATGCCATTACTTGAGATGGAAAATTACTTCGGGTGGCCATTCGTAAGCTCAAATTTTCGTAAGTGCCTTCAGTTAAGTAAACACGATCATTTTGAGAGTTTATGAACTGCTTAATAGGGAAATTTTTCCCATCAGAGAACACAATGTTTGGAAATTCGCCACCTTCCACGTTCGTGCAAGTGTAGCAACTCCTTTGCTCTTTTGAGTCTAACTTTTTTTTGGCTTTGGTGTAAGATCATATGCCTTTTGGAACTTGTAAGGCTTTACCTTGAGCTTATTTTGGAATATGCGTCGGATGCTTCGCTGGTTCTTTGGCCATTTGATTACCACTACGACGTGGATCTCGTTCAAGTCGAGCCTTCACTTTCCGCACCACTTCGGGTGATGTTGCTGATGTTTTTTTCGTCCACCACTATAGCGTTTGGCAATGGTGCCTATATCATTATAACGATACACTAACATTTTATTCACTTTGAGTTGCCTGAGCTCACGAACAATAGCTGGTTGTGACTTTTCACTCAGATATAACGCAATCGCACTATTACGTTTGAATTCCATTTCGAATAACTTTTGTTCTATAAAACTTAAACGCAAATGCTTGTGGTAGCTTGTAATTAATATAAACAGCTGTCATTGGTATAAATTTGACATAGTTGGCAATATCGCGTTGCCAGATATACTGGTATGAAGTTGGTAACACTTCAAAAAATCAAAAAAATTAAGAAACTAAACAAGAAATGCTGCAATATTATGCTTTTAATTTTTTCCTTTTCTTTCGAAAGCTCATTTTATTTGCTCAAAATACACATTCGTGTATGTACCATAAATACAACAAGAGATCACTAGAAGAAATTTGTAGGAAAATAGAAATGTGCATATTTATGCTTTAGTAAGTATACCAACATAATCAGTAGTGCCGGACCCAGGCAGCCCATGCTCGTGCTTTATCGAAACTTTCAATAGCTTTAGTAGCTTTTACAGGATTTGCGATATTCGGTATTCATTAGATTCTGCAATATTCTCGGCATTTTTCACAAAATCAATCGGTTTGTCATCTTCGATTGCATCACATTTTTCAATATCGATTTCAGTGTACGATTTCAATGTAGGTTTATTGTTTTGTTGATTTCTGCTTGAAATTGCTTTCAAAATTTGGTTCACTATTTGGAGATTTTCGATTTTTCATAATTTAGACTAATCCATGTAGAAATTTAGGTATTCAGTGTATCGAGGTGTTCACTGTATCGAAGTGTTCTCTGTATCGAGGTGTTCACTGTATCGAAGTGTTCACTGTATCGAGATGTTCACTGTATCGAAGTGTTCACTGTATCGAGGTTTTCAATGTGTCGAAGTGTTCACTGTATCGAAGTGTTCACTGTATCGAGATGTTCACTGTATCGAGGTGTTCACTGTATCGAGGTTAGCGAAGTGTTCACTGTATCGAAGTGTTCACTGTATCGAGGTGTTCACTGTATCGAGGTTTTCAATGTGTCGAAGTGTTCACTGTGTCGAAGTGTTCACTGTATCGATATGTTCACTGTATCGAAGTGTTCACTGTATCGAGGTTTTCAATGTGTCGAAGTGTTCACTGTATCGAAGTGTTCACTGTATCGAGATGTTCACTGTATCGAGGTGTTCACTGTATCGAGGTGTTCACTGTATCGAGGTTTTCAATGTGTCGAAGTGTTCACTGCATCGAGTTGTTCACTGTATCGAAGTGTTCACTATATGGAAGTGTTCATTGTATCGAGGTGTTCACTGTATCGATGTTATCAATGTGTCGAAGTGTTCACTGCATCGAGGTGTTCACTGTATCGAAGTGTTCACTATATGGAAGTGTTCATTGTATCGAGGTGTTCACTGTATCGAGGTGTTCACTGTATCGAGGTTTTCAATGTGTCGAAGTGTTCACTGTATCGAAGTGTTCACTGTATCGAAGTGTTCGCTGTGTCGAGGTGTTCACTATAACCAGACACGACTGTACTAAACATTAATAAAAAATTATGCTAAATTAATAAGTTTAAAAAAACGCTACATAATTAAAAATATGGTCATCACGATTATTGGTGAGGACGTGCTAATTAGTTCGCCAGAGCCACAATACAGTGAACAGTTAAAAATGTAAGACAAAAAACAAAAAACAACTTGTGGAAAAACATTCAAATTATATGGTATATGTCAAAATATCGGCCGAAGAAAAATTGTTCGCTAAAAATTATGTTAAATAATTGGGTCATATAAAAAATATCTGCAGTTTTTGCATTACAAGATGATGTTGGTGCCCGCAAATCTGGCAACACTAGTCCGATTATGTGAAACGAACACATATTTGAAAGGTGACATTTCATGGCTACATTTTGTGTGAAGGCAGTTGTGTAATTTGTCGCTAGTGTAAAAAGTTACATTACTTTGAATCTGAGAAGAATCGCGCTATGTGTTGCTTTGCTTTATTACTATAGAAAAGGTAAAACCGCTGCAAAAACATACCGTTGAAATTGTTGTAGTTTACAGTGAGGATGCTGTGAGTGAACGCTGGACCCAGGAGTGATTTGCTCGATTCCGTTCCGGAAATTTCGTTATCAAAGATGAACCTTGCTCTGGTCGGCCAGTCACTGAAAGAGCCGATCAAGATCGACACGCAAGCCGTCAAGAGATAGCGGAGGCACTAAACATCACCCACATGACAGATTTGTGGGATTGTTTTTATGTGACGCAAGAACGGCTTCACGCAACTTATGCTTGTGTGTGATATGTGCTGAAAGTTCACCTCCATGCGGCCACTGCCACTGCCTGTTGAGCTGTTTCACTGTACCATAAATTGAAATGCAACGAAGAAGAGATTCAACAAATTGAACGTTTTATTCGCACATGGTTAACTACTTGTCGAATAGTTAACTTACTTACTTTACTTTTAATGGCACAACAACCCATGCAGGGCCTAGGCCGAGCTTTTCGCATGCACTCATGTTGTGCGTGTTAGATTTGTACATGAATGGAAGGGACCTACAGTTTAATGCCGAATCCGAACGGCGAAGTGAAAAGCTTTTCATAGCAATTTTTACTCTTGTAGGTTTGCCATTGCCTGCCAAGAGGTGGTGGTGGGTGCCGTGTAGAAAAATTATCTTTTCTACTTTTTTTGATTTTGCCTGTGCGGAGATTCGAACCCCGGACACTCTGCGTAGCAGTCCAACGCACTACCACTACACCACTGCGACCACGAATAGTTAAAGCGCAACTAATATTTGCTGTTTTATTATAAAAGTTTTCCGTATGATAAATTCATGTAAAAACATGTACTCGAACTTGAACATCTCAGTACTTGAACCACTGAGTGGCATATTCAATTGAGGGAGAGAGGGAGAGAAATAGTTACAGTAGGTTTGCCTTAATTGAAAAGCTTTATACATCGCTAACTCTCCACAGAGTAAAACGTTTAATCAGCATTAACTTAGCATTTCTAATGATATGACTTAGTTAAATAGATAGATACCTTATAAAAAATGTAAAATTTAATAGGTTCTTTTAAAGTGTAATCATTAAAATATACTCATCTTTGTATGATATAAATACAATCTGCTTTTCTCATTACTCATTTTAAATAACTATTTTATAATCAACTATTCAAATAGACTTTCCTAAGAAATACACTTTTCGATATTTATATTTATTTCACAATACAGAATTGTATGTTATCTATTAATGCACAATTACTAACCAAATACAAAGGTGTTACCTTAGTACTTTATATGAATGTGTGTAGTGATATGTTTAGCATTTCAATAAATATTATTTATGTATGTATAATTTAATTAAATTACATTTGAACTTAGTGATTTTATGTATGTGCAACATTTTATACGCAAGCAGCTCACCACCACTTACTTTACCAATACAATTCATTCATACAACATACAATTCATTTCGTTCAATTTCACAAAATTGAATTGAAATGTGATCATTTCATTTCAGTTTACTTTACTTTACATCCAAGTACATTTACCCAGTAGGCAATTCGGTAAGACCTTGCCATCAGAAGGCATTACAGAACAGCCTCTACGCAAACGCATTACATATCTCTCGACGTAATCGGCTACAGAACGCCGTCAGCATTCCTACTCCAAAAATGAGCAGGCAATGTATCGTCTAATTTATGTGCTTAATCGCTAACGTTAGAACTAACTACCTCAAAGCTTGTTTAACCTTCGCCTTATCAACGATTTTTGTATACGTTGTTTGCCAATCCATTCATGTACAAATATAACACGCACAACATGAGTGGATGCGAAAAGCTCGGCCTAGGCCCTCCATGGGCTGTTGTGCCATCAAAAGTAAAGTAAAGTGTTTGCCAATACCCACCCGGGTGACCCAGGTGAATTTTGTTACCAAGTGCGCTGCTAAAGTAAGTTTAAACAAGAGCAATGCACTTGTCTGCACTGAGAGCACACACTGTTGTGAGAAGGGTTAAGTGGATAAGTGTAGGGCAACGAGGTCTTATACCCTAATAAGACCTACAATTCCAAACGGCGAGGTGTCAATTTGTTATCACTTGATGGCTTTGCCATTATCTACCAAGAAATGTAGTACTTGTACACTTTCTCAATCACTTCATATCATTGGAAATATTATATATGAAGTTTTATGAGAATTACCCAGCAGAACAAGAGGGAAATCGAACCCCAAACCTCCCGGTTGATAGTCCAATCCTCTATCCTCTAGACTATCGAGATCTTCAAAAGGAAAGACTGTTTTCGAAACTTACGATAATAATGTAGGTATGCGAATATAATCACTAACCAATGAAAATCTAATCTCACTTATATTACTTAGCTGCTAATCGAACAGTTAAAGTCAACAACAACCAGAGCAACAAAGCGCTTCAACTTTAGGCAGCCGGAATCGTGGATGCCCAAAGCTAAACAGACAGAAAACCTAAAATGCCCCATATAATTACAGCGACTGGAAAAGGTCGTGGGCGTCCAAAAAACCAAATTAAAATAAATGAAGATCTTGTCTTTGATCATCCCGATGGCCAGTCGGATGAGTGTAACGAGAAAACGTTACACCTATGAAAAAAAGATACACCTATGCATAGAGCGAAACCAAGAGGCTGCCCCAGATTCCGATAGTGATAATGAGGATAATGATGAGGAACGTCGATCCGTAGGAAGGAAGGCCACCGACTGGCGCTATAAATATAAACATTGTACGTACTGGGCGCAAGCCAGGACGCCCAAAAAAGAAAGGAATCCTAGCAAAACGAGCAGCAGCAGTTGCTGATGGTGTATCTAAAAAACGTGGACGACCCGCATCGGGTATTGGTCCTTATATTCCCACGGGCAAACCGCGAGGTCGTCCTAAACTTGCTGAAAACATAAATGATAAACCATTGGCTGATATTTCTCGTAAAAATGATGACGAGGAAAAGGATGCTGTTTGTGCACTTTCTTCTATGGACGGCGAGGATGATGACCATTTTCCTCTTCATTTCTCTCCTATTTCAGCCATATCGTCTTCAACTTAATCTCATAAGCGTTTAATGCTACTGCCTCAATTATAGATAAGGAAGCTAGTTAAGGGAATCATGGAGATGACGCTGAACAATATTAGCTGTGTTTCCTTTGTCGGGTATACCGGCTTAAGTAAACTTTTGAACTGAAAACTAGTTCTAAATATCGGGTGATTTTTTTAGAGGCAGAGAACTTTAAATGAAATAAAACACAGAAAAATGTTAAATGTTAAAGTTCCTGGTCGGATAATATTACTAATTGTTTCAATACAAACTATAAAAGGTATTAAAATAGCAGGAGTTCCTTGAGGAACTAAATGAGCAGGTATATGTTGGGTATGATTAATTCATCCATATAACTTAAAACATATACTTACTACTAACAAATGAAAACATAAAAGGTCACTCGGGTGGCAGGTTAAAGTGCAAAAACTTAGGAAAAATGTTAATTTCAACTTATTTTGAAATTTAAAACAAAAATTCTACTTAAAAACAATTAATATTCATATAAGTAATTGATAGGTATGCGTGAGCGTAAAGCTACTGAGCTATAAAGCTGCTGAGCTATAAAGCTACACCTGTGTTCATGCCGCAGCAAAGCAGCGAACAGCACTAAAATGTTTAGTGTTGAGAGTAAAACTGAAATGAAATGTTACGTTACAATTTCACTCAATCCTGAAAGTATGCACAAGTTGTTCGTTGTTATTTAATACATTGGCTCATCGCTATGGTCGTGACTTTGTTTTTGTTTTCCATGGCACCCTAAAAGTATGCAAGTTTTCCAATCAATGAATGCTATTTTTTAAATTACAAAAACAAATAATGTCAAACTTTGTTTATGAATGAAATAAATTTCAACAAAAAAAAAAAAAAAACAGATAGCCGTTATAATTTTCACTTTACCTTCGAGTTTTCACTCTCTCTCTCACTTAAGCTCTCTCCTTTCCTTACATTATACTTTGTAATCGCTCATCCACACATTGCTTACGTGGCTCAGTTAGTTATTATATAAACCTTTGCTTAATAATCTACAGCAGTGTCGGTCGAATCAATACATAAACATGCACATGCTTGTGTGTGTATCTGAGAGAGCGACAGCGCTGTTGTTTTAGTAAATTGCGCAGTCGAGACCTTGCTTAAATGAATGCAGTAAGTCAACTAATGTGGTTAGCGTTGACAAAATTGCTCTCAAACTTCGTCCGAATTCCATTGTTCGTCAATAGTTCGTAAGCTACACGAAGCAGTTTATAGGGTATGTACATATGTACATACATACGAGTGACAGCATTTCGTCGGCAGAGATTATATGAGCCTATTCACATGTGAATAGGAAAATCGAAATTGTACGCCACAGACCTACAGCCATCGGTTCGGGCCTAGAATGCTATATGAGGATTAATTTATAAATTTTCTTTATTTAAATAAAAATAAATAAAATAAACTCTCTCCCTCTCTCACTTAAGCTCTCTCATTTAAGCTCTCTCCTTTCCTTTGCATTATACTTTTTAATCGCTCATCGACGCATTGCTTACGTGTAATTTGGTTTTTATTATTTCTAAAGCACTGAACGCATCAACTAACTCTTCTTTGGAAGCGATATCGGAACTCGGGTATTAGAGTCCTTCTCTCGAAAGCGGGAAAGCAATGCCCTGTCGAAAGGTCCATCTCATTTAAAAACTCGGGCCCTCTACATCTCAAAGAAGCACATCAGTCATTGCTTTTCACTCATTCCATTTTCTACTGGGTTTACGCATTATCATCGTCCTCATCGTCATCGTCACCTTAATTTGTATCCGTTTTTCGATAGCAGCACTAGCTCTGATGTATTAAAATAATGAGTTTAATTGTTGCATGTTGTTGGTAGGCAAGCAAGCAAGCAAGCAAGCAAGCAGGCAGGCAAGCAATAACCAGCAACAAACAGCAAATTGCAATATGCAATGAATTCGACTAGTAGATTTTCATTTCATTTCATTCTCTCTCTCTCTCTCTCATTCTTTGGTATTGTTTCTGTTATTGTTGTTGTTGCCGTTGATGGAATGAAGACAATTGCATTTATTATTTAAGTATTTGTTTGTATTATTATCTTCTTTCTGAATTATAACTTCAATATCAATTTAAATATCTCATTTGAAAGAATTTTACAATTGAAATTTCTTAATTCTCAATTAACACCAAAAAAAAAATATGTAGAATGTTAAAATCATTTTAAATTTTGGCAATTCTTAGACGGTAAGTGCTTTCTTTTCAAAATAATCAAACATTTTACACTTGCTGTATAATTTTTTTCATAGTTAAATATTTTTAACTATAAAAGAAGCAGGAACCAGAATTGTCTTGTGCCTTTGGATGCAAAGCCCGAGTTTGACCGCTTCATGTGATTAAAAATGGCTAGAGTTTATATATTCCTCATTTTGATTGCAGTAACTAGAAATCTATGTAAAACAATTTTGTGGACAGATAACGATTTAGCAAGAAAAACTAGATTTAATTCAGGTTCTGATGAAAGCAGGTCTAATTTCTTAGATATTTAATTTGCCATTGGCTACTGAACATAAGCAGATTTATTTGATTTTGCTCTGTCATTTTAGATTAACGTTTCTAAGAGAGTGAAAACGATCGGTGAAAGTTTTCATAACGATAGAAACGTTCTCATACACCCAGGCCTGACGAGAGAGGGGGTAGGAGGAATGAGGAGATTCATACCGGGTGCATATTTTAAAAAAGATTCTCAGACTTCCGAAAGCAAAATTTTTAAATTATTAAAAAACAACCTCCTGCGGGAATTTGCCTTTATTTGCCATATGTTCTTTTGAAGAAGGTTGATCACCAAAAAAATATATGAGAAGGACCTATGAGGTTATAATCTCTACATCAAGATTATTATTTTACCAAGATTAATTTTCTATTTCAAATGCAAAATAATAAAAATTACTATTTTGTTGTTGTTTTTCTTCCCCCTTTGCCTTTAGTATCACTGAAACAAAATAATTTTAAATGCAATTCAAATACCAAAATTATACCGTACAGGAAATTGAGTGTTGTATGAAGTTTTCGATACTTTTGTATATGTAAATTCAATTTAAAGTTATTTCTTATAAGCTTTTGCAGTGAAACTTCTTATAGGAGGGTACTGAAATCAGGATCGGCAACCTTTTGTGTGACGAATTATTTTACACACATCAATAAATTACAAGCAGCTCATTTCTCTCTCTCTCTCTTTATCGAAATGTTAATCAATAACACATAGTGTGGTGGGGAGTGAAACTGCGCAAACAAAAAAGCGAGTAAACAAAATCCAGGAACAACACGAATACCCACTCCCGCTCTCGCTCTCTCTCTCTCTCTCTCTCTCTCTTATTTATGTATTTGTACTAAAGGTTTTTTTTCACCACGACTAAGATAACAGTAAATTTCTCTGTAGCGAATCACTCGCTAATATGAAAATTACTCGATTGTTGAGATGACATTGCGAAAGTCGACGTCTCTGCTTGTGCTGCATTGCCTCATACCTATATGTACAAAAAAAATTTCCATATACTTATGGCGGCCATACACTATAAAACTTATCGATTGACTTGGGCGAATCACATAAGAAATCGCATAAGTAGTGTATATGGTCGCTGTGGCGTCGTGGTAGTGCGCTGGACTACTACGCAGAGTGTCCGGGGTTCGAATCTCGGCACAAGCAAAATCAAAAAGTAAAAGCCATAATTTTTCTACACGGCACCACCTCTTGGCAGGCAATGGCAAACCTACAAGAGTAAAATTTGCTATGAAAAGCTTTTCACTTCGCCGTTCGGATTCGGCATTAAACTGTAGGTCCCTTCCATCCATGTACAAAAATAGCACGCACAACATGAGTGGATGCGAAAAGCTCGGCCTAGGCCCTCCATGGGCTGTTGTGCCATTAAAAGTAAAGTAAAAGTGTATATGGGATTGGCGATCAACGAATTTAAAGTTGCACAGACGGTTTTATGAAATTCAAAAGTTTTCGATCTGCAGGTCAAACGACAAGTTGTACAGTGTATGAACGCCTTTCGTATGAAAAAATCCGATCATAATACTGGCTCTCACTCTCATGTTCTCTATGATACTCTCTCTCTCTAATATTTAACAGGAACGAAACCAAGTTCGTATGAGAAATCTACGTTGAAATGAGAAGTAATATAGAAATAGGAAGAACATCGAAATAAGAGGAAACATAGAAAACGTAAAAAACATTTTGATATATAGAAGTGAAACATGTTGGTTGTAATAAGTTTCACCTCACCTCAAACGCGAGTTCATAAACTATACATTTTTTTTTTTTTTAATTTAATTAAAAAGTTCACATTTGACTTTTCAGTTTCATATTTTCCGCTTCCAAATCAAAACTTTGAAGTTCCCAATTATTTCTGGGAAAAATTTATGAACATGTATATTATTATTGTGGAATTCTAAAAATTACTGTCCGAAAATTCTTACTGCTGTCCAAAATGTGTTACAACGTATAAAGCCTGAAGACTAAGTGTTTACGTATGAGTAATGAAAATCATACGGTTAAGTTTAAAATTTTATTCAATTTATTTTAGAAAATTACTTATTTGTAGTAATAGAAATTAATTATGCAGCACGGTAGATAGACACGATAGAATCGTAGCCACGAATCAAACAGATGTTAAAGCTTTTACCCATTATTCTCCTTCTATCAATGTCAATTCACCATACTTATGGTAGAATTGATCATAGCGGTTAACAGCTAACTTCACGACAGTTATACACACTTAGGCTGTGTTTATATTCAAAGCTTACACCACGCAATTGTTGTTGCTCGAACACGAAAAAAAAGAGATTTTACTCACTTTCACACCGAACACGAACAAGCTAGGTGAAATGTACAACGAGCACGCCGAGTATTCAGGGTGTCAATGAGTTATTCTACAAAAAACAAACAAAAATGTATGTAAAATAGAAGGAAAACAAGCAAACCTGTACATCATTATTTTCATATGCAGAAAAGCGAAGTTGCGAATGTTTTTAGTTTTTAAAAGTGAATATTCAATATATTATTCATAAAACTATTGAAAGAAAAATCATATTATTTTCATAATTTTTCAATTATATTGTTAATTTCACGCTCCATATTAATAAAATCGTTTAAAGTTTTTTGGTATACCATTTAGTGTTGCCGTTGCGACCAATATAGTATTTCGAAAAAAACTAAATTTCGACAAAGAGCAACTCTGTAACGAACGCCATTGTAACCACTACACCGAGCATGAGAGTAAAATATGATGTGTTCGTCGAACAGCGAACACCATTATAACCAGCAGCTTAGAGCAAAGACTAATGCTGGTAGGTTCAACAACAAAGCTTCACGTATATTGAATATCCTCTTTCACACGGTCCAGTTGTTTTTTCTCAATGGCTCTGCATACACCACCAAAAGAGAGGTATATATGTTTTTTAAATAAAACGAGAGAACAGATTAAAAAGAGAGCCGAGTTCATATTCCATATTTAAGTTCCATCTGTTCATCGGAGATATTCTTTCAAGCTATGCTAATATGAAAATTGTATCAAATTTACACCACCAAAAGAGAGGTATAGATGTTTTTTAAATAAAACGAGAGAACAGATTAAAAAGAGAGCCGAGTTCAATTCCATATTTTAAGTTCCATCTGTTCATCGGAGATATTCTTTCAAGCGATGCTAATATGAAAATTGTATCAAATTTGTCATCATTGTAACTTTTTCCCAGGTTAATATGGAAATTTGTATTGCATTTTTCTTCATTGTAACTTTGTCCTATTTTTCATATAATTTTTATTTATATAAAATATTAAATATACCTGAATTGTATGTTATAATAAAGACAGATATAATCAAATACTTATTTATGTATGTAGGTGAATATATATGTATGTACTGTATAAATAAGTATATATTATTAAAGAATATAAACATATTAGACTAACAGCAAGACCCAAACCAAAAAAACAAAAAAAAACTACCTACAATTAAATATGATCATCTAAGTATACAAAAATTAAATAAAATGTTTATTGCATTTTTGATGGTTTTCGCTTTAAACAAATAAAAATAAAAACAATTAAAGCAGTAAAAAATATACAAACAACAAACAAATTATATTGAATGAATATACCACATGCATTTACAATTCATATATAAATAAATAAATAAATAAAAAAAAGAAAACAGAAAATAATACTTACCTACTAATTTAATATAATTTAAGTGTTTGTTAACAAATCATAATTATTATTATGCTGGAAATCGGCAGATAACAAAAACACAATACGATAAATATTATATTCAATAAAACTGCAATAGTGTGAGGAAGAAATGTGGGAGGAAGGAAAGTTGCGCAATACAAAAAATTACGAAAAGTTAATTAAAATTGTACTAAAAATATACATAAATACATACATAAAAACGTGTTCTGAAAAAACAAAGACAGACCGACAGACCGACAGACAGACGTGGAAACAAATCTAAAGTTGAAATACAATAAAATTATGTGCCATTATTAGAAAAATCAAACAAACATAAATTACAAAAACAAAAACAGAAACTTAATTTAGGTGAAATTCATGGGAAGGGAAATAAATACACACTCAAAAGAAAAGGAAATTAAATGTTTAGGATATAAAAACAAAAAAGCAAAGAAACAAATTTGCCAATCGTTGTAGTAAAATTACAAGAAAAAATACTTAAATTAACATATTAGGTTTTGTAAAAAAAAAATAGTATGTAATAAAAATGAAATAATTGTTATGGAAAAGTTCACTGCGAGATGTCATTTGCGAACCTGATATATCCTCTGCATTACAGCAAATGATATAGAATACAAGGAAGCTGCGAATGAGCGGCGCCTAATAGATTAAACAAGCACAGAGAGAGAAATAAATTGGTGGAAAAAAGCTTGTATGTGCACTCAATTTCTAGAAGGGATCATAAAATGGCGGCCCGCTCTCTGTATAATAGAAACATGTACGAAGAACAACAAGTCATTCAACAACAAATCGAACGCATGCACAAAAGAAAAAAAGAAAATTTATCTTTTGATCCGCACTCTCTCAGCTCACTCGCGATGTAAGTGGGTACCCGCCATTTAAAAATGTTTCACTGCTAGAGATGCACTCTCTTCTTATTGTATACTCTTTGATAGACAAAAAAAAAAACACATACGGGGAGAAAACAATTGTCAAATAATTTTAATTTTTTAATAAATTGTATATAAATAAAATTTAAATATTATTAAAGAGAAATTAAATGAATTTAAAAATGTCAAAGTTTTGTAAACTATATAATACTTATTTAAAAATTGTATAAAATCATATACATATTATAAAATATAAAATAATATGCATACACAATTACATACATAAATTCATAAAAAAGTACATACATACCTACTCAATGAGCATATAAATACATACCTACATAGTATATACATACATACATATATAGAATATGATATATAAGAAAACCATATAAATCTTTATATAAGAATTATATATGTATAGGAATATGTATACATACTTATGTACATATATATATAAAAAAATAATGAAATATTATATACCAAAAAATTATATATATATATATAAAATTTAAATTACAAATAAAGGACAGCCAAAAAAATATATTTATTAATGTAAATTAAACCCCAAAAACAAAAAACAATTTTTCTTTTTTTTCCTACTCGTAGAATGAAATACTTGTATAGCTACACTCAAGTACGCACACATGCTGCAGCACACAATTTACAATTTCACAGATTTGCTATATGGAGAACTTTGCAGGATATCCGCTCCTCAACAGCAGGAAACTGTTGTGAAAATAACATAGCAAATAACTTCTAAGCCACAATGCAATGTTAAACTCATGCTCTGCCCATACCAATGCATTTATCTATGTACATGAGCACCACCACACTGCTACTGCTTCCTTCTCATCGTATTTAGCCATTCACTCGTTTATACTTAAACTTAAATACAAATAAAAACTATGGATAAATACTTGTATCCTTCTCATGTGTCACAATGAATGCACGCCCCTTTACTTATGCTGCCCGCCGCGTACTCAACATACCATTTACTACTCTTTACATTTCTCACCCGTTCGCTTAACCGTTACACTCTCTCTCTCGCACTCTCTCTCCCCCACTCTTTATGTGCTTTTCTAAATGTGACAACTCGTTGACATTTATCGTAATTTCGTAATAATGTAGTAAGAATATCCTTTTTTGTAAGAGATTTATCTCATTCATTCGTATTAGTGTGGCACACTTTCTTTTTGCTGCTTTTTTGTTTGTTGTTGAGTGGATGTGCGTGTGCGAGTGTGTGTGTGTGTTTTCATCACAAACTGAGTTACTCCACACAAAAGTTTTGTGGTCGAAATGTATTCTTCCAAAGCAATTTGGTTACATTTTTGTCATTTCAACACATCGTTATTGTCGTCTTTATATCCATAATATTTATTCACTTTATATACTTTAATTTTAAGTGTATCATTTTTGATATGAGCGAATACACAGAGAAGATTCCGAAAAAGGTCAGTTTATTGTATAGGTATATATTTTTATTGACTATGGTACATTAAATTATCATTATTATTGAATGGTGGAGTAATTATTCTATGTAATTCCCTAACAATTCCATTCTGTAGGGGAAAATTATGATGGTATAGGCCGGTAAGTACAGGCCGATATGAGTTAAATATTCTGCCAGGAGGTAGAAAGAGCAGACAGCAATAGACTCCACTTCATTACTTAGGCCGAATTTGCTCGGCGAACACCATGAAATTGTTGTTGTACCTAACACGAAGAGAGAGTTGTTACTCACTCTCACAACGAACACGAAATGCTGAGTGAAATGTGCACCAAGCACGTCGAATATTCAAGATGGCACTGAGCTATTTTACAAAAAAGTAACAAAAATGTATGTAAAATAATACGAAAACATGCTGCCAATATTTTTATATTTTAAAAGTGAATAATATTTTCTTTATAAAGCTATGAAAAGTACATATTTATACATCACATTAGCGATATTCACTATGTGATAGAAACAGTCTTGCATCATTGGAAATTATTAACTTCACTCAACTTCAATGTTAATAAAATTGTTTAAAGTGTTTCTGTATACCATTTAGTGTTGCCATTGTACACAAATAAGCATTCAAACATGACCAAAAGTAACTCTGCAAATAGTTCAATGGAACCGAGCCAGACCGAGTACGACAGAAAAATGTAATGTGTTCGCCGAAAAGCCGAACAGCGAACAGCGAACACCAACATAACCCGACCTTAGGAAATACTTTCCTCCAATCGGACATTCCGAGTATAGTGGATAAGACTTTTAAAAGGAAACTATAATTCCGCACTCGGAATATAGCTTCATTATCTCAGACTATCTAAGGCTCTAGCTAGGAACACTGCTCAGGGAATAAGTATAATGCCAACATCATGTATTTAATAATTACATCGAATCTGATAGTATTGATAAAACATTCACCCTCTTTATCATTAGAGGTAGGGACGACAAGTAGGCCAACTTCGCCTTTATGAGTTTTTATTTACCTCGACTACTTACCTCGATTACTTTCTTTCTACTTTGACTTAATTTTATAATTTTGAATTAATCTCATTTATTTACATACCAGGTGTACACGGTTATTTAAGAAAAATGGTTATACATTCAATCTTCGAAGTAATGGCCATTGATAGCTACACATTTTTCCCATCTCTCTGGCAATTTGTGAATGCCTCGCCAAAAAACACTGTTCGTTTTTTGAGTCAAACCAGTCATCGAGCCATTTTTTCACATTTTCGTACGAATCGAAGTGCTGCTCAGCAAGTGAGTGCCCGCGTGCGGCATTGATGAAAATAAGTCGTAGTCAGATGGAGCCAAGTCTGGTGAATGAGCCGCATGGGGCAGGTTCTCCCCAGCTGTACGAATCTACCAATGTCACTTCTTCGTTTTTTGAGTCTAACCAGTTATCGAGCCATTTTTTCACATTTTCGTACGAATGGAAGTGCTGCTCAGGAAGTACGTGCCCAATTGATGAAAATAAGTGGTAGTCCGATGGAGTCAGGTCTGGTGAATAAGCCGCATGGGGCAGGTTCTCCCCAGCTGTACGAATCTACCAATTTCCGAGTCTGTTTTGTTCTTGTTCGATGTGATTGTGCATTGTCATCAAGAAAAATCACTTTGTGTTGCCTAGCTTGATATTCTGGACGTTTTTGGCGCAAAGTAACTGTTTCAACTGGATTCAGAAAGTCAAACCAGATAATACCTCGCTGATCCCAGAAAACACAGAGCATTCTTCCGTCTTCTTTCCGAAGCGATTTGGCTTTGCTGTCGATTTGGCCGGTGTTCCGGGCTTAACATATGATCGTTTTCGTTTGGGAATAGACATTCTCGAAATAGATCCATTTTTTATCGCCAGTAACAATTCGATGAAGATATGACTTTCTTTTGTACCTGGCGAGCAACATTTCACAGGTGATTTTCTTGCTGTCTTTCAGTCAATTCATGCGGCACCCAACTTCCCACCTTCAAAATCAATCCCATGGCTTTTAAACGTTGAGAAATGCATTATTGGGTCACATTTATGTAATTGATCTGCAAGTTGTTCTTGCGTTTGACCATCATCCTCATCGAGTAAAGCTTGCAATTCGGCATTCGGCATTCGGCATCTTCAAACTTTTTCGTTGGTTTCGGTTTTCCACGTTCTTCGTTTCTCACATCAAAATCGAAATCGCCACTTTTACCATAAACTTATTGAACCACTCGTTGCACTGTGTTTTGCCTAGAGCGTGCTGGCTGTACCGTAAGCTTCAACCAGCATTCGATGAGGTTCCAGAACAGATTTCTTCAATTGGAAACATAAAATCAATGATCTCAGCATATCGTAGTTTGTAAGCACAAAATTCGACATTTTTACATGCTCCCAGGGCTTGAGAGGTCACGGATTAAATGAGTATAAGTCTCAGAATATTCGAATAAATGTTATAGGTTAAAGTATTTACATATTAAAAGAAAAAACTGGCACATAATTTCACGGATTATCGGACGTTTTTAGTCCATCAAAATTCGGGAATTCACCATTTTTTTTTGTTTTTTTGTTTTTAATAAATGTATTAACTTATAAATACTACAGATTGCTGAAATTTGCCAATATTTTCACAATCAAAACCTAAAACTTGTTGGAAAATTGTTAATACAGTAAATGAAACTATGGAAAGTTTCCACAACAAATGTATTTTTAAAGTTACTTTTACATCCATAACTAAAAAAAAACAGGAATTGAAATGGAATTTTTCAAAAATTCGATTTGTTGTTCGACCTGAAGCAGCTTTAGTACCCTCAGTTATTATTTGATCATCAAGATTTATTGACTTCAGCTGAAGTATATATACTCCTGTAATATAACCTGTAAATTGACATCAAATTTGGTAGGCTTTGGTACCAAGAACTTTGCGACTTTTGTCTATGAATCGAATCACTGTGCAATGGATCGAAAAAGTCAACCTCTTCGATTTTGATCAACGTGGAAAAAATGCCCTGAGGGTGGAGGGCAAAGGGGATAATATAAAATATAAATTAACTTTTTAATATTGTAAAGGGTGATTTTTTAAGATATTGGTTTTTGACACTTAAAAAAAAAACACAAAAATTTTACAAAAGTGAATAAAATTTGTAGTTAGATCGATAAATCAATTCCTGCCATTTACTTTTTAAAGATGATTTCACTTAAATGTGAAGTGTTGCCCGCGGCTACGCTTCAAGTGGTCCAAGCTGAAGGTCCAATTTTGGCTCATTTTTCACACATTTCGGCCGGAATCTCACCAATGACGCACTGACGCATTCAATGTTGACTTTCAAAGCAGTAATCGTGTTTGGCTTGTCCCTATAGACAAGAAACTTAACATAGCCCCACAAAAAATAGTCTAACGGGGTCAAATCACACTATCTTGGTGGCCAATTGACTGCACCTAAACGTGAGATTAACTGCTCACCAAATTCGCTTCTCAATTCATGCATGGTGTCGCGTGCAGTGTGGCATGTGACATGTTGCACCGTCCTGTTGGAACCACATGTCGGCCAAGTCCAATTCTAGCAATTTCGGCCAAAAAAAGTGTTTTAATCGAATGGTACCTTTTCTCCATTGACCATAACGTTGCGGCCTTCATTGTCTTTGAAGAAGTACGGCCCAATGATACGGCAATTCTGCTTATTCGCGTATTCATTGAGCCAAAAATGAGCCGACCATAAAATGGACATAGCTTGCGAAAACGTTGTTCAGGCGTAAGTCTATTCATGATGAAATGGCAAACCAAACTGAGCATTTTTTACTTTGACACATGTCAAGAATCACGCGTGCACTGTCAGAATATATAATTATCAAAAACCAAGTAGGAAAAAAAATCACCCTTTATATATTATATTACAGAAATTCGTAAAATTTTATAGTTTTGCACTTCTTATATATATTATATTCCCTTCATGGATTTCCAACCATTTTTAACCTATTGCAATATAATCGATTTAATTCATTTTTACACGCACTTATGGCTTATTATCTCCTTATATTCACTATCTACAGGGTGCAGCATCTTTTCTGTCAGTATGTGAATATTGAATATGAAGTATTTCATATATGAAGTATTTTTATTTAATTTAACCCTTTACAAGTTATTTGGACTAGTTTTTTTAATACAACATGAATCAAGTGGCCGCCGTTATTGACCAAAGCAAAACGTGTCCAGTGTTTTCCATCACTTTTTCGAGCATCTCGGGCGGTAGAGCGATGATTTCGGCACGAATGTTTGCCTTGAGCTCGAAGTCTGGTTTGAGAATTGCTGGCGTGGTCTTTGCTTTTCAAATAAGCCCACAAAAAGAAGTGCGACGGGGTTAAATCTGGAGATCTGGGTGGCCAGTCATTGTTGCCATTTTTTGACTTCACACATCCTGGGAAACTGCATTGTTAGATTTGCAGTATGGCATGGCGCACCGTCTTGTTGAAACCATTCACCGTTCACACATTTGTGGGCAAACATAATGAGCCAACCAACATCCACCACATATCGATTCCCATTTGACAGTTTCGCCTTATCTGAAGAAAAATGTCCCAATGATGGTTTTTGTGCAAACGCCGGCCCATGCAGCAGTCACTTTTTGGTCATGCAATGGTGTTTCTTCAGGGATCTTGTGTGGATTCTCCATTCCCCAAATGTGGCAATTTTGCTGGTTAAAGGCGCCAGAGAGTTTGAAATGGGCATCGTCGGTCATAAAAATTTCCTTCCTAAAATCAGGTGCAGCGACTATTTGACCGTATTCCAAGCGACATGGACGGTCTTTCAGACACATTCTTTGAGTTAATTGCACTTTTTACGGAAACAAATGCAAATCATCCTTCATAATGCGCGCCAAGGTGATGCCACTGACACCGAAACGCTGAGCGCAGTGACGATATGACAAATGTGGGTTCTCGGCAACCGTTCTGTCTTACCGCTTCAACCACCTGCTGTTCATTGGAACGTCTTGGTTGTTGATGAACGGTTTGACGACGATTTCCCACTCATTTCCCATGCTCAACAAAATTCGACACCAAACGATGAATAGTGTTGTTAGACAGGGTGCTTGTTGGCCAGTCCACGATATTTTCGACGATATGCACGTTGAGTTAACACAACTGAACGACTATTTTCAATGTGCCACATAAGTACAGAGGCGTCACTATTTCGGCGCGTTGTTTCGGTGTGAAGTGGAAGAGATTCATGGTTAAAATTGTACTGAATTCAGGGTTTCAAAAACATGTTTACTCAAGGCAATCGCTTGATAAATGTTAAAATTGTTCAATGTTTACATACCGAAGATGGCGCACCCTTTATGTATACGATTTTATAACATCAGTTTTCAGGTGTTCTTTTCTAGAACATACATACATTTACATAAATAATGTAAAATCCTATAGTTCTTCAACAGTCTTCCAAAACCATAGTGTTTATTTAAGGTTTAAAAGAAAAGCGTTAAAGCGTTATATAAATCCAAGTGTTCCATCAAAAAATTTATACTCATCATATTCATTCAATCAATTCTTCATGCCCAGCAAATCCATAGACATTTTATTTATTATATTGGCCAAAAAAAATCAAAACAAATCAAAAACAGAGAAAACTATAGGCCAAAAAGATTGCTACCATATTTATGTAATTGAAACAATTCAAACACATTTTAACACATTTTAACACATTTTGTGTGTTATTAATTTCAATTAAAGAATTTAACCAAACTCTTTTAGCATTTTAGCATACCAAATCCGTTCCCCTCCCCCCCCCCCACATCAATTGCCACACTATGCCATCATTATTTCCTGCATAACCACCAACAATATGCTTCCACTTGAAACCCTTACAGTGAGCGTTTAGCGTTTAGTGGGTGGGCGTTTTTTATGTTTTTTCGTTTTTACAAGCGTCAAAGTTTCAGCATATAATTGCCGTACAGATAAATTTCATGCCGCGCTTCGGTTAATTCAGCTTTTTCGTCTTCGCCTTCGCCTTCGTCTTTGTCTTTGTCTTTGTCTCTGCCTACTTTATTCATACACTTGGCATAAATGAAGGCGTGAGAAATTCGCCGAAAAGTATGCTTTATATAATTTTAATTTAGCTACTTGCTGTGTTGGCCCCCGGTCTGTGCATCGGCAGTGAGCACAAAAAAGAGAAGGAGGCAGTTTTAATTTTGTTTGCTGCCGTTTAAAGTTGGAAAATTATTGTGCGCCTCGTTGACTTTCTTTCTGCTTAAGCACGATAGAGAGTAAGAAATTTACCCTTTTTTCTAACCATTGCTGCTATGATTTTTGATAGCGTCTTGGCGTTGGTCTTGCCAGTAGCTAAATAGCCTTCAGTCATCACATAAAGAGTAAAACAAAAAAACCAAAAATCTTTACGATCATCGCTTAATTATTTTGCCCTTTCTTGAATAAGTACACGTACTCCGATTTGTGTTTACCTTTTTGTGGTTTGCTGCCAAACCAAAAATTGTTCATACCATAAATGGGAGTACTTTAGGAATTTGTTTATTGTATGTTGTTTGTATTGGCAGCTGAGGCGAAAGTCAAACGAATTTTATTATTGAATTTTGATTAAAACATTCAATTGAGTTTTGCAAACGAGCGGGATCGAAAATATTGTTGTAAGTGCAATATTAAAATATGAATGTATAAATTAATTACCTTCGGACGGTGTATTTAATTAAGAGTAAGTAAACATTTAACGGTTATATATACATTTTACTATACTCGCTTGGACATAAAGAGGAATCTCAAGAATACCTTCCCATTGAGTTTTAAGAAGCTTCCAATTACTTGAGTATAAGTAAATTTTTTCTTTATTCACAGCAAATAAAACTTAATTAAATCAGCTTGTATTTCTACTGAAGAAAATCATTTAGTTTCTTCTATTTTACTTCTCCTTTTTTTTTTTTAAAGAAAATATAACTAGCCAAAGCTAAATACTTCGGCTGTACGAAATACGTGGAGTCATGCAGACATTTGGCAGAAGGAAACAGCAGCAGCCCGGAAGTTGGCGTGGAAACGATTATGAAGTATTTAATGAAATTAAATGCGCAGCAGTAAAAAAGAAAATATGAAATGAAAACTTATGAAATATGATAACAAATATTGCAGGAACTTTGCCAAAATATTCATATCTAAACGGCTTAAGAAGACTGCCGAAAACTTTAAGGCAGGAAAAAGTAGTTGTAATTAAAGTAGTAGCAAAAGTAGCGGTCAAGACCGATCATCCGTTATAGTGCCAGCTAAGTAAGTATGGTAAGTAGTAGCAAAAGAGTTAGTAAATAGTAGTTTTAAAAAGTAATAGTAAATAGTAGTAGTAAATAGTAGTAGTAAAAAGTAGTAGTAAATAGTAGTAGTAATAGTAGTAGTAAATAGTAGTAGTAAACAGTAGTAGTAAATACTTAGTAGTAAATAGAGGTAGAAAATAGTAGAAGTAAATAGTAGAAGTAAATAGTAGTAGTAAATAGTAGTAGTAAATAGAAGTAGTAAATAAAAGTAGTGACTAGTAGTAGTAAAAGTAGAATTAAATAGTAGAAGTAAATAGTATTAGTAAATAGAAGTAGTAAATAGTAGTAGTAAATAGTAGTAGTAAATAGTAGTAGTAACTACTAGTAGTAAATAGTATTAGTATATACTTGTAATAAATAGTACTAGTAAATACTTAGTAGTAAATAGTAGTAATAAATAGTAGAAGTATATAGTAGTAGTAAATAGTAGTAGTAAATACTAGAAGTAATTAGTTGTCGTAAATAGTAAAAGTAAATAGTAGTAGTAAATAGTAGTAGTAAATAGTAGTAGTGGATAGTAGTGGTAAAAGTAGAATTAAATAGTAGAAGTAAATAGTAGAAGTAAATAGTAGTAGTAAATAGTAGAATTAAATAGTAGAAGTAAATAGTAGTAGTAAATAGTATTAGTGAGTAGTAGTCGTATATAGTAGTAGTAATAGTTGAATTAAATAGTAGTAGTAAATTGTAGTAGTAAATAGTAGTAGTAAATAGTACTAGTAAATACTTAGTAGTAGTAAATAGTAGTAGTAAATAGTAGTAGTAAATAGTAGTAGTAAACAGTAGTAGTAAATACTTAGTAGTAAATAGAGGTAGTAAATAGTAGAAGTAAATAGTAGAAGTAAATAGTAGTAGTAAATAGTAGTAGTAAATAGAAGTAGTAAATAAAAGTAGTGACTAGTAGTAGTAAAAGTAGAATTAAATAGTAGAAGTAAATAGTATTAGTAAATAGAAGTAGTAAATAGTAGTAGTAAATAGTAGTAGTAAATAGTAGTAGTAAATAGTAGTAGTAAATACTAGTAGTAAATTGTATTAGTATATACTTGTAGCAAATAGTACTAGTAAATACTTAGTAGTAAATAGTAGTAATAAATAGTAGAAGTATATAGTAGTAGTAAATAGTAGTAGTAAATACTAGAAGTAATTAGTAGTCGTAAATAGTAAAAGTAAATAGTAGTAGTAAATAGTAGTGGTGGATAGTAGTGGTAAAAGTAGAATTAAATAGTAGAAGTAAATAGTAGTAGTAAATAGTAGTAGTAAATAGTAGAATTAAATAGTAGAAGTAAATAGTAGTAGTAAATAGTATTAGTGAGTAGTTGTAGTATATAGTACTAGTAATAGTTGAATTAAATAGTAGTAGTAAATTGTAGTAGTAAATAGTAGTAGTAAATAGTAGTAGTAAATAGTAGTAGTAAATAGTAGTAGTAAATACTTAGTAGTAGTAAATAGTAGTAGAAAATAGTAGTAGTAAATAGTAGTAGTAAACAGTAGTAGTAAATACTTAGTAGTAAATAGAGGTAGTAAATAGTAGAAGTAAATAGTAGAAGTAAATAGTAGTAGTAAATAGTAGTAGTAAATAGAAGTAGTAAATAAAAGTAGTGACTAGTAGTAGTAAAAGTAGAATTAAATAGTAGAAGTAAATAGTACTAGTAAATAGAAGTAGTAAACAGTAGTAGTAAATAGTAGTAGTAAATAGTAGTAGTAAATACTAGTAGTAAATTGTATTAGTATATACTTGTAGTAAATAGTACTAGTAAATACTTAGTACTAAATAGTAGTAATAAATAGTAGAAGTATATAGTAGTAGTAATAGTAGTATAGTATATAGTAAATAGTAAAAGTAAATAGTAGTACTAAATAGTAGTAGTGGATAGTAGTGGTAAAAGTAGAATTAAATAGTAGAAGTAAATAATAGTAGTAAATAGTAGTAGTAAATAGTAGAATTAAATAGTAGAAGTAAATAGTAGTAGTAAATAGTATTAGTGAGTAGTAGTCGTATATAGTACTAGTAATAGTTGAATTAAATAGTAGTAGTAAATTGTAGTAGTAAATAGTAGTAGTAAATAGTAGTAGTAAATAGTACTAGTAAATACTTAGTAGTAGTAAATAGTAGTAGAAAATAGTAGTAGTAAACAGTAGTAGTAAACAGTAGTAGTAAATACTTAGTAGTAAATAGAGGTAGTAAATAGTAGAAGTAAATAGTAGAAGTAAATAGTAGTAGTAAATAGTAGTAGTAAATAGAAGTAGTAAATAAAAGTAGTGACTAGTAGTAGTAAAAGTAGAATTAAATAGTAGAAGTAAATAGTATTAGTAAATAGAAGTAGTAAATAGTAGTAGTAAATAGTAGTAGTAAATAGTAGTAGTAAATACTAGTAGTAAATTGTATTAGTATATACTTGTAATAAATAGTACTAGTAAATACTTAGTAGTAAATAGTAGTAATAAATAGTAGAAGTATATAGTAGTAGTAAATAGTAGTAGTAAATACTAGAAGTAATTAGTAGTCGTAAATAGTAAAAGTAAATAGTAGTAGTAAATAGTAGTAGTGGATAGTAGTGGTAAAAGTAGAATTAAATAGTAGAAGTAAATAGTAGTAGTAAATAGTATTAGTGAGTAGTAGTCGTATATAGTAGTAGTAATAGTTGAATTAAATAGTAGTAGTAAATTGTTGTAGTAAATAGTAGTAGTAAATAGTACTAGTAAATACTTAGTAGTAGTAAATAGTAGTAGTAAATAGTAGTAGTAAACAGTAGTAGTAAATACTTAGTAGTAAATAGAGGTAGTAAATAGTAGAAGTAAATAGTAGAAGTAAATAGTAGTAGTAAATAGTAGTAGTAAATAGAAGTAGTAAATAAAAGTAGTGACTAGTAGTAGTAAAAGTAGAATTAAATAGTAGAAGTAAATAGTATAAGTAAATAGTAGTAGTAAATAGTAGTAGTAAATACTAGTAGTAAATTGTGTTAGTATATACTTGTAGTAAATAGTACTAGTAAATACTTAGTAGTAAATAGTAGTAATAAATAGTAGAAGTATATAGTAGTAGTAAATAGTAGTAGTAAATAGTAGTAGTAAATAGTACTAGTAAATACTTAGTAGTAGTAAATAGTAGTAGTAAATAGTAGTTGTAAATAGTTATAGTAAATAGTAGTTTTAAATACTTACTTACTTTTAATGGCACAACAGCCCATGGAGGGCCTAGGCCGAGCTTTTCGCATTCACTCATGTTGTGCGTGTTATATTTGTACATGAATGGAAGGAACCTACAGTTTAATGCCGAATCCGAGCGGCGAAGTGAAAAGCTTTTCATAGCAATTTTTACTCTTGTAGGTTTGCCATTGCCTGCCAAGAGGTGGTACCGTGTAGAAAAATTATTTTTTCTACTTTTTGATTTTGCCTGTGCCGAGATTCGAACCCCGGACACTCTGCGCAGCAGTCCAACGCACTACCACTACGCCATAGCGACCACAGTAGTATTAAATAGTATTAGTAAATAGTAGTAGATGACTGCGTCATCTAGTCTCGAGGTTCACGGCGGTGAACGAGCGCCTAGCCACTATCCGCATCAAGGCAAAATTCTTCAACATCAGCCTAATTTGTGTCCATGCCCCGACGGATGAGAAGGATGAAACGACCAAAGATGACTTCTACGAGCTCCTCGACAAAGCTTATGAGCCCCCGCCACGATGTTAAAATCGTGTTAGGCGACTTTAATGCCAAGGTGGGCAAGGAGAGTCTCTTTGGTCCGACGATCGGAAAATTCAGTCTCCACGACGAAGCCACCGATAACGGTATGAAACTGATCGACTTCACCGCCGCACGAAACATGACAGTTAGTAGCATCAGATTCCTACATAAGGATATCCATAAGGCCACTTGGCTGTCCCCTGATCAAAACACACGAAACCAAATTGATCACGTTGTGATCGGCGGGAAGGCACGCTTCCAGTGTACTAGACGTACGCACAATGCGTGGTGCAAACATCGACTCAGACCACTACTTGGTTGCAGCCAAGGTCTGCACACGTATATGTGTAGCAAATCGCGTACGGATAGGTACAAAGAGAAAGCTGGATGTCGAAAAGCTGCAACCACAACAGACAGCCAAAGTCTTTGCCAACCAACTTGCACTTCTCCTTTCGCAAAACACCCCTCAACTTGATGATATATGCGCACAGTGGACGCACATTTCCCGCTCTATGCGTACGGCTGCCGAAGAGGTGCTAGGCTACCACCGTCGACGGAGAAATATGTGGTACGACCAAGAGTGTCGCGATGCTACTGAAGCAAAAAACGCAGTCTACAGAGCCACCCTGCAGTCAGTTGCAACGCGACCTGCTAAGGAGCGATACAGAAAGTTGAGGAGGGAGGAGAAACGTCTTTTCAGGCGCAAGAAAAGAGATGAAGAAAGACGCGAGTTCAATGATATCGAAATGTTGCGGGACAGGAACGAGGTCCGAAAATTCTTTTAAAGAATAAGACGCCTGACTCTTGGTTTGAAGACCGGTGCCTCTTCCTGCAAGGATGAAGACGGAAATCTGGTGACAGATATCCAGGGCATAATGAGATTATGGAGCGAGCACTTTTCGCAGCTGCTTAATGGCGAAGAAGGCAATAATCCCGCCACTGCGGAACCCACTCCGGAAACCCCAATCACTGACGGCGTTGAAGTACCGCCGCCTGACTATGAGGAGGTCTTAACAGACATTGCTCGGCTGAAAAACAATAAGGCTGCAGGTGCAGATGGCCTGCCTGCTGAGTTGTTTAAGACCGGAGGCGAAGAGCTCCAAAAACGCATGCATGAGCTTCTATGCAGAATATGGTCAGATGAAATCATGCCAAGTGATTGGAATCTCAGCGTACTCTGCCCAATCCATAAGAAAGGTGATTCCACGATCTGCGCCAACTACCGTGGGATAAGCCTTCTTAATATTGCATATAAGGTTCTATCGAGCGTACTGTGCGAAAGACTGAAGCCCATCGTCAACAAACTGATTGGACCTTATCAGTGTGGCTTCAGGCCTGGTAAATCCACCATCGACCAGATATTCACACTACGCCAAATCCTGGAAAAGACCCGAGAAAAACAGATCGACACCCATCATCTATTTGTCGATTATAAAGCCGCTGCCGCCTTCGACAGCACGATTAGGGATCACTTGTACGCCGCAATGTCTGATTTTGGTATCCCTGCAAAGCGCATTCGTCTTTGCAAAATAACACTGACCAACACCACCAGCGCAGTGAAAATTGGGACAGACCTCTCCGCACCATTTGATAGCAAAAGAGGTTTCAGACAAGGTGACTTTTACCATGGTTTACTGTACTATACGGAATTGTGCATAGACGGATACGTCGTTATTTTTTAAGAAATAGTTCAAGTTCACGGAGCAGTGCTTACCAAAGCCAAAAAATTCAGTCGATAGAAGACATAGCAGAGAATTCGCGGCAAGAACTGAAGTCGATTCCGGAAAATGTCGATTCGTTGGCTGAAGTGTATCATTTCGAAATGAGCCGACTTTGAAGGCAATATCACAAGTTTGAACGAATAATAACTAATTTATGTTTTATTTTACAAAAACCAGCGAAAATTCAGCGAAGAATTAATAAGCAAAAATAAAAAGTTAGAGTAGAGATATTGTTTTTTTTGTTTTTAAATGCGGTAACAGAAAACATTTGAATCCTATTGTTTTGAATCAGGCAGTACCGCAGTTTTGGCAGCTATGTAACTCGCTCTCCCTCAGAGAAAGCAACATTTCTCACTGAACACAAACCCCTGAAAATTTACCTTCTAGTTGTGAATACCAGTTGTACAAGTATGAAAATGGTATTTTTTTTTAGAAAATGCATGTTTATGGTTATACATTTAATCTTCAAAGTAATGGTCATTGCTAGTAATGGTCATTTTTTTCCATCTCTCTTTCAATTTGTGAATTCCTCGCCAAAAAAACTATTCGTGTTTTGAGTCAAACCAGTCAGCTACAAATTTTTTCACATTTTCGTACGAATCGAAGTGCTGCTCAGCAAGTGAGTGGCCGCGTGCCCCATTGATGAAAATAAGTGGTAGTCAGATGGAGCCTGCTGAAGTCTGGTGAATAAGCCGCATGGGGCAGGGCTTCCCAGCTTTACGAATCTACCAATTCCCGAGTCTGTTTTGTTCTTGTTCGATGTGATGGTGCATTGTCATCAAGAAAAATCACTTTGTGTTGCCTAGCTTGATATTCTGGACGTTTTTGACGCAAAGCACGTTTTTGGTTCAAATCGGCCAACTGTTGTTGGTAGCGTTGACCAGTAACTGTTTCATTCCAGAAGAAAACACAGAGCATTATCTTCTTTCCGAAGCGATTTGGCTTTGCTGTCGATTTGGCCGGTGTACCGGGATTAACATATGATCGTTTACGTTTGGGAATAGATATTCTCGAAATAGATCTATTTTCCAGATCCATCGCCAGTAACAATTCGATGAAGATATGGTATGACTTTCTTTTGTACCTGGCGAGCAACATTTCACAGGTGGATTTTCCATTTTCTTCCTGTCTTTCAGTCAATTCATGCGGCGCCCATCTTTCCACCTTCAAAATCAAACCCATGGCTTGTAAACGTTGAGAAATACATTGTTGGGTCACATTTACCATAGTTGTTCTGCAAGTTGTTCTCGCGTTTGACTATCATCCTCATCGAGTAAAGCTTGCAATTCGGCATTCGGCATCTTCAAACTTTTTCGGTGGTTTCGGTCTTCAACGTTCTTTGTTTCTCACATCAAAATCGAAATCTCCACTTTTACCTGTTTTTTGCCTAGAGCGTGCTGGCCGTACCGTAAGCTTCCACAAGCATTCGATGAGATTCCAAAGCAGATTTCTTCAATTGGAAACAGAAAATCATTGATGTCGGCATATCGTAGTTTGTAGGAACAAAATTCGACATTTTTACGAACGAAAAAAAAATATGTTGTTGTATGAAACTTGATTGTTTATGAACTGAATATTGTTCATAGAACTAAATGCGAAGAAATGACGCCAATGATTTGGTTTGACAGAGCGTATAGTTTTACCTAGCGACTCAGAGATGTCATTACCGGTTTCATACTTGTACAACTGGTAGATGCCACGTATCACCTGTATCACATACTGCATTTGATATTAATTTTTTGGAGAACAATCTTGTGGACTTTCATAATGCCTCGACCGGGTCGAAATCGATCCTCTTAAGTTCGCTCTCACACTCACAGGCTACACCACACTAGAAGAAATCTATTGAATACCATTAAATAATGTTACATAAATATTCCAAGTGATACTCTTTGATATACAAGCATTGATGAAGAAATCTTTAGTTTAGTATTTCTTGGATTGTCTTCCAATTACTAGTCTAATTACTAGTTATAATTTTTTTCTCTTATAAGTTTATCATCTAATTATAATTTATTACGCATCGTTGAAAAATGAAAATTTCCGCTGAAAAACTCTACTGTGCTCTCTTTTCTCATTTCTTGGAGACACGTCACGTCTATCAGCTCTATCGTAGCCAACTTAAGTAGCATATAAGAGAGAGAATACATTACAACTACATACTCATGATGGCATGCATCTCTCTGTCTCTGGCAAATTTTATCTTTAAATTTATCTATATATGTATTTTTTTCTCAAAATTTATTTTGAGACACCACCTCCCCACATCCACTCTCTCCACAATACTTCATGAATGTAAAAGAGGCGACATGCAAATGCTTCCCTATATAAAGGGTGTTTTTCCCCCAGAAGTGTGGTTTTCAATCTGGCAATACTTTTTTCGGAGTTTGTCTTTTTGACAGCTGTCACTTGATTTATGCTCCGTTCGGTTTCCCATTTCATAATGAATAGACTTACGCCTGAACAATGTTTGCAAATTATTGAAATTTATTATCAAAATTCGTGCTCTGTGAAAAATGTGTGTTATCGCAAAATTGTCTTCAGCGACGATGTTCATTTTTGGCTCAATGGATTCGTGAACAAGCAGGATTGCCGTATTTGGAGTGAAGATCAACCAAAGCCATTCAGCAGCTACCAATGCATCCCGAAAAATTCACTGTTTTATGCTGTTCGGTTTATGGGCAGGCGGCATCCATTGGGCCCTACTTCTTCCAAGACGATGAAGACCGCAACGTTACGGTCAATGGAGAAAGGTACCGTTCGATGAAAACAAACTTTATTTTTGCCGAGAATGCAAGAATTGGACTCGGCTCACATGTTGTTTCAACAGAACGGTGCCACATGCATCAATTGGTAGGCGAATTTGGTGAGCAGTTAATCTCACGTTTTGGTGTAGTCAATTGGCTTCCAAGAATGTGTGATTTGACCCCGTTAGACTATTTTTTTGTGGAGCTTTGTTAAGTCTCTTGTATAAAAGGGACCAGCCAAACACGATTACTGCTTTGGAAGCCAACATTGAATGCGTCAGTGCGTCATTGGTGAGATTCCGGCCGAAATGTGTGAAAAATTAGCCAAAATTGGACCTTCAGCTTGGACCACTTGAATCGTAGCCGCGGGCAACATTTCACATTTAAGTGAAATTATCTTTAAAAAGTAAATGGCAGGAATTGATTAATCCATCCAGATAAAAATTTCATTCACTTTTGTAAAATTTCTGTGTTTGTTTTTCATTTTTAAAAACTAAACTCTTATAAAAATCACCCTTTATTTGCTCTGCGCTACGTTCACTTTGGATTGCATTTTTGCTGATAAAATAGTATGAGTTAAAAGCGACCAAAATCGAAATAGACGCTGAGTGAGCTAGTTGTGTAGTAGTGATTTTTCAATGGTGTTGGTTAAATGGCGCATACACACAAACACACACACACACACACATAAACCGAAATCTATGTGCATGTTTGTTTGTTTCTTTGCGAAAGCCACAATAATGGAATTGCAGATATTTTTTGGGTTAAAGTTGCACACCCATCGCTGGTGCTGGGTGACTGGACCGCATTTGTTGATTGCAAAATTTGTTTACACAACAACAATACCACATAAATAGGGTACTTGCGAGTACGTACTCCAATAACCACGATGAATTCGAAGGAGTGTGGTGGAAAAATATAATATAAAAGAAATTTTTGGAAGAAAAAGGCAATGATGCAGCAGTACGTGCATAACGAAATTTGAAGGCACTTTTGCTTACTGCATCTTCTGCCCTGACAGTGCAGACAAACAGACAGACAGACAGACAGACAGACAGATTTGTGTGTGTGATATGTATATGGACAGACAACGAGTGAGAGAGCCCAGCCAAGCAAGCAGACACTGATAAACATTTGCACAACACAAACGCAGATTTGCTTTCACAATATTTCCTTATTATTTTTATTTAGCATTGAAATTTATTTGCTCTTTTTTGGGGTTTTCGTTTTGTTTTTTTGTTTTTTTCTTTCTGTTTCTGTTTAATTTTTTGTTTTTTTCCTTCCATTTCAAAATCGAAATTTCATTTGGGTTTCTTTCTTCTAATAAAGTGTTCATTATCACAAACTTCCACACAAACTTCGATTTTTTAAATTAGGCGCACACTTGATTCATGTCGAATCTTTAGTTAAAGAAATTAGTGCAAAAAATTATTTGGGCACACAAAATATTGCAAAGAGATGCGTGGTTACATGCTGAAATCTTAAAGTAAGTAATTCAAGCACTAGTTTTATGTAGAAACATCACGGTTGAGTGCTTTTCGATAATCACAAATTGGTTTGTTTTTGCCATCGCAACGAATAACATTCTAAAATTTATTGTTTCACATGGCAACCATGCAAAAAGTTTATTATTCATCGATAAATAACAAAGTCAACACATTTTATTTTTTTATTAATACACAAACAAACTAAAAACGGAGGAAAGTCAAACAAAATAAATTCAGGAATAGAAAATAATAGAAATATTTCAAAAAGTTAGAGCAAAATTATTTGGAAACTGCTGTTGTTATTGCAATTTAATCGCCGACTTCAAGGAATTCCATAAACGCATTTTTTAAAATAGAAATTAAAAGCGACAACCAGAAGCCAAGAAAAATAAGAGACAATGGTAAGTGTTAAAAAAGAAAAAAGAAAAAAAAAGAGAAAAATACCGTTTACAATTGAAAAATTTATCTCTTACTGAGAGAGCGCAATAGTTTATGAGAAGATGAATGATTAATAGAGATCTGGAGAATGTATTGAAAGTACCTACATACACACATTCGAGTACATACATATTTGAAATTATTTACACATTTTAAAGCAAAGCAAAAAAAAGTGAAATAAAAAGAATAAAGTACAGAAAAACATCAACACCGAATGTTACACACACTAAAGCGATTTTGTTTATCTGCTGCAGTTACAGTAACAACAACAACAATAACAACAGCGACAATGCATCATTAGCAGCATATATTGTAGTACATAAAAGAATGCATAAAGCTCGTAGCTAAGGCGAAATTACACCCACCCACACAGATGCACTCCATAGCTAGGGTTACCATAGTTTTGGAAAAAGAAAAGGCACACAAAGTGAGAGAGGGTCTTAAATTTCTCAGAAAAATGTAAAGTTTTTTTCAAATTCAATTCAAATCAAAATATTCATGCATAAATAATTCCAAAGCTAATCATAAAATGTCAGCAAAGATTATTTTAAATAATTCAATTATGGTATCTGTCAAGTTGTCACCAAATTTGTTCAGAACTTGCACTAGCATCATCTTTGGTATTTAAGGTTGTTATTGTTGTTGTTTAAGTGGTTGCCTTCTAATCTCGAAAACCTAAGTAGCACCGAAGCGCACATCCACATCGTCCTTTGCTGGTTTATATCGGTTGGAAAATTTATTGTAGGATGACTAAGTTTCCGTGCCAGTGTTCAAGACACCACCCAGTTCCCAATTCCGCATGCTGTTAGATCCACCTTTCGATGTTTCTTCTCGAAACAAACATGAGCAGCCCCTTATCTAAATGCCAGAAGCCTCATAAAAACTGTTGAGAAAAGCTTTCCCGAAAGAACGTAGTCTGGCTCTTGCCAGTTCCGGGCATACACATAATAAATGTTCATCCATCCCTGTCATTACAACTGCAACAAAAGCTACGGTAAAGAATTTTTAGCCTGACAGCATGTTCTCGCAATTTCCAGTGGCCCGTGAGAACTCAGTAATTCGTGTTATGTTAGGACGAGAGCAACTTAGAAGTTGCTTTCTCCTGTTAAGGTTATATTTTGGCCACGTCCTCCTCGATGTGGTGCATGTGGTGGTTAGTCTGCTGCGCTGCAATTATGAGAGAGTATATCACCCTTGTAGTTGGTAGTGTGCTGGACTGGTTCGCATAGTGCCGGGGTTCGAAATTCGGCACAGTTAAAAATCAAAAATAGAAAAGAATAAAAAATTTTTATGAGAAAAGCTTTTCACTTCACTGCTCGACATAAAACTGTAGGTCCCTTCCATTCATGTCCAAATATAACTCGCTCAACATGAACGGATGCGAAAAGCTCGGCCATTAAAAGAAGAAGAATATCAGCCTTGCGAGAGATCGAAAAAATTGGATAACTTTGAAAGACCACTGCTTGGAAACTCTTCATCTGAATGAAAAAATTCAAACAGTAGGCTTTGCGTTGGAAGAATTCTGATGAAATACAATCACATGTTTTTTGACTTGTGAACTTTCAGTTGAGTCATGGCCTCGGAAGTGGAAAGACGCGATTTGGTTGTTGAATTATTTCGAGAAAATCCGCAGTGGAGCCAGAAAACCATTGCAAATAAGGCGAAAGTTTAGTTCGTAAAATTAAAAAAGATATGGGCCTTAAAACAAACAAAGTGAAGTCAGTATCCGACAGGAACGCTACTGAGAACTTGGTAGCCCAGAGCCGAGCTAAAAAGTTGAAGACAGTTTTTTTTTCCAAAAATTCGATTGCTGTGTTATGGACGATGAAACTATACGTATTGTCTAAATTTTCTCAATTGCCTGGTCAAGAGTTTTACACCGCAAAGGAACGAGGAGGAATTGAGGGAAGATTTAGGACAAAACAAAAGTCCAAGTTCCCGAAGAAGTTTCTGGTATGGCAAGCGATTTGTAGTTGTGGGTTAAGGAGTAAAAGTTTCGTAACAAGTGGCACTGTTAACGCCGAAATTTATGTGAAGGAGTGCCTCCAGACAAGATTGCTGCACAATGTATCTACTTTCTTTTGGCCTGATCTAGCCTCCTGCCACTACAGTAAAGTAGCCTTTAAATGGTTCGAAGACCAAAACATCAAGTTGGTACCAAAAATCGCCAACCCACCAAATTGCCCAGAACTTAGGCCTATCGAGAGATATTGATTGGGCTCCAGTGAAAAGAACATTAAAGGCAACAAACAAAGAAGCTAAATCCATGGGTGATTTTGGAAATAAGTGGAATGCTGCCGCCAAGACAGTCTCAGAAATGACAGTAAAGGCGCTAATGGCAGGCATATCGGAAAAGCAGTCCGAATTCTGTAACAAATAACAAACAATTTAGTTTTATTTATAATTTTATCAGAAAATAAATTTTCTTTTCAAAACTGTTTACATTTTTTTATTTGCATAAGGGATTTCAATGCTAGGACAATTTAAAGTTATCCGATTTTTGTGATCTCACTCCTTATATTTTTTTAGATGTACGTTCATGAATCATGATAGTTGCCTTTTTTTCCTCGCATAGAAGCGTCACAGACAGTAAAGAGTGTAAAGAAGATGTTTTCATACCTAAATATTAAAAAAAAGAGATTACTTTGGCATCAAAGAGAGTAGGTGATGAAAGAGATGAGCCGGAAAAGAAAAATGTTTCTTGTTATTAAGAAAAATACCGTTGGTCACCCTAGACGTAGCGGCGAATGAAAGTGATAAGAAGAATGTCAACGCATTGCTCACTGCGTATTCTCTCTTTCCTCTCTTTTTCTCTCTCTCTCTCTCTCTCTCTCTCTATCTCTCTCTCTCACTCTCTCACCAACTTCGCCTACTTCTGGATCATGTGAAAATGCCATTTTTCATATTCTGCTATCAGAGCTGAGCTGCATCCAAGGAGCCATGAGAACACTGCAGCAGAAACAGACGCATACATACACACACATACGAAAACATATAAACTCGTACACAAAATATTGCATACAAATTTATGGAAAATCCTACGAAAATAATGCCAAAGTGATAGTCGTCGTAGTTGGTGTTGGTGTTGGTGTTGGTAGTGTCGATGTTGTTGTTGCTGTTGTATATCTATGAAAATTACACTCCTTTTTGGCGCCAAAACAAAACAAAAATATAAAAGAAATATTTGAAAATAAAAAAAAATGTTTGGCGGCACTTTCCACTTTCCATATGCATGGGGTGGTAACGCTGTATAGCTTGTGGATTGTCGAGCGGAGAGCATGAAAATTTTTGAATAATTTGCAGTCATAAAATATGCAATAAGCCAACAGATGTTGTGAAATTGTTTTGAAAGCCGCGCCATCGCATTATTTAAACACTATAACCGTCCATTTTTCGTTTATCCGTTCGTCTGTCCGTCCGTCCGTCCGTCCACGCTCGTTTGTCAGTCTTTTTAAGTTTTTCCTTTTTGTTTTCCTATTTTGCTGCTGTAATTTTTTTGGCAAGCAAACGAAATTGAATGTTAAAGGATTTAAAATTGTGCGTTGCTTGCTCTGGTTGTTGTTGTTATTGTCTCTTTTTTTTTGGGTATTGCCAGCTCGTTTAGTTTATTCAAAGCTCCCTCTACGCTAGTGTCCCATATGCGCTTTAAATGAAAGTGAATCTTGTCGTTTATTTTTTTTTTTTTGTTTTTGCATATATTTTCTTGTATTTATTTTAAGTGCCAGTAGCAATTCATATAATTTCAAGGACATGCTGGGCATATCCTTTACAAACACTCGACAGTCATTAATACTAACAGGGTGACAATTAATAAGCGTATACAACAGTTTTGGACATAAAAAATTGATTGTATATAATCAAAACGGAAAAACAGACCGAAGAAAAAGATAGCATGAGTCGTGCCTCCTTGGCACGAATACAAAGCGGCAAACGCTTTTTTGGCTATTTGCCGCAGCTCCTCCACTGTTCTTCAGTTCCATTCACGATGCAACGACTATGTCAAAGACTGCAAATTTGTGAGACCCTGACCTCTAAAATGGATCCTACACTGTAATCTATCGGATTGATATCCGGCGAAAATGACGGCCATTCTTGAAATGTGATAAAATCTGGGAAATGAACCCTGCACCGTTCTTATGTAATTTTGGGTCTGTCAGCTGGCGCAGAGTCTTACTGGAATGTCCAATCATTATCGCCAAAGCGCTGTCGGGCCTCGATGAGCCTCCAAAATATCACGGCAATACACTTCTTGCTTGATTTTGACTCTTTGTTCCACAAAAATCAAGGGTGTCCTGCTATTTGCATAAATCCAACCCCATACCATGGCGGATTGCAGATTTTGACGATGTTGAATGACGAATGATGCTCCAGGCCTCTGGCACTTGTTGACCAGTTTCCTGATATTTTGACGGTTAAGCGCTTGTTCACCAGCAAAGAGCTTTTCATCTGTGAAGAAAATTTTTACCCCATCAAATGTCTGCGGTCCGACGTTGAAGTAAGCGACATCCTTGAAGTTGTATGCGCTTGTTTTCATCCATAAGTAGCTGGTCACTGGCCTTTTTGGAGCTTGTAAACATTGAGTCCTAGAGCGTTATTTGCTATGAGTCGAACTAATTCACGATTGATGCCAATTTCGTGAGCAACTTTTCTCATGGAAATCGTTGAATTACCCTGTCCTCACTTTTAAATGATTTTGCTATTCCTGGCAGTATTGAGAGAGGGTTTTCTGCCTCTCTTGCTGGTCGATCATGACTCAGCTCCTTAAGTTGTTTCGCTGCACGGGAAACTCAGTAATCTCACAATTACGTTTGCCTAGCTGGTGCAAAGCTGATCCGATAGCTGACCGATTCTTTGGCATCGTAAAATAAATGAATAAATGAAATCTAGACTACACAAATATTAAATCATATGCACTCTCGATTGCGTCGAGTATGTAAGGAATTTTTGAAGGAAATTGCAGAAAATTTACAATAATTTTTCTATAGCGCGAAGAAAGTTGTTTACACTTATTAATTGTCACCCTGTATGGTATGTATGCGCTTGATTGTGTTTTAACACCAAATTCATACTTACATTCATTGAAAAATTTAATACAAAAATATTTTTTATTGTAATTTTTAAATAATTGAATCTTTTCTTTTTTTTTGCGCATTAATCAAGAATTGAAAGACTCTCTTCTTTTTTTAATTCTACAAATATTTATATGTAAATTAATGAGAGAATATTTTTTTGCATATGTATGCTGTACTACAGGTTACTTGAAAAATTTCTAGCCTGGCACATAGAAGATGGCACTAGTGGAACAGTGACTTTATGTTCAATGTATGGTTTCATCTTTCGTATGAAGACGTGCAAAGTTTCAAATCAATCTGGCAATCCATTCTTTGTTTGACAACTGCACAACAATATTAAGAAGTCTTATCCCACGATAGTTGGCGCAGATCGTGGAATCACCTTTCTTATGGATTGGGCAGAGTACGCTGAGTACGGTTCCAATCACTTGATGCTCATGCATTCGTTTTGTGAGCATTCTTCGCCTCCAGTCTTAAACAACTCAGTAGGCAGGCTACCTGCACCTGAAGCTTTATTGTTTCTCAGCCGAGCGACGGCTGTTAAGGCCTCCTCATAATCGGGCGACGGTACTTCAACGCCATCAGCGCAATGATATTTGATGCCGTTTGCAAAAATTATGGCACCACCTTGTATTTTGATTTATTTTTTTTTTGTCTCAGATAAACTTGCCTAAAAGTATGCAATTTTTTCGTGCACACACTAATGCATATCAATTTATCAGCAGCTTCCTGTTAAATTATATATGTATCTACTTATATAGTTGGGGTTGCACAAGGTGTCTCATTCAGTGTCGTATCTTTTCAATTATCGTAAATTCCCTCATTTCACGACCTTACATTTGGACATGAATGGAAGGACCTACAGTTTAATGCCGAATCCGAACGGCGAAGTGAAAAGCTTTTCATAGCAATTTTTACTCTTGTAGATTTGCCATTGCCTGCCAAGAGGTGGTGCCGTGTAGAAAAATTATTTTTTCTACTTTTTGATTTTGCCTGTGCCGAGATTCGAACCCCGGACACTCTGCATAGCAGTCCAACGCACTACCACTACGCCACAGCGACCACCCACTTGTAGTATTACAACAACAAAAAAGAATAATTAAGTGTTAATCAAAAATTATAGGATATTTTGATTCATTTAACTAATATCCTGTGTATCCACCACCATTTTGAATTACCTTCGCTACTCTCCTTAGCATACTATTAATCAAATCCCGACAGGTGTCTATGGGTGTATACCCATGCCATGTTTTCTGAACATACTCCCCCAATTATTCTTTATTAGAGAAAACTTTTTTCGCCAACTTCTTTTTTAAGTTTCCATACAGGTTTTCTATTAGATTTTGATCCGGGGATTGACTTGGCCACTCTGAAACATTGACATTATGATCTTCAAAGCATTTTTTTAACAACTTAGCGGTATGCTTTGGATCGTTATCTTGCTGATAGACCCAACGTAAAGGCATGTTTTCCTCCTCATAGGGTAGCATTGTATTTTCCACAATGCCCTTGTATTCGGCTGCTGTCATATGGTTAGTAGTTTGGTGTATAGGACCGACTCCATGCCAAGAAAAGCATCCCCAAACCATAAAACTTCCACCTCCATGCTTCACCGTTTTTTTTCTCGTGAAATTCTTTGCCTTCTGGACGGCGTACATTCCTTTCTAAATCGTTTCCGAGCAGATTAATTTTCGTTTCATCGCTCCATAAAATATTTCTCCACTTTTTCTCGCCCTCAGACCGACCCCACCCAGATTTTGTGTTTCCTTGCAAAATTTAACCTCATGCTCAAATTGTTTTTTTTTCGCATGAAAGGAACTTTTTCCCGGTAGGTTAACTCACCACGTCTACAATTTCGGCTGCTAGTACCTTTGAAAACTTACCATAAATGGGTCCTTTTTACAGATGGTCACAATGTGACGATCGAGATTTGCGTTAGTTTTTTTGGACCTTCCTCGAAACTCGTTTTGCGGTTTTCGCTTTAACGCATTTCTAACAAAATTATGGGTTCTCCCCATCAATCGGCCAATGTTACGAAGTGATTTTCCTTATTTTCTTAGGTTCGAAACTAACCGGGCGTCATTATCAGTGCAGTGTGATTTACGACTCATCTAAATTACTTATAAATTATTTAATCAAATTTCACCTTTTTTAAGTTAATTAAAGCAAAATTTACCGCTGTTAAATTAAGAACTGTAAGAACTCAAATAAAAGCTTGGCCTAGGCCCTCCATGGGCTGTTGTGCCATTAAAAGTAAGTAAGTAAGTAAGTAAGTTAAGAACTGTAAGAACTCAAATAAACCCTTTTTAAAAAAAAAAACTTTAAGTGAACTTGTAGGTGTAACTATTATATTGAGCAAGCAGATTTAGACTTTTTTCACGCAAAGCAACAATTCACAATAATTAGGGAAATCACACGTTTCACTTTCCAGCAATAGCATTGCCATATTGCTTAAAAAAAATCGTAATAAAGGGTGTTTTCTGTTTGAAGTGTGGTTTTCAATATGGCAATACTTTTTTCGGAGTTGGTCTTTTTGACAGCTGTCAAATTGATTTATGCTCAATTTGGTTTGCCATTTCAAGAATTGAAGGCGAACGACCATCAAACGCGTCGCACGTTAGGTGAATGGGCCCAAAACGAGATGGCCACCGATCCCGATTTTCACCAGAAAATTTTGTTCAGCAATGAAGCTCACTTTTGGTTGAAAGGGTACATTAATAATCAAAATTGTCGCATTTGAAGTGATCATAATCCACACGCCATTGTTGAGACGCCGTTACATCCTCAAAAAGTCACTGTTTGGTGTGCTCTATGGGCAGAGGGAATCAGTGGTCATTGGTCCATATTTCTTCAAAGATGAAGCCGGTCATAATGTTACAGACAATGGGGAACGCTATAGAGCCATGATTAATGACTGAATTGTGAATTGGAGGATGTTGATGTGGACGACCTTTGGTTCCAACAAGACGGCGCTACATGCCATACGCAGTCAACGAAACAATCAATTTATTGAAGGAAACTTTTGGTGAGCGCATTATCTCGCGTCGTGACGTGGCCTCCAAGATCGTTCGATTTAACACCGCTGGACTATTTTTTGTGGGGTTATGTGAAGTCGCTTGTCTACGCAGATAAGCCCGAGACGATTGACGCCTTGGAAAAGAATATTCGGCGCGTTATTACTGACATACGGCCCCAATTGCTGTAAAAAGTGGTCGAAAATTGGGCCTCTCGGCTGGAATTTATTCGAACCAGCCGCGGCGGCCACTTGCCCGAAATCGTTTTGAAAACATAATGGCAAATCCTTATATTTATAATAGAGCTAAAATCTTGGCCATAGCATTAAAATATATGCGTTTTATTTCTTCTTGAAAATCACACTTCTACAAAAACACCCTGTATATTGTTCCAAATAATAATTTACACTCTTCTTTTTTACAGCCACCAAAAAAGAAAGGAAAGAAAGGCAAAAAGCAGCAAAGTAAGTACACTCTTTTTTTTAAATTGAAATATCTTCGAGAAAAGTGAGATATTCTATTAAAATAATAACAAAAACGATGACAATTGAAAATAAGGGTATTCAATCAACTGCGTAAGTTGACTTCGGTGTAAAGGAAAATTGTTTACGTCGCTGATGAGCAATAAGCAATAAGCGTATGCATGTGTTTAGCGTAATTTAAAAAAAAAAGAAAAGTGAAAGCAAATCCAGCTGATTTTGTTGGTACGAAGAAACCAAACGTTAAGATCCCTAAATTAAGTGAAAAAAGATAAATTAATAAAATGAACAAAATGCAATTCAGGAGCTGTTACTTGCACATGCCGGCAAAACTAATCGTCATTATTTTATTTTAATTGTATTTGCTTTGCTTTGTGGGCCACCCGAGTTCGGCCAAGAGTACATTTTCATTACATTCCTTGGAACATCGTCGAAACGTGGCTTGCATCTCACTGTTCTACCGTTACTTTAACGGTAGATGTTCTTCTGAGATGCGGAAGCTGATGCTGCCAGTTCGTGTGTTCAACAGAACTACACGATCAGCAAGGGGAGATCACGGCTTCCACGTAGACACGGTGTTCCAACGCACTGCGCATTACAGAGGAAGTTCTTTTATTTGTCGTACCGCGCGTATTTGGAATAAGCTCCCTGCAACAATTTATCCCAGTTATATTGACCAGTTATTATGACCCTTGCAAATTTAAAGTACACGCTCATAACTACTTCTCCCTCCTTTTTCCTCCCATTTCAATCAACACAATGCTCTGCATTTATAGGGGTACCCCCTATGTGTTGATTATATTTTAAAAAAAAACCAAAAAAAACTAATTTTTTGGTAAAATTTTTAGTTGTTTCTGTTAAATGTTTAAAAATTATTAGATTCTAAAATATAAGATCATTATTTCTTACTTCAAATGTTTCCGATTTGCTTCCAGAAGGAGGTTTGCTTACAGAAGGATGTGCTTGATTTTATGTCCACCTGGGTGTCGGCTTCAAACGACGTCGTTTTGCTTCAATTATCTGGAAGAAAATGTCTCCCAAATATTATATAAAACTAGCGGACCCCATGCACGTTTCTTTACTTTACTTTTAATGCCACAACAGCCCATGGAGGGCCTAGGCCGAACTTTTCACAGCCACTCATGTTGTGCATGTTATATTTGTACATGAATGGAAGGGACCTACAGTTTAATGCCGAACCGAATCCGAACAACGCGAAGTGAAAAACTTTTCATAGACAATATTTCCTCTTGTAGGTTTGCCATTGCTTCTGGCAAAAGGTGGTGCCGCGTAGAAAAACTGTTTTTTTTTTGCTTTCTGATTTTGACCTGTGCCGAGATTCGAACCCCGGACACTCTGCGTAGCAGTCCAATGCACTACCACTACGCCACAGCGACCACGTTTCACTGTGCATAATTAAAAAAGTAGTTCAAAGCAGTTTAAATTTTTAAAGTTTATATTTATTGTAAAACTCTATGGTAAACCACATTTTTAGTTTTCTTATTATCTTGGCAATAAATGAATAATACTGATGGTTTGCCTACACGTGAACTTTACTTTTACTTTTTAATGGCACAACAGCCCATGGAGGGCCTAGGCCGAGCTTTTCGCATCCACTCATGTTGTGCGTGTTATATTTGTACATGAATGGAAAGGACCTACAGTTTAGTGCCGAATCCGAACGGCAAAGTGAAAAGCTTTTCATAGCAATTTTTACTCTTGTAGGTTTGCCATTGCCTGCCAAGAGGTGGTGCCGTGTAGAAAAATTATTTTTTCTAGTTTTTGATTTTGAATGTGCCGAGATTCGAACCCCGGCCATTCTGCGTAGCAGCCCAACGCACTACCACTACGCCACAGCGACCTACACGTGAACAGTCTACGTATAATTGTCCATGAGAAAATACTGGATATTCTCAGTTGATACCATAAATTTCCAAAGATTGACCTTGCGCTTTATTAATGGTAACTGCGAATGCAACTCGCACTGGAAATTGTTCACGTTTGAATTTGAGAGGCAAATCAGTTGGAATCATCGGAATTCGTGGTATTAAGACGTCTTCAGCTTTGACATTTTCAAACAAATTAGTTGCTACAATAACATTGACCATCAATTTTTTCACAGCAAGCCTCGTACCTTTGCAAAGTTTCGGTTGATTCAAATTACGAAGCATAATAATAGTCGCACCGACTTTCAATTGAAGGTTACTTACTTACTTAACTGGCACTACAACCCATGATCGGTCTTGGCCGCCTCTCAATTGAAGGTTATGCGACGGTAATCCGGGTAAATCCAAAGAATACAAAATTCTATAGGATAGTTAACCGCATCTTCTTCATTGGTAGCAGTATCAATAGACTTATACGAAACGAAAACATCAGGTATTTTGGATTGTTTAGCAAAATTTAATTCATTGACATCTTTATTCTTGGCTGCCAAAATAACTCTTTCGCTTAACCAATTATGATTTTTGTAGTGCAGGTCTATGTTGGGAAATACACTGTCAATCAATTCAACCTTTCGATGGTGTAATTCTACAAAAGTTATCCGGCAACGTCAATTACTTTGTGAAATTTGTGAAATTTTTTGCCGTGATTATTTCCTTTTATTCTAGGACTCATGAACGAATTTTTAAACTTTCAAATAAGAAATAAATAATTTTATCACCAGATAATGGCAACTATGGCAAATATACAGCTGCACAGAGTTGCATTTTACGCTGTGTAAACGATTTACACCACGAAGTTTAAGAGTTTAAGGCCATCTATTTTCGAAATAGAGTTTGAAACACAACTACACAAGGAATTCTTAAAGAATTGGGTACATATAAGTACCTACATATGTATAACAAATGTGACATTGCGAATGAATGACTTATGTATCCCTTTGTTAAGACAGCTGCCTCATACAACACATATGGGTACGAGGTATGATCAAAAAATAACCGTTATTTTTCAAAAAGTATTTATTTATTCATCAACAACTATCTTGTCCCCTTCAAAGTAACCCCCCTCAGATATAATACACTTATGCCAGCGTTTTTTCCAATCCTCGAAACACTTCTGAAACGCGCTTTTTGGTATCGCCAACAGCTCCTGTTTCGATTTTTCTTTTATCTCCTCAATCGTAGCAAAACGCTTTCCTTTCATCGGTGTCTTCAGTTTTGGGAAGAGGAAAAAGTCAGCGGGGTTCGGGGGCCAAGTCCGGTGAATACGGTGGTTGAGGCATGATAACGGTTTTGTTTTTGGCCAAAAACTTACGCACAAGCGACGTTGTTTTTGCTCAAAATTTAACAATTTTGGAACAATCTTCGCTGCCTAAAACATCCGTAAAAATTGCTTGGCATGAGCCAGCCGAACGATATGCCAACATCATCAGCAACCTCTCTGATGGTGATTCGACGATTATCCAAAATCATTTTCTTCACTGCGTCAATGCTTTCATCGGTTGTTGACTCGTGTGCTCGGGCGACCAGGACGAGCATCGTTATTGACATCTTCTCGGCCTTCCTTAAACCGGTTATACCGCAATTGAACTTGTGTTCTGCTCATAGTAGACTCGCCAAAGGCCACAGTCAAGATTTCAAATGTCCTTGCGCATTTCATTTTTCATTTCATTTTCTACACAAAACTGAATACAGTTTCTTTGAATCATTTTTTCGAATAGTAAAAAATCGAAGAGCACACCAAAACACGACTAATCTTTTTATCTGTCAAAAACAAACTGACAATCCAAAATGGTTGGTATTGCCAACATATATAACAGACATGTGTACCAACATAACAGAAAAAAAATGCGAAAATCGAATATACGTAACTCACAAAATTTGAAAATAACGGTTATTTTCTGATCACACCTCATATATGTGGACGCTACTTTCAATAGCATACAATTTTTGATGTAAATTTGCTTTTGCATTTTATTTACGTCAGCGTAAATTTACATCATACTCGTATATGTACGTCACTTAGGGCGCATTTACCTATGTCTTTGATTGAATACACATAATGATTGTCAAATAAGGAAATATGTCCAATCTATATATAGTATATACACTTTGATAATGCATATTCCCATATAACAATATAAAGCATCATTTTTGCGCAAACAATTTAGTTGAATTTTTTTTGTTTTGAAGGTCTATAAAAGACTCATCAAAAAGGATAAAATACAAAATGAACCATTGTCATATTGCATACAAAAATATGTAGTTATATTGAGCCCGAATATGTGCGACGATAGACAGCCAGCCAGACACTTGCAATAAGCTGCAGCAATAGCAGCAGCATTTTAATTTGTTAGATCAACTATGTAACGATCTTCCGTCGCTGTCGTTGCTAACGTTGCTGGTGACCAACTGGAGAGCAGCTTAAGCTTTTATACGCAGAAAAACGAGTGCAATATTTGAACATACATAATCGCAGACAATGAATAGCGCTTTGATAATTTATTGTGCATGGTGGTTTTTTTTTTTTTTTTTGGTATTTTGTTAGAAACATTGACAGCTTACGTTAAGTAAAATGCTTTTCGCGTAAAATTATATATGGTATTTTATAGCTAAATACTGCTTTTGTGTGCGAACGAGCAAAAGCGCGACGCTAGCGACAATGAATGCGGATGCAATCGATTGTTTAGCAAATGCTCATCCGCTGGCGTCTCTACATGTACCATAGCAGTCATTTTTTGAAAGGCCTCCGCGGAGATTATGCATATTGCGGACATTGGGTTTTTTGTACTCTTACATACTTACATATTTACAAAAGCGTTGTCTGACTGCATGCAGATGTTTTGCTTTACTTTGAAGGAAGAATGGGTATGCATTAAAGACAAGTCGTATTTAACAGGGTGTGGAGTCATTGCAGAGAGCTCGCTCATTGTTTTGAACTGTCAAATTTCAAAGTGTCAAAATAGTAGCAAATGTAAACACAAACTACCGGGCCTGACTAAAACAAATGTTGTTGTTTTAGTCAGGACCGGTAGTTCGCGTTCAGCTCATGTCCATTTTTATTGATTGAAATAGCAATATGAAATCGAATAAGATGGAACGATGAGCTGTATAAGCTGTACGCCGACACTGACATAGTCGAGCGTATAAAAATCCAGTGGCTTCGCTGGCTATGTGATGTTGAGCGAATGGAAGAAAGCGCTCCGGCTAGAAGGGTGTATTCGAGCCACGGTGGAGGAACACACAGAAGGGGACGTCCCAATCTCCGTTGAAAAGACCCGGTGCAGGGCAACCTGACTGCATTTGGTCTTATCAACTCGCGCCAGCGCGCGCATAGCCGAAGGTGACTGGCGAAGCTTTGTAGAGGCGGCCAAGACCGATCATCGGTTGTAGTGCCAGTTAAGTAAGTAAGTAATAGCAACATGAAGCAAAATAATGTAAAATAAGATTATCAGTCTTGCAACTAATGCGATTCGATTAGATACATAAGTAAGTATTTTCATTTTGACTATTTTAAGCTGATAGTCTTAGAGGTTACCAATGACTTGCCGAAGTGTTCAAAAAGATCAGACACTGTAGCGTAGCGGTAGTGCTTTGGACTGTTGCGCACAGTGTCCGGTGTTCGAATATCGGCAAAGGCAAAATAAAAAAAACAACAACCACCTCTCTTGGCAGGCAATGACAAACCTACAAGAGTAAAAATTACGTATGGAAAACTTTTCACTTCGCCGTTCGGATTAGTCACAAAACTGTAGGTCCCTTCCATTTCATGTACAAATATGTATAACACGCACAACATGAGTGGATGCGAAAAACTCGACCTGTGGCGCTTCATGCGGTCATAGTCGACACTCATGAACTGAATTTCATTGTGATAAAGGCCTAACACTTGCCACAATCGCTCTTTATCTCTATCTCTTTATCGGTGTCCTGTGTTATTGCAGTCCCTCTCTCATTCTCCCTCCTTCTTCCTCCCATCTATCAATCTTCCTTCCATTCAACACAATGCTCTGCATTCATAGGGGTACAACCTGTCAGTTAAATGTATAAATAAAAAAAAATAAGCCTTAAAAATGTTGACCCACCAAAAATTTACAATATCGCTAAAATTTGGTATACGAGTAAGAAGCTGTTCCATACAAAAAATGATATGTGGAGGGAAATGATAAAAAAAAGTGTTTGCGGGTAAAGTTTGGAAGCAGGTCATGGTGAGACTCAATACATTCATAAAGAGAAAAAAGAATTTGAGGGAAAAAGTTAGAAGCAGATCAAGGTGAAACTTAAAACATTCATTAAGGGGAAGAAACTGTTTAAGGGAAAAGAATGGAAGCACTTTAAGGTGAGACTTAAAAGATTCATAAAGAAAAGTGTTTGAGGGAAAAAGTTAGAAACAGTTCAAGGTGAGACTTAAAACATTCATAAAGAGAAAAAAGTGTTTGATGTGAAAAGGTTGAAAGCAGTTCAAGGTGAGACTTAAAACATTCATAAAGAGAAAAAAGTGTTTGATGTGAAAAGGTTGAAAGCAGTTCAAGGTGAGACTTAAAACATTCATAATGAAAAAACAAATTTTATTGAATAATACTCGTTTTAGCGCCAATTCAAAGAAGAAGAAGCTGGGCAAACTTTGTTAGTTTACGATTCAATTGAACCAGATTATAAAGCCCCATATACTTACTCCAAGGAGGAAACAAAAAGTCAGGAACTTGTGCAGAAAGCGTTGGTTAAGATCACAGTAAGAAACGAAGATTGCAAGATATACAAATTAGCGAGTGTCCCTCACGACATTAGAAAAAATTAAAGCTGCGAGCCAGCCACAGGCTCGTCTAGTCTATTTCCCACTGTAAATAAATGATATGTAAATGTTAATGATATGATTTTATTACCTATTTTTCTCAGTCCCAAAATAAAAGTGACTCTTCTACAATACTTAACGTAACTCTTAAGCTTAATTCTACCTAAAAGAAACTGCTGTGTTAGCAATTCCCCCAGCAGCAGCGGCGATAGCTACGCTGACGTGCCTTTCGTAGCGGATGCGCGTGCAGATAATGTGGCACATCGCAGGCGCGTTGCTTAACCCTAAGCTTAATTCTACCTAAAAGAAACTGCTATGTTAGCGGTTCTCACGGCAATGTATGGCGCAGAGACGTGGACATTGACCATCAATGATGAGAGACTGTTAGGAGCGTTCGAGAGGAAGATACTCCGTAAGATCTACGGTCCAGTATGCGTGGACGACGTGTATCGAATAAGATGGAACGATGAGCTGTATGAGCTGTACGCCGACACTGACATAGTCAAGCGTATAAAACTCCAGCGGCTTCGCTGGCTGGGTCATGTTGAGCGAATGGAAGAAAGCGCTCCGGCTAGAAAGGTGTTTTATTCGAACCACGGTAGAGGATCACGCAGAAGGGGACGTCCTAATCTCCGTTGGAAAGACCAGGTGCAGGGCAACCTGACTGCACTTGGCCTTATCAACTGGCGCCAGCGCGCGCATAGCAGAAGTGACTGGCGAAGCTTTGTGGAGGCGGCCAAGACCGATCATCGGTTGTAGCGCCAGCTAAGTAAGTAAGTAAGTAATAAATGATATGTAAATGTTAATGATATGATTTTATTACCTATGGTTCTCAGTCCCAAAATAGAAGTGACTCTTCTACAATACTTAACGTAACTCTTAAGCTTAATTCTACCTAAAAGAAACTGCTGTGTTAGCAATTCCCACAGCAGCAGCGACGATAGCTACGCTGACGTGTCTTTCGTACCGGATGCGGGTGCAGATCATGTGGCACATCGCAGGCGCGTTGCTTAACCCTAAGCTTAATTCTACCTAAAAGAAACTGCTGTGTTAGCGGTTCTCACGGCAACAGCAATAGTTGCGCTGACGTGCCTTTCATAGCGGATACGCGTGTGGCTCATGTGGCAAAATGCAGACGCGTTGTCAGCAGATTATGGCAGGTGAATGTGTGGATAGCTTAGGCCGTTGTGTTAACTTACATATCACTCTGAATCATTTAGCTTTGAAGTTTAACTTCGGTTTACAGAAACTCTGATATGACAGGGGAAAATTATAAAACACGAGTGTTGTATTTTTCGCGGTCATTAATAATATTGAATTTTTTGTTTGAGAATTGTATAGGTCACAAAAAAAAAAACAAATATTCACAAAAAATAATAGTGTAATTATACTAAAATCATCTTATAATTATTTTTTACAAATAATCAAATTATTTTAGTGAAGCAAAACTGGCTTCAGAATTTTGAGCGTCGTTATGAGTGGGCGACGGCTACAGAAAGTTTGACTCTCGTTGTCACAAATGTAACTGGCATACCACCTATTGAAGCCGTGGTATGTGGACCACAAACCCCTCGCAATATCATACGCAAAATGGAGGAGAATAGAGTAGGAAAACTGACGTAAGAAAACTTCAGCCACTACTCAGCTTGACTACTTTATTATGGACAAGGCTTCAAAGAACAAAGTCTCCTTACACCAACTGATGCAGTTAATGCACTTTAAAGTCAAGAGGATGAAAACTGCTACTGCCAGCACTCTGACATGTCTGACATGGCGGGCACGCAAGTGGGAGGCTCTAATAATTTCCAAAGTATTAACGTCAACTCTGTGTGCCGACTTCTGTCAGTAATGATACCGTGGTTTTCTAACTCTGGCAACGTTGCGGACTCTAAAGAACTCAAAAATACAACAACAACCATCAGCTCGTGCGACTAATAAAATATTCACCACACTTTTTATTTTATAAATTAGTTGTTTTGTAATTATTTACTTAAAGCAAAAACTGCACTCCTCTTCCAGCATTTCGTTATAAATTGATTGAGCAACATATTTAAATCCAGTTTTTCGCATTTCTCAATTGAAACGCACTTTGTGAATAAACTTTACTGCCTAACAGCATCTTCTATACTCTCAACATTTGCTCGTGTTTGCTACAGATACAAATATAAAGTCAGCTAACTAAGTGAAGTTGGCTGTGACTCAAACCGAAATACATGGAGTTGCCTAAGTTTACCGAAAAATCTTATTTAAGTTGGTGAAAATGCTCAAGATCACTCGCTAAGAGTTAAACTGAAGTAAATTATGGTTAGTGAAAGAGACCATTAACATTTTTGCAATAAATATGATAAATTTTTAATTTATTGAACAAAAAATTACATGTGGTTATAACTACTTACTTTCCATTCGTGTACAAATATAACACGCACAACATGAGTGGATCCTAAAAGTTCGGCCTAGGCCCTCCATGGGCTGTTGTGCCATTAAAAGTAAAGTAAGTAAGTAAATAACTACTTACTAGCCATACCAACATTAATTGCCAGAACTGATAATAGTCTCAAAACCAAAAATAAAACCGTGTGTAATTTTGATACTACTTTAGCTTTAGCTATTTGAGGTGACTTCAGTCATGTTAAATTCAAATTTTCATTAAGGCAAAAATTATTGAATTATTTTCACCAGCTCTTGGCAGGCAATGGCAAATCGAGAAGATCGACGGTTTTTCAAAAAAATTGAAAAATTGAGTATGACAAGCTTTTCACTTCGCCTTTCGGATTCGGCATAAAACTGTAGGTCCCTTCCATTCATGTACAAATATAACACGCACAACATAACATGAGTGGATACGACAAAGCTCGGCCTAGGCTCTCCATGGGCTATTAAGCCATTAAAAAAGAAGAAGAGGTTCCTGAAATCTTAAGTGAATATCTTATCCACTTAAATTCCAAAAGTTAAACCAGATTTTCTAGAAAGAAGGACAGGATATTTAATTTGGAAAGTTATTTTTCGAGTTTTTGGCAAGTTCATCTATTAAGGTATGCATGTATTTTTTAAACAGACCTCCATGAAAGTTCAGTTTGCCATAGAGAGAATACTTACTTACTTTACTTTTAATGGCACAACAGCCCATGTTGGGCCTAGGCCGAGCTTTTCTCATCCACTCATGTTGTGAATGTTATATTTGTACATGAATGGAAGGGGCCTACAGTTTAATGCCGAATCCGAACGACTAAGTGAAAAGCTTTTCATAGCAATTTTTACTCTTGTAGGTTTGCCATTGCCTGCCAAGAGGTGGTGCCGTGTAGAAAAATTATGTTTCTACTTTTTTTTTTTTTTTTTTTTTTGCCCTTGCCGAAATTCGAACCCCGGACACTCTGCGTAGAAGTCCAACGCATTACCACTACGCCACAGCGACCACAGAAAGCGACCATAGAGAGAATAACAACAATATAAATAGCGGACCTTACGTGGTCATTATTATTACTATATAACATTATTTACAAATAATGAAATTTTTAATGATGTTGTGATGAAAAATATCCCTTCAATACATCGTGATGAGAAATATTGACTGAATTCAGAAATTTCTGTTTTTTCCTGTCAATACTATGTGGCCCTTACACGGTCATTAATAATGATCATAAAGGGTGTTTTTTTTTAGAAGTGTGGTTTTCAATATAGCAATACTTTTTTCGGAGTTGGTCTTTTTGACAGCTGTCACTTGTATTATGCTCAGTTTGGTTTGCCATTTCATAATGAATAGACTTACTCCTGAACAATGTTTGCAAATAGTGCAAATTTATTACCAAAATAATGGTTCGGTTTTCACAATAAAATTTTGTTCAGCGATGAAGCTCACTTTTGGTTGAATGGGTACGTTAATAAGCAAAATTGTCGCATTTGGAGTGATCATAATCCACAAGCCATTGTTGAGACGCCGTTACATCCTCATAAAGTCACTGTTTGGTGTGCTCTTTGGGCAGAGGGAATCATTGGTCCATATTTCTTCAAAGATGAAGCCGGTCATAATGTTACAGTCAATGGGGAACGCTATAGAGCCATGATTAATGACTTTTTCGTGCCTGAATTGTGAATTGGAGGATGTTGATGTGGACAACCTTTGGTTCCAGCAAGACGGCGCTACATGCCATACAGCCATGCCATACAGAAACAATCAATTTATTGAAGGAAACTTTTGGTGAGCGCATTATCTTGCGTGGTGGGCCTGTGGCGTGGCCTCCAAGATCGTGCGATTTAACACCGCTGGACTATTTTTTGTGAGGTTATGTGAAGTCGCTTGTCTACGCAGATAAGCCCGAGACGATTGACGCCTTGGAAGAGAATATTCGGCGCGTTATTACTGACATACGGCCCCAATTGCTGCAAAAAGTGGTCAAAAATTGGGCCTCTCGGCTGGAATTTATTCGAACCAGTCGCGGCGGCCACTTTCCCGAAATTATTTTAAAAACATAATGGAAAATCATTATCTTTATCATAAAGCTAAATTCTTGGCCATAACATTAAATTATATGCGTTTAATTTCTTCTTGAAAACCACACTTTTAAAATAAACACCCTGTATTAGTATTGTCATTATTTCCATCATTATATTGTTGCCAGACTTAAACGATCATTAAAAACTGTAAAAATTAACAAAAATATATGCGGTAAATTTCTGAATTCCGTCAATATTTCCCATCACTCATCATCACGTAGTATTGAAGGGATATTTGTCCCTACACCATTTTTAAAAATGCCAATATTTGTAAATAATGCCATTACTGTTGGCCGTGTGAGGTCCGCTAATGACTTTGTAAGGGCCGCTTAGGCTATGGTTATGTTCAGATTTTGCTTGGCGAACGCCATGAAATTGTTGTTGCATCGAACACGAAGAGCGAGCTTTTATTAACTCTCACAGCAACGAACAATGTGAAAGGTACACCGAGCACACCGAGTATTCAGGGTGACAATGAGTTATTCTACAAACAAAAGGAACAAAAATGTATGTAAAATAGTACGAAAACATGCAAACTTGTACATCATGACCTTGTAAGGTCCGCTTAGGCTATGGTTAAATTCAGATTTTGCTCGGTGAACACCATTTTTATTCACTCTCTATTTCACTATTGAAGAAGTACGTATGATAAGTATTTATACATGTTAGCTGTATTCACTATGTGATGCAAATGTTGTTGATGCGACTCTTGCCTTGAAGTTGCCACATATTCTCCACTACATTATCCACTTTTTTATGACCAGCCGATGGCTGTCAGTCGAAAAAAATTCCATTATTTGCACAATTTATTGCACATTTAATTATATTATTAATTTCACTCTCCACATTGATAAAATCGTTTAAAGTTTTTTGGTATACCATTTTAGTTTTGCCGTTGCGCACAAAATAGTATTAAAAAAAACCAGAAAGTAACCACCATACCGAGCACGAGAGAAAAATATGATGTGTTCGCCCAACAGCGAACACCAGCATAACCACGACCTTATAGGACATTGAAAAAGTTTTGAATTTAGGAGTAACAATTATAATTTATAAGGTGTTCTTCCTATGAATATAATGACTGAATATGAAATCAATTGATATGAATCTTAGGGACTTATGCATCTAAGGACTTAAAAATGAGAAATCAATGCTATCGAAATTCAATGATTGAGGAGGAATAGGGGAATATCAGAAATATCTGAATATCTGAAGAACCACATGCTTTCTTTGCGTTTTAGTCAGAAATTCAAATATTTTATTATAAAGATATTATGCGAATAATAACAAAAACTATGTACGTCAAAGTCGTACTAAGCATTCGTAATTACCTAATGAACGAGTAACATTGTATGGTTTACAATTTATAAGCGTTTTATTCATCCAACGTATTGCACTAAGAAAAGAACGTTATTAATTAGTAAACATTTTGTAAATGTGTTCAACAACGAGACTCATGAAAACTACGACAAAAACAATTAAGGCATGATAATAATACTTAATAATAATAATAATAATAATAATAATAATGTTGCTATACTCCCACGAGGGTATGTATTTACACTACAGTTCCAGAGCATAGAAAAGCGCAGATGACCGCCGCTTGCCAGCGAAGAGCAAAGCACACACATGCAACAAATGTTGCATACTGTACAAATACGAGTGTATATAAGTAGCATGCTGCATAATTGCATATGGCAAATGCAATTTTAATTGCTCTACTCTACGTGGTCTCTGCGCTGTCCACTCTTCTTCACGGCAATTTATGTTAGTTGACTTTATTTTTAGAGAGACCTCCTCGTTTGGTTCGTATAAAACATTAAATATACTTTCTTCTACCATACATCTAAAGAACTTGCGTCGGAAGTTAGTGGTTTGGCCACTATAGTACGAGTATGCACAATTGCGGTCAAAATAATAGCAGTGCTGCTACTGAGTATAGTTTGACATGTTGAATTTGCTTATTTGCTTACTGTTATGTAGACACAGCACAAGAAAAAAATTACCGTTATAAGTAATTGCCTGAGTTTGCAGATGGTATTACAATTTTATTTATTTTCAAACTCATTGGTGATTGGGTCAGTCAAAATATTAGTAGTGCCAGGACCGAGAGCGCAAAAAATTCAACTTGAGTATTCATTTGCACCAAAAGTTTACAAAAAGTTGAGTATTGAGTTTCCATATCTATTTCTATTGGATTTAGGAAAAATCTACTTGAAAATTGTTCAGCAATGAGACGAGGCAAGCGCTGTACGGCTGATCAGCGTGATCTTATTAAAAAATTAATTTCTGAAGGGAAAACGTACAAAGAAGTACAAAATCTTGTTGGTTGCTCACCGATGATGGTTCGTAATGCTCTTAAATATCAAACGCAACCTGAAACACGTGGACGGCACCCTGCAATGTCAAAGAAATTAATTGAGCATACGGTAAGATATTCCAAGAAAAACCCATTCGCCCCTGCTACTGAAATAAAGGATGAGTTACAAGTGGAGGCAAGCATAAAAACTGTACGTAGACGCTTGCGAGAACATAATTTAACAGCTCCATTTGCTGAACAATTAAAGCATATAGCAGCAATTGCTTCAGCAAGTACAACAACAGCCCAAGAAAAGTACCATTGTTAACAAAAGAAAAAAGCATGTGCCGAAGCGATTAAAGTGCGCGAAGCAGCATTTAAAATATTTTATGGACTGATGAATCAAAAATAGTTCTATATGGTGGAAAAGGATCACGCCAATATGTCCGACGACCACCCATCTCGGAGTTCAACCCAAAATACACAACGAATACCATTAAACATGGAGGGTCAAGCATAATGGTTTGGGCATGTTTTTCATATTATGGAGTTGGACCTATTCACTGAATCAAAGAAACCTTGGATCGATACGTGTATCGATGATTTCCTGCAGGAATCATGCTACCGTATGCCCGTGAAGATATGCCACTGCTTTGGGTCTTCCAACAAGATAAAGACCCCCAAAGCATACAAGCAAGGTTGCGAAAAAATGGTTTCGCAAGAATAGGATTAAGGTTATGGAATGGCCTGCACAATCACCAGACCTCAATCCAACTGAGAATTTGTGGTGTGACGCAATTGCACATTGTAAGCCAGCAAATAATAATCAACTTTGGGAAGCAGTAGAGCTCGCATGAAAGTCAATACCTAAAGAAAGATGGGGAAAATTTGGTTAATTCGAAACATCGGCGCTGTTCTGCAGTAATATCGAACAACGGCCACGCAACAAAGTACTAATTTTCAAAAAATGTACCTTATTATTTCTTAATCACTAAATCTTTTGAAATTTTTTGTTTTATTTTCACAAAAGTAAAGCGTACTACTATTTTTTGAACCGCCCATATTTTGGAATGTTTGCCAGTTTTACTTTGAATCGCATTAAAATGAATTGAGTTCTTAAGTTTTCTTTTATGATTTTGTAGTTAACATTTATAACGTTTAAAAACAAGTACAAAGTAAATGTTTGTAAAAAAAAATCAAATTGTATTCTTTCTTTAGTTTATTGCAGAATGAGTACTACTATTATTTTGACCGCAGCTGTATGTATGTATGAATGTGCGTGGTCTGGTTTCGTATACAAGTGCATCTAATTTCATAAACGAATGCTTACCTAATTGTTTCGTATGTGCATTCAAGGCACACCAGTCAGCCATCGCCTGCACTTTTTCCCAACTAACTACACATGCACCCACAATTCTCTCCCAGCACTCTCATCTCTTTCTCAATATAATTCACACTCGCACTCACACTCGTACTCGTACATATGATGCTTGCTCATACATACATACTCGTACATACTCGTATGCGTAACAGTATGCCACTTCGTATCATGCTGCCTCTCAGAGTACAAATATATTTACGAATACGGATGGACATCGGCAAGAGACACTTTATTTCATATAGTCTCGTACTCATTCGCTTTTGGCGGTTACGCTTCCGCTTTTCATACGTATGTATGTACATATAGTGTATTGCACAATTGCGGAGACATCGCTTTTCATACATACATACATGTCCATTTGCTGAACAATTAAAGCATATAGTAGCAATTGCTTCAGCAAGTACAACAACAACAACAACAAAACTAAGAACCA